>JAODXP020000004.1:15429086-15621676 GCA_027497455.2 Sardinella longiceps | reverse complement strand
CCCCATTATGAACCCGGAAATGTTGAGTACACCAAAGTTTTATTGCAGAAATGTGAAGTATGGGTCCCCAGTATACAGAAACTGCCGGATGCTAATTTGCATATGTTGAGCAATTTTTTTAATTAGCATAATTAGCATTATTAGCCAAATCGCCCATTTTCACCACATACTTTTCATTGTATAGCCAATTTCTACAATATATTAATGGTTTTAGATGTTTTAGAGGATGCTGATTTAAGTTCTGGCATTATCATTTCTAATTTCACATCATATATCTTTATTTATTTTAAATAAATTTAAAATTAGATTAATTTTAGGCATAATTTTAGGTATTTTTTAATAGATATTGCTCTTGTGAATGTTGATGCATTGTTTTCAAAATGTAGTGACCCTCTCCTACTACTTTTGAAAATTAAAAATAGTTTTGAATCTTTTTTAGGCTGGATATTATACATTTCTGGAAGAAAAAGCAAGGCAGATATTTGACATACATTGGCGAAAAAAAGTATTGATCACATCAACATTTTTTCCAGTAGATATTTCTGATTGGAATACTCATATGAAAGTGACTAGACTTTATATTAACTAAAGATATCTACATGCAGGTCTAAAGCACACATGGGCAAAATGCAGCCCGGGGGCCGGATGTGGCCCCCACTGTGCTTCAATGTGGCTCCCCAGAATGCCCATACAATTTAAAGGGAAAAAAACCCCTCAAGATGAGTACAGTAAAGAAGAGATAAGTTGTCTCTGACAGTTGAGTATCTACCAAAGAATGGACACCAAAATATTTTGCTACTATTTTGTGTCTGAAAGGTTTTCTGTTTGAAATGTCAGGGAAGTATCTGTCTTCAAAGAATACAATATTAGCAAACTCTTCAATATAAAACATGCTAATAATGCCCTTAAATTTTTCTGCACTGCCAGGCAGAGTATCTTTACAAAGCAGTCTACCAGGACCAAAAGTGAGCTGTATGTTGTGTCACAAAATTGTCAAACACAGCAAACCATTTTCCGATTTATAAAAGACTGTATGGTAGAGGCAGCTTTTATTATGCTGTAGTCTACAATAATTGCGTCAAATTCATTTGTACCATTTAACCGTGTAATGTTTAATTGCAGTCATCTAATGTGTGGCCCTCCGCTTACTTTGCCAAAGTCAATGTGGCCCTCAGACTAAAACTGTTCCCCACCCCTGGTCTAAAGAAATCAGAACTTTAGAGCCCCAAAATAATGTATGTGTGTCTATGACAAAGCACAAGTAGCAAAATTAACAGGGGGCAAGGGACACACAAAGAAAAAACACTACACCAAGACCAGAAAATGCAAGAGATCACCCACTCTTTGAATACAATTTGACAGTAATTCTGCCTCCTATTGCATAACAATATCAGCCAGGTAGGCTAACGTGTGTTACAAGAATGTCTCCATATCTGCAACCCTATTGTGGCAAATTCATATCAATACATCTATTCACAGATTACAGAAGTTCCTTGCAAATTTTCTTTGTGAATAACAAGTAGGCCTACAGTTGTTACTGAGAAAGCAATATACAGTATATTCCAACACCATGACTTATATTGACTGCCAGAATAGGAAACCTGCAAAATGTTCTGCATGTGTTCAGTTGACAGTGGAACAATGTTCCTCCTTAGAAGCGTAGTTAAGTAGATAACTACTTTTCCCCTGCTAATTCACTTTATTACACCTGCTGCTATTTTGGAGGTTGTAACATTCAGATCATTTGTGTGTGGATTTCCTTAGTTATTAAAAATATCTGGTCAAAATCACCCCTGCAACTTGGAGCCTGCCTCTGTACAATACATATTAATTGGGATTTCTTGAAAACACCCAGGCTACTGTCCTTGTCTGTTCTGTCATCATATACCTTCATCTCTCTCTTTATATGTGCGGTGTTGTGTTATTGTTCCTGCAAAGTAAATTATATAGCCTACATGGCAACATACTCACACAACACCAAGCACACAAAGAGAGGGATGAAGGGTCTGAAAAGATGATGATAGGGCCTTGTCT
Source organism: Sardinella longiceps (assembly GCA_027497455.2). Taxonomy (NCBI): domain Eukaryota; kingdom Metazoa; phylum Chordata; class Actinopteri; order Clupeiformes; family Clupeidae; genus Sardinella; species Sardinella longiceps. The sequence continues at coordinate 15,619,642 of JAODXP020000004.1, read as the reverse complement.
TGTATGGGATGTACAGTAATAACTTCCACCAAGGAGGTTATGTTTTAATCTGCATCATTGTCAAGGAAACTATTTAAGGGAGGGAATGGGGCTGCATAGGATGGTTTAGTTGGTTGATGGATTAGGTGAGTGGTGGGTTGGATTGGAGGGGGCACCAACAAGGAGCATACAGCATTTCTTTGGCTCAGGGCGCTAACCCAACTGTCAGAAGTCATGTTGAGGGAGTAGGGGATGACAAGGGGAGGTAGTATGCTCTTATATGTGCGAGGCGGACATGGTGATGGTGTACTATTGTATGTGAGGAGAGGGGGTGGTGATGGGGGTTGTGTGGTGGGCAGTGTGCTCAATGCGGCTGTCTGATGTGATTGTGTGTGCGTGGGTGTGTGTGTGTTGGGGTGGGGGGGCAATGAAGGCAGGGAGATGGAGGTGGTGGAGCAGTGTGATGTATGAATGTTAAAGGGACCTTCCTGATAAGTCAGTGTGTTGTGTGTGTGTGTGGGGCTACAGCATGAAGGTGCAAGGGGAGATGATAATGGGAGTATTGGTGTTTTTGTGTGTTTGTGTGTATATGTGTTTTGTAAAAGATAACTTGAAAAGTACTGCACAGACATGGATGAATATTTTTTGATAAGGGGTGGGAAAGTGTGATGGGAAAGTGTGCTGTTATATGTGGGAAGAGGACATGGTGATGATGTGGGGGTGTATGTTGGGAGGGGGTGTTGTGGCCAGTGTTCTGAATGTATGTTAGAGGCTGTGTGTGTGTGTGTGTGTGTGTGTGTGTGAGAGAGAGAGAGAGAGAGAGAAAGGGAGGGAGAGAGAGTGAACATGGCAGGGAGATAAGAGTGATAGAAGTGGTGGTGGTGGGGCAGTGTTCTGTATGCATGTTCAAGGGACCTTCCTACTGTATATTAGTGTTGAATAGTAGTGTTGGTAGGTTTTGAGTGTGTGAGGGTGTCTTGTGTACTAGTTAAAAAATGTTGTACAATGTGAGTGTTGGGAAAAGGTTTTACAGTTTTTGGTGGTGGCCAGTGATCCCGAACATTATATCGCCTGAGGGGCCACATTTTTTACTATTTTTAGTGGTACGTAGTTGTTCTAGTTCAGTGGTTCTCAAAGTGTGGTCCGGGGACCACTGGTGGTCCGTGAGCAATCTCAAGTGGTCCGCAAGGGGATTTCCAAAAAAAAAAAAAAAAAAACATTTCTTGAAAGCCAAAGAGAAGTTGTACAATGAATACTATGAGGCAGACCTGTAATTTATATTAAAACTTTTGAGCTATCTGAATTGGAAGTTCCCATAAATGTCAATTTAGAAATGCCTATCGATTTGGTCAGAGGGTAAGGAGTAGCAGCATGCAACTTGGTGAGGAGGCGCGAGGGTAAGTGGTCCCTGAAAAACATTTTTTGAGCAAAGTGGTCCTCGGTCTGAAAAAGTTTGAGAAACACTGTTCTAGTTGATCACACATGGTGATGGGCTTTGGTGGTGTCATCTCATTGGGTGTCAAGAGATTTCATTAATATGTATTGTACAGTTGCAAGATCCAAGTTATGTCAAGCAGCTGTATAGCTTATTCCTCCAGAAATGCAAAAAGATACTTACATTTTTTATCCAAAAAGTAATTTTGAATCATAAAAGTCAGGAAGGAAATAACGTTCACTACACTCACAATGCATCAACGTTCACAAGAACATGATTCTGAAATTCGTTATATAACGCCTTTCAAGGTACCCAAGGTCGCTTTACAGTAGCGGGAGGGGGGGGGGATGGGTCAGTTAGTGACTGACAGTGAACATGTGTGTTTTGAGGTGGTTTTTGAAAGACGTCAGAGTGGGGACATGGCGTATGTTGGGTGGCAAAGTATTTCAGGGAGTGGGGGCAGCAACACAAAAGGCTCTGTGCCCTATGGTCCATAGTCTGGTATAGAGGATGGAGAGCAGGTCCTTGGCAGAGGACCACAGAGACCTAGACTTAGAGTCAGGATGGAGAAGGTCAGAGAGGTATTGTGGGGCAGAGGAGTGGAGAGATTTCTAGGTGAGGAGCAGGATTATTATTGTGTATATTGTGAGTACCATAAAGTACCTAAAATTGTGTCTAAAAGTAATTAAAATTAATAAATAAATATAGATATGTGATATAATTTCAAAAGATGATGTCAGAAATGAATTCAGCACCCTCTAAAACATCTATCACCATTGACATATTGTAGAAATTGGCCATACAATGCAAAATATGTGGTGAAAATGGGCGATTTGGCTAATAATGCTAATTATGCTAATTAAAAAAATTGCTCAACATATGCAAATTAGCATCCGGCAGTTTTTGTATACTGGGGACCCATACATCACATTTATGCAATAAAACTTTGGTGTACTCAACATTTCCGGGTTCACCTAGTTGGCTACTAGACTATACAATTCAACTTCCTGCAACATTTTTTGCAACTTTTTCAAGTTCAAGTTCAAGTTTATTTATATAGCACATTATCATACTCAATAGTCATTCAATGTGCTTAAAAACAAAATAAAACAAACAAAAAATATTAAAGAGAAAAAAATATATACCGTATTTTTTGGACTATAAGTCGCAGTTTTTTTCATGGTTTGGCTGGCCATGCGACATATACTCTGGTGCGACATATATATGTTTTTTTTTCGCCACGAGAGGGCGCTGTGTGCATTTGCACGTTACAGAATGCCATATCAATACCACTGAAAGAAAAAAGACGTTACAATAACAGAAAACTAATTAGCATACAATAACGACCACTGAATAAAAATGCCACCCAAAAGAAATTCCTATAAAATATGTAAAATATGTAAATATGTGCGACTTTTAGTCCGGTGCGACATATATATGTTTTTTTCATCTGCATAAGGCATTTTTTGTCATATGCGACTTAAACTCCGGAGCGACGTATAGTCCAAAAAATACGGTATATACTTATGATAAAAGAATGATACTTATGATAAATAAATGAAGATAAAAGTACATATATATATATGAAATGAAAGCTGGTTCCAGCATTTAGCAGCATAATGACTAAATGCCATTTCACCCTAGATTTTACTCTAGGTACTACCAACAGGGCAGCCTCTGTAGATCTTAAAGACCTTGTAGGTTTGTATTCCTCCAGCAAGTCTGCAATGTATTTTTGGCCCAAGCCATTTAGTGATTTGTAGACTATGAGTAGGACTTTAAACTCAATTCTAAACTTAACTGGGAGCCAGTGTAAAGACTTAAGGACTGGAGTGATGTGGTCTCTTTTCTTAGTCTTAGTTAATATTCTAGCTGCAGCATTTTGAATTAGTTGTATCTGCCTAAGTGACTTTTGGGGAAGGCCAGTGAAAAGAGCATTGCAGTAGTCAACTCTGCAGGATATGAATGCATGGATGAGTTTCTCTAGATCTTTTTTACATACAAAATCTCTCATCTTTGCTATATTCCTAAGGTGCCAGAAAGCTGACTTAGTGATGGTTTTAATGTGATCACTCCCAGGTTTTTGACTTTGGATTTGGTGTGAAGTGCTCTGGATTCTAAATAGCCACTAAGCTTCAGTCTCCCCTCTTTGTTCCCAAAAATAATAATTTCAGTCTTATCATTATTCAGTTGTAAGAAATTCTGTTGCATCCAGCTATTCACTTTTTCAAGGCAGACACACAATGTCTCAATTGGGCTTATGTCACTAGGTGAGATAGCAATGTAGATCTGAGTGTCGTCAGCATAGCTGTGATATAGGACCTTGTACTCAACAAATATTTTACTGAGGGGAAGCATATACAGGTTGAATAAAAGAGGACCTAGAATGGACCCCTGTGGCACCCCATATTGCATGGTGTTTTTCTCAGATACATGGTTGCCAATAGAAACAAAATATTCCCTGTTTTCAAGATAAGACCTAAACCATCCTAGGACATTTCCAGATAGTCCAACAGAGGTTTCCAACCTGTCAATTAGTATTTTATGGTCTACAGTGTCAAAGGCTGCACTTAGATCAAGCATCACAAGAATAGTGTTTTTTCCTAAGTCTGTATTCAGACGTATGTCATTCAAGACCTTAATTAAAGCAGTTTCAGTACTTTGTTGTCTAAATCCTGACAACTTGTTGCAACAACTTCCACATTATTGACCAGGCAACCTACATAGCAACCACTATATCCGCCCCAGCGACAGCCTAGCAACTACCATACCAGCCCTAGCAATGGCCTAGCAACTACCATACCAGCCTTAGCAACGGCCTAGCAACTGCTTCCAGCATCCTTGACACATCTTAGGAACCATGCCAACAATGATGACCAAACACTAGACATAGCAACCAACATGATCACCGTGGCAACCGGCATAGCAACCGGCATGTCTGCCCTAGCAAGGTCTTAGCAACAGCTTCCAGCGCCCTAGTAATGTCTTAGGGACCACTCCAACAATGATGATCTGGCAACGAACATAGCAACCAACATGATCAATATAGCAATCAGCATAGTAACCTATATGTCCGCCTTAGCAATGGCCTAGCAACAGTTTCCAGGAGTCTTTTAATGTGTTAGTAACCACTCCAACAACGATGATCTAGCAATGAACATATCAACCAACATGATCAACGTAGCAGCCAGCATAGCAACCGTCATGTTCACCCTAGCAACGGCCTAACAACAGCTTTCAGCACCATTGTAATGTCTTTGGAACCACTCCAACAATGATAATCTGGCAATGAACATAACAGTCAACATGATCAACGTAGCAACTGGCATAGCAACCGACATGTCCGCCCTAGCAACGGCCTAGCAACAGCTTCCAGGACCCTTTTAATGTCTTAGTGACCACTCCAACAATGATGATCTTGCAATGAACATAGCAACCAACATGATCAACATAGCAACCAGCATAGCAACCGACATGTCCGCCTTAGCAACGGCCTAGCAACAGCTTCAAGCACCCTTTTAATGTCTTAGTGACCACTACAACAATGATGATCTTGCAATGAACATAGCAACCAACATGATCAACATAGCAACCAGCATAGCAACCGACATGTCCGCCCTAGCAACGGCCTAGCAACAGCTTCAAGCACCCTTTTAATGTCTTAGTGACCACTACAACAATGATGATATAGCAATGAACATGGCAACCAACATGATTAACGTACCAACCAGCATAGCAACTGCCATGTCTGCCGTAGCAACAGCCTCAATGTCCTAGCAACTATGTCAGAATTTAGTTCTATTGTCAGATATTTGTGCAGAAAATTTCACTTCGATAAAACTTTTTTAAAACATTTTGCATGCACTATGTAATTTCTCTGGAATTACAAATCTAGTTACCAGTTTCTCCAACGCGAAACATAGGCTACATTTGTCATTGATAGCTTTTTACTCCGCAATATGCATCTCCAAATGCATGCACCTTTAGGCTATAGGCAATCAATTTAGTCAACGAGGAGGGCATTAAGACATAGAAAGATAATTTAATTGGAGGATGAGAGAGCCTTTGAGCAAAAGACGTATCCAGCTTTTGGAGTTGCGCGTTATTGGAAACTTTACCATTTGCGGACCACCACGGTATTGTGGTTTGTTAACTACGGAATAAACAATGAAAATTACTTAGAATAGCGATTAGCGTTGTACTGCGCCCAAAACGCCAGCTATAGCCTAAACAATCAAAATGATTGAGATTATCAAACTCAAAGGCCTGGGTAAAATGGGCTTTTTGGTGTAGCCTAGGCTAATTAATTTAATATGACTAACCTTAAGTTTGGTAATTCTAGTCTAGACTTGTTTCTTAGCACTATGCAGGAATAAAATTGCATCTAAAGTGTCAGGATTCAGGCGAGTGCGCCTTGACTCTATAATGCGCCCTGTGGCACTGAAGGAGGCTTGCTCACAGCACTTGTTACTGGAACACTTGCTTCAAAGATCATGGAATACTGAGCAAGATAAGGCATCATAATACATTTCAATGGGAGCAAACTGGAATACTTCCTGTCTGCATAAATGCATTACATCACAATAAGAAAGATTCTTTAAGTCTGCATAAATCATTACATCACAATAAGAAAACATTCTTTAAGTCTGCATAAAGGGGATTTTTCCCCCTCCCCTTGCAAAAATAGAACCAGGAACTGAACCAGCGTTGACACCTCTCGCTCCGCTTGAATCCTCTCTGCTTGCTTGGCAAGCAAGGTGCTGTAGTCGTGGGAATGACTGGCCTTGTTTCTCCTAAAAGGAAAGTAGATTTGCCTCGGATGTAGGTATCAATATTTAATTAACAATGTATATATTTTTTTCAGTTGATTGGTTCAACCGCCACCCGCCCGAATTTAATTAAAATATTATTTTTCGTCACGTCATCCACCCAATCCGCGGATGCAATCCGCGCATCTCTAGTACTGCTACTGCCGTTACTGCCGCGCTTCGCCATTTTTCTTTAAACTGACGCGGAAAGTTGTCGAAGTCATTAGAGGAAGTAATGCAAAACAGGAATTTGGTGTTGGTGCTACTGCCACCTACGCCCGTGGCGTGCATAGTACATAGGCAAACTGCACGTTTTATACGTTTTCCCCGTGTCCATGGGCAGACAGATATCCACCCCCAAAACGCTCGTAGGCACGCAGATAAATTGTGGAGAAAAAAACGGACATCTGCGTTTATGACTTAGACCGTTGTCGTGGGCACGTAGCCTAAGTTTCACCACATTATAAATCAAACAAGGTTAATATCTTAACGAAAAAATCTACTGGAGACAACAAGTAGCCTAAACTTTGAGAAGTTGTAAGGATAAGGAAAAGTCGGGTGGCCGCTGCAGAAAGCGGCCGCTTTTAAGAGTAGCCTAAATCAGCACAAAAACAAACAACCATGTCCCAAAAGTTGAATGCACTAATTTCTCCAAAATCAAAGTATATGGATATCATGTCTGATCGCGGTAGCCTAGGCTATAGATTGGCTACCAAACGAAAAGGACAAGTCAAGTATGAGAGATTTTGAGCAAAAGACGTCTCCAGATTGGCCTTGGAGTTGCGCGTAATTGGACATAAACTTTACCACTATATCTTACTTGCGGACCACTATAGTATGGTTGGTTAGAACAATACAGAACAAATAAATGAAATATAATAGCCTGTTCATTCAACTGTCCAATCTCAAGCAGGCTATCCAAATTTGCTTTCTGCATAATGCAGGCAACAGAGAGATGGTGCGAAACTCCGCAGGTTGTATAGGCTACCTACGAAATGTGCACTCGCAAGCATATCCCATGCAATTTCCGTGGTCATATACAAGGCAGGGAACATAGGACCCGTTTCTTCCAGGACAAACTCTGTGTGATCGATTTTGTTTAATTACCAATTATGAGTTTTGAAACATAACAGAATTCACACAGAGTGTCACGTCAGTCTAACAAAAACAATGACAGACGGAGTTTTTAGGAAATAGACCGCAGTCTGGATTTATTCAATGGTTAATTAAATAAAAGCATTAGCAGAGAGTGGGGTAGGGGATGCGTGCATGGCAGTTGCACGGGCAACCAAGGTTCGCATTCCCTAAATTGCGACAATTATCTATCAGCCGTGGCTAGCAAAATTCAGACTGTCCTTTTGTCACATAGGTATAAAAAATGGTAATTGTTAAGAAATGATATGGAAATGTTGTTGGTCTGATAGGATCAACTTCCTGCATACTAAAATTGTTGGTGCTGTATTTAAATTTTGACATAAAACAATTATCCAAACATAACAAATGTCATATGGTGTGACTGTCCACTATGTGTGTGATTTTCCTAATTAGAGTGTATATCCATATAAAGTATAAATACTTTAAAATTTTACCAGGCAAATAAAATAATTGGATGTTTTCTATAACCACAGAAAGTTTCGATGCCCATGCATAACGACCAACTAAGGTCTGATCAAATATATTTTGTCCATAAAATGGATGTCATATGGTGTGACACTATATTTTATATTTTCAACGGGCATTAATTTGGACATCACTGCCATGACACGGACCCTGCTTAATCAGGATGTTACAATAGCATGTAATCGCCAATGGCCTCCGTTACACACGCATACAGTAACTGTGCAACCATTCTTCCGACTGACCTCAAATTTTGTACATATCTTGCTAGTGACACGAGTGAGTGCAGTGCCAAGTTGGTGTTCTTTAAACAAAAAAAAAATAGTTCAGATATTGTTAAATGAAGCTCAGTAGACTTCTGATGCTCTAGTGCTGCCGCTAACGAATATTTTTGGTAGAGTATTCTGTCGATTATTTCATTGTGTAATCGGATAAAACCTAATTTTGTCGTTTTAAATTAACCTCACTCACGTCGGATGCAGAGCCCCCTCAGGCGCATCCGTCTGATGTCACGTCCATTAAAAGGTATTCACCTTTTTCACCTACGTCACTATGAGGCACTAGAACGAGGCTTGGGTGGTAAAACCCCAGAAGTAGCTCCTAGGGATGGAATGCCCCTCATCTGCCCAACTTTCCACCTGACCAACAGTAAGAGCAAGGCCGGATTAATGTATGGTTTTTATGGGCGGGGGCCCAGGGTCCATCAATTTCAAGGGGCCCTTTCTGCCCCAGCATTACTTAAGACAATAATTAATATTGAACAATTATTCATTCTCCTAAAGTTGTCTGAAATATGAGCATAAAGGAATAGGTGAATATGAGAATGCAACCTCAGCATGGGACATCAGATAAGATGTGTCTTCCCATCTGAGGGAGTTCCCCCCTCCCAAATGAGTTGGTTTGGTCCGATCGTCTTTTTGGAGCGGTAGAATCAAATAGTCGCTTGACAAGGCTCACGGAGCTCTTCAATCTTGCATGATAGGCTCACGAATTTGAGGTCATTCAAAACATCTAGGCTACATCATATGATTGAATGGATTCAACTAAAATATGTTTAGGCTAAGCCTAATCATATGCCATATTAAGTTTGGCTTGTAAATTAGATATGCGTGATGATGCTTTTGAGGATTGATCATTGGCGCACAGCTCTCTCCACTCGCTCACACACTGCTCAAGTTGAATTTGGACTTTGCTGAATTTTTGACGCTGACAGAATACAGAATAGGCCCATATTCAAAGCCTAGGCTATAATCAGAAAAAAATCTGCGCGGTGCGTACACTCGGACATGCTTAAACACAGCCTAAAGAAGGATGTTCGGAAAGTTCTGTTATAGAAATAGCCTATACTGTATATGCGACAGCTACAATGATACAATTATGCAGGACTTAAATCCAACTGCAACGACCAATTTGTCAAATGAGAATGTAAGAATTAAAAACATTATCATGTAGGTTCTAGGGATTCTTTCCCAAGAATTTATTTTAAGTAAGTTAATAGCGCAATCCCGCGCTATTTCAGACAGAGAGTGATTTCAAAGACGAAAACAAAGCTCCCATACTGCATTCTATTTATTAACTACGAATCTGATTGGAGGTTTTCACCTCTAATGCTGGTCAATGATATTTTTTTCTGGATGCTGGTAGACGTCGCGCACACATGACATGAGATCCTCAACGCACCTTCTGCCGCCTCTCATTGTCAACCCATCGGTCCTATATTGACTTGCCTGAAATAACGGTGAAAGACCAGTCAAGACCACAAAAATTAATTGTATACTATATAGTGTGCGTGATCGTTCTCACACACAGTGCATCCATGCACGATCCGCACGAGGCCATAGCTCAAAATCTCCTTGCGTTTTGCTTTACATATCGGTCTGCTCACTTATCCGCCTATTTGCGAACCCACCCGCTTTAAACGAAAATGAAAGCGTTCCAGGAGGAGTTTGTGGTTCATTCTGTCACCGTGAACGATTCGGAAGCGACAGTCATTCTTAATAATTTCACCGAGCATTACAATTATATGTCAACAAGGGAATAATTGTGATTGCGTTCTTAAAACATTTTTTCTAGGCTACTGGTTGGAGGAGCTTTTGGAAAGACACTTCTCACAGCAATGGGAAATACTGTAGGTCTCTAGCTATTGGGAGTAGGCCTACACTTTATATGCAAAATTATAAACCATATAGGCCTACTTAGACTAGCCTATATAATAGATATCTGCTGCTTACAATAGTTTTCTTGGGTTTTCTCAAGTGCTCACAAGAAAATGACAAAAAAGAATGTCTCTTAGGTGTCATATTTATTGGCCTTGAAATTTCAATATTGGATATTAAAAATACGCATATACTATCAAGCTATTGGGGGGCCCATCGAAAAAATGTGCCCAGGGTCCTTTGACATGTTAATCCGGCCCTGAGTAAGAGAGGGGACCAGCAGTAGATTTTCTGTCCGGCATCTGTGAGAAATTATTAATTATTATTTATGAAGCGAAGGGAGTTTTTCCTTGCCCCTGTTTCTCATGGATGCTTCCCGTGCTGTCTGTAAAGCGCCGCGAGACAATGCACTGTATTTGAGCGCTCTACAAATAAAATTGAATTTTATTAAATTAACGTTTCGTCGGCATTTCCTCTAGTTTACCACCTGAGCCTCGTTTTTGTTTGGAATATGGCGGCCAGGTGAAAAAGGTGAATTTTAGGACCGATATTAAACGGACGGACCAACCAGGAGACACATACGTAGCACCAGGTGGGATTTTTGACGTAACTCATCTCTACCAAACTTACAAAACACCTCTAACAGTTATATTTGAAAGAGACATATTATGCGAGTTGAATTGAGTATTGTGGCAATTATGCCGCAGATTCTAGCGTTAATGTGAACAACATGTGAAAAACTAGAAATTGCGTGGGCTCATGGGATGCAATTGGTAGGTTTCGATTTAAGTGGTTGAAGTAGGATGACGGACAAGTGGTTTGTACAAGTATATGTAAGGATTTTTGATAACGTCCGGTCTTCCTAAATAATTCTCTTATCAAGCGACATCAGATTAGGGGTCGAGCGATGTGCTTTTTTGGGGGCCGATACCGATATCGATATTTATTGCCTCTGGGTGGCCGATAACCGATATATGGCTGATATTTTGGGCCGATATTGTAAAAAAATTTCAGCTGTTTTACTGGACTGCTAATTGACAGATTCATATAAAAGGGATAATATTTCCAAATTCCATGAAAAGAAACACATTGACTTGCCTGCTGAATCTCTGTAAAAGTTATAAAAAAGATCAATCAAGAGATACAGGATTAAATGAAGGGGATTACAATACTCATGAATTAGCCAATAGGCCTACTCCTAATGAGTAACCTATATATACTGTATATATACAGTACAGACCAAAAGTTTGGACACACCCCCTCATTCAATGCGATTCATTTATTTCCAGGAGAATTTATATTGTAGATTCTCACTAAAGGCGTCAAAACTATGAATGAACACATATGAAATTATGTACTTAACAAAAAATGTGAGGTTATGACAAAATTTTGGACCTGAACCCGATCAAGATGGTTTGGGGTGAGCTGGACCGCAGAATGAAGGCAAAAGAGCCGACAAGTTCTTAGCTTCTCTGGGAATGAATAACTGTTCAAGACAGTTGGAAAACCATTTCAGGTGACTACCTCTTGAAGCTCATCAAAAAATAAAAAGAGTACAAAGCAGTTATCAAAACAAAAGAAGGATACTTTGACCCCGTTTACACAAACACAGATAACCATAAAGACGCACATGTTTCTCTGCGGTTGCACCTCTCTGTTACACTTATCCGAAGGTGAAGACAGAGAATCTCACGAACTCCGGGCAAGGTGGAGATGTCGGAGAACCCCGTCTTCAGAGATTTGTGTAACTACCCATAACCGGAGCTCTAGCACCAAAGACAGTTGGAGCAAACGAGAAGCACCTACGTTCGCGCATAGTAGTTCTATTTTCACAAGGGGCACCACCTGGTTTTGAATGATGTCAGGACTTTTACCAATAAATCGTCTTTTTGGAGTTATCAGGTTTTTTTGGCATGTATCTCTCATATTCTGTAAGTGTTTAACATGATTTCAAGACTAATGTTGTAAACTGTTACTGATGGTATTTCTATCAGATGAAGCTGCCAGGCAGTAAATAGCCTACTAAAAGTTGTTAGCGAGCTAACGCTAGCGATCTAGCTAATGTAATGTTTTACATTTATATTTGAGATGTAATTTATTGACAGCCTGCGGGTAACATTACTGAGTTCATTTTAAGTGGACAGAGCAAACGTGAACATAGTTTACAGCAATATGTGAGGTTTGAGCAAAGTCCACAACAACTAGCTTATAGTTAGCATATAGCTATGTCGTCATGGTAACTGCCAAACAAACCCTCTCTGTCTAAAGCTAAAAAGCACACTTGGTTCATACAACATTGTTTTGCAGAGGAGCGATTGAATTGTCATGTGTTGGTTTCATTAATGATCACAGACAATATTATGGCACACATACATTAATATCATTCTATAATTTCTTAAGGGAAAATGTTAATGATGTGACGTAACGTTAATGTGACACTGCTGCTAATGCAGACCGAAACACTTCACGTTTGTGGCCATCTGCTACGATGTTGCTCCCTTGAAAGATCTTTGATAAAACTGTGACGTGGTGGTTAATTGTCACCGCCTCTCTTAGCCGTTTTTGATGTTTGTGTAAATGCGATTGTTTTCTTACTCGGGGGAGGGGAAGATAACCGGTTTCTCGAAGACCCGGGGAAGTGTAAACTAAGCATTTGATGAAACAAGCATATAAAACATCTTTTCAGTTATTTCACACTTTTTTATGTACACAATGCCATGTGTTCATTCATAAGTTTGTTTATTTTGTAGATTGTCACTGAAGGCAACAGTGATGAAAATAAAGTAAATAATTTAATGGGAAAGTGTGTCCAAACTTTTGCTCTATATATATATATATATATATATATGGGCAATTCCACGAAAAAGTAAACCTCACCTCAAAACTTCAAGTCTCACCTACATGGACATACAAATTCTTTCAGAAAACTTCCAATACAAAAAAGTATTGTCTTGATGTAAATATTCAACTGAGCGAGTTTCGAAAGGATATCCGTTTGTTAAAATTTTTACCCTATTCAGCTATAATGTAAGTCTATGGAGGGGCTTATAATGGCCATAAGTGGGTGATGACACACACAAAGCTGCAATGCTATCAGTTATTTTTTATTGTTATATTACTATTTTTGTCGTTACAGGTTAAAATCCACCATTCACAATTGTTTTCTATCGTTTTGGAAGGTTTTTCCAGGCGTCACATCCATAACGCCAGTTCTCCCAATGAAAATCAACTTTTTTACATTTGCTTTTGAAATTAGCTCTTTCTCGGTCTTTACTGAGATGTCCTGTTTGGTATGAATGTAGTAATATTTACATTTCTCTCGAAATTTCACACACTTCACAGCAAAAACTGAGCTCTCTCAAAAGTTTGTCCGTTTTTCGTCACATCCATAACGCAAATTGAAAGGCTCATATTCTTATAATGTAAATCATGATATGAATTTTTTGTGTTTGCCTATATTCAGCCATGGAGTTTGCATAAGAATATGAACAAAATTGGGAAATACTGCTAGGTTTGCGGAGGTTATGTGGCATTTTGTTCATCAACAATGCATGAAAATGTCACGTCCATAACGCTGGAATTGCCCATATATATATATATATATATAGACATATATATATCATACGAGTGTTCGGTGGAAAAAAAAGCCTTTGCTACACGGGCAATTCCCTAGTTGTAACAATTACATTGTCTACAGCCATACACACGCAAAGGTTTACACTGGATAACGATCGTAAATCAGCTAATGGATTCATGCACAACTGAGAGGCTGCTTGGTGCACTGTGATTTTCCGTAAAGACCATTGCAGAGAAATGGCCCTGATCATTGTCCACGTCCATATGCTGTTCTCTTTACAAAACACTAAATCAGACATGTCATACGCTTTTAAAATCTTTGATTAATGTGTCCACGCTGTAGGCCTGGACAGCGCGTCTACGTCCACTAAGTTTGGTCTTCTGATATGGTAAAGCAAACATGTAGTTTGTACCTGTAATGTTTTTCAGTCCGTGTTAAACAATGAGGTCGAAGATGTGTGGTACACAAAACTCAAGTGGCGAGAGAGGTTTTTTTTTTGAAGATGAACTTTGCCTCAATGCTTCATTAAATTCTAATCAACAAAGATTTTGCGTCAAGCATTTTTTGTAATCGAGTTATTCGAGTACCTTGAGTAATCGTTGCAGCCCTACTAGCCACTCCCCCTCACACTCCCAGCGCAGGGATTTCAGTTGAGAATAAAGCTGAACTACAACATGCCAAGACAAACCTATGTTGGTAAGCTATAAACATACATTAAGCTGTTGCCTGACTTTATGGATATTGTCTGTAAAAGGCAGTCGTTTAAAAAGGTCCAAAGGCATGACATCAGTAATTTATTGGTTAATCTGCATTTCATCAATGAAAGACACTGCTAGACAAACATGCCAACAGGCAAACTCATATAGCCTGTGCAAACCCACGTTGGTAAGAAGTCAAAAATGCTCTTGCTTGAGAATCGGCATACCGATTGTCTATATAGAGATAGATTTCTGTTTGTTCAAACATTCCACCTATAGTTAATGCGATTAGCTTACATTTTGTTCATGTTGGAAAAATGTTCATTTTGAGTCTGTTTTGACCGATTCTTCAAAAATCACCTCTGAAGTAGAAGAGTGTAAAACACCTGTACCTATGTATTTTTTGTTATTGCCCTGCAGTTTATATATCATGAATTCCAACAAAAAATTAAATTAAATTTATTTGTTGAGCGCATACAGTACATTTGTTTCACAGCACTATAGAGACAGCACAGGGACCACCTATGAATAACAAGGGCAAAATAACTCCCTTCTCTTACTGATAATTCATTTTAGGAAGAAACCTTGGGCAGATCCAGCCCTCTTGGGCTCAACTCAACTGCCTGGGGCCAAATGAAGTACCCATATGATCAATGGTCTAGTGATGGTTTTGACTAAGTAACATAGTAGCATGAGCACAGAATTAGATGGTCAAAGCATAGTTTGTAGAGCTGACAATCAAATGGAAGAGTCTGTGAATAGAGTCAATAGTAGGGTAGCATTCAGGTAGAGTTCATCATCATTTAGGTGGAGTTTATCAGGGAGACCATCAAGGGAGGGATCATCATGTGGCTTCTCATGTGAGAGGGAGGAGAGCTGATCCTGGTATGGGCCATCGGTGAAGTTGGTTGTCATCCATTAAGGGGTGAGTGGGAGTTGATGGCAGGGAGGCAGGGGATGGGCAGGAGGCTTGATACTCAGCAGAGATGATTGTAGTATGTAGGGGCAGAAGAAACAAAATAATTAGGCCAGTCTAAGAGGCTAGACATGTAGTATGCAAAATATTAGCCATGAACTGCTAAGTGGGGAGAAAGAGAGAGTCGTAGGAGATGGCAAATGTGGAGTTTGTGGCAGCACTAGGCTTTCCCAGCATAACTAGGTATGGTGCACAGCAGCTTAAAGAGGGATGTTTTAGAACAAAGAATATAGTCTAGGCTAAACATTATTCCTGTTTCAGACTGCATGGAGCTTTCGCGAAATGCATTGTGGATCCGTCCGTCCCAACGGTTCCGTTGCATCCGTCGCAAAGTTGAAAATGTTCAATCCTTTTCAGGTAGAAACGGATCTGTCAACCATTCAAAATTGACTCCCCCTCTGTCAGACGCCCTCCATCGTCCGTCAACGGATGTGTACAGTCTGAACTTTAACGTTACAGTTTGACCTCCACTGTCCTGGTACAGAGTCCTAGAAATACTTGATCTGCAAACACCCATTTTTTACAGCCTCTGATCAGCTCTGATCTTTCAGCACCACAGCAACTAGCATTGCAAGGTGGCCTGGAGTTCTGAATGTGTTAGGACCTACATGTACATGTACATCAGGAGAATGTTCTTTTGACACTGTTTTTATTCCAGGTCCCTTTATCCTGTCGTCGTTTGGTCCTCAACCATGGGTGCTGAGCAAAGTGGTGATTCAGAGCATAAGCAGCATTCCGACTATGGTATGTCAGATGATAAATAATGAAATCATTTCAGCCTTTTATTCAGAAGTATGAATGTGTTTGTGTGGTTTGTGCAGTGTTGGGAATAACGGCGTTACTAACGCAGTTACTTTTTTCAGTAACGAGTAATCAAATAAATTACCGTTTCCATATTCATAACGCCGTTACCGTTACTGCCCATGTAACGCTACACGTTACTATCCATATGCGCCCGATAGAGGCGCATTGGTCGCGCTCAGCAGGATAAAGGAGATCGCACTCTTTTCATATTCAGGCCAGTGCATGCGCCCGACGAAAGAGCTCTTTTCTTTTAGCCTATACAGCGGAGTTCTCATCCCAGAGAAACGTCGATCGGGCGCATCAATCGAAACGGCAAGATCAAAGGTTTGCAACGCTGATACTGATATTTCGGTGTGTTAAATAGTTCGGTGACATTACATCAAAAATAATATTCATACAGTTCCTCCTCCTTCACTTGGCTTATGTCTTATAAACTCAAACGATATGCCAAATTAGAACAGAGAAAGATCCTACCGATTTCAAACATGACATCTCCAAACTTCTATAAAAAAAGTCTCCAAGCTCCCCAAGGTGTTCACCAGCCATTTGTGACTTTGCTAACCTATATGTCAGCCGTGTCCCTCCTGCATTAGCCCTATGGTCATCTCAGGCAACAATGCAGTGCACTATTCTACATAGTCTCCCTGTAGTCTATTTCATCCCTGTTTACTGTAATAAACAGTGCTCAAAATAGCCTGGTATTAATATAATTCAATTAATTACTAACCCAGAGCAATTTCCAGAAATATTAAAAGATACTTCTAACCTTCTAACTAGGTATCTCCAAAAAATATGCCAACCTATATTTTCTCGATATTAAAGCTGGTGTATGACAAATAAATTATTGAAAATCCAGTTGATTTTATGTCCAATGATAGCCTGGGAATTCTCATGCTCCTTTGCTCGCTTATTTCATTTCACTCTGCAGAGGAGCATGGTGACCATGGCCGTTTTTCTCGCTTACTTTCGGTATCCAATCGCAGAACAAAAAGGGATTTGTACGGCCCTCGATTGCATTGTACGTCACCTGGTGGCTCTGGTATTGGCTCCGAGGTATGTACAGACGCTATGATAGACATTCGTAGCGCCCAATAAACGGCTATGGACAATTGTAAACGATGCTTCCGCTACGAGAAATGCAATAGGTAGGTCCCCAGACTAAATATCACTTGTGATTTTAGTTTGGCATTCGCCAGGCTAGTCCAATGATAAGGGGAGGGGGCAAATTGACATAGCCTGGCCCTATGCCATAGACTACAGTAAGCCTATTTGAATGTATTTTAAATATCATGCAGTAATTGATTAACTTACTTTCCCTAGTAATTAATTACTTTTGCCATGGAGTAATGGAGTTACTAATTGAGTTACTTTTTTGAGAAGTAACTAGTAATTGTAATTAATTACTTTTTAAAAGTAACGTGCCCAACACTGGGTTTGTGTTGTTAAAGGGAAACTTTTCAATATGTTCTAATGGACAAAATTTGTTGGCACTGATGTTGTTATGGTCTTGTTGACACGGATACTGATTTCTACAGAAGTCAGTGAGTTAATTTGATGAAAAAAGTTTACGAGAACCTCAAACTTTGAATTTTGGATAGCAGCGCAGCAGGCTACAGAAGGCACATCAAAGAGTGTCGCAACTCTCTCCGATGTCAAAGAAAACAGGAGTGCGCTTCAACAGGTTCGGATGCTAGTCGTCTTGGCGATATTTCACAGACAATACGAGTATTGGCTCAAAACTTTGACTGAAATTGCAGCCAAGAGTAAGGAACTCAATGTGCTGATCACCCAGGTGGGTGCTACACATTGGTGGTGGTAATTGAGGTCCCCATTCCACTGTAAGCTGTTTTAATGATTTTCATGTTTGGGCTGCTATGTGAACATTGATTCTCTTGCTAAATATGATTTACCTGAACCAAATGGCGTTACCTTCACTGGTTGTAATTTCTATGCTCCAGCAGAGTTCTAATTTGTAAGGGAATTGAGTATTCCTATGATTTCATGTTTCAATAGTTTGTTTTTTGTTTTTTTCCTCAAATTATTTTTCCCCTTTTCTTCCTGTCAGTTTGTTGATTCACAGTCTGTAAAGATTAAACAAGTGTTTTGTTTGAAGTGCAAAGAATTTGTGAAGACGCCCAATTTGAAACTGAATGCCTTGGCACTGTCCTGCGTTGTCCCACGTGAGGAGGCTGGATTTGACCTCCTCTGGATGGTGTATTCACGTATAGCCTTTGTGTGGGGGAGACACAGTTTCACCTTGAGACACACACACACACACACACACACACACACACACACACACACACACACACTTTCTTCACACAGACCACCTGTTCTTTCACAGATGAAAACATTTTCATATTTAGGGAAAGTTTTACTCAACCACCTTTAGATTCAATTCAGTTTAATTTGTAGAACGCACAAATACAATACATTGTCTCGTGGAGCAATACAGACCGTACAGGGAGCACCTGGGAGTAACAGGGGCAAGGAAAAACTCCCTTAATTTGCTAATATATAGTGCATTGCCCATGTCGCAAAGGCTTTTTTTTCCCACGCGAGAGGGGGAGTGATGTACTTTAGAGGGTGACAATTTTTCGGGACTCCCGCGGGTCACGGGATTCCCGTGGGTTTCCTGCAGTACAGGAGTCAATTTTCACCGTTGGTAACGTGATGGGGACGGGACAGGAAAATAATCAACGGGAGCGGGGCGGGACCGGGAAGCCGGAGATTAAATTAAAATATGAGGTTGCAATGCGGTGAGTGCGCCCAAGGACGTGAGGCATTTCGTCTTAGAAAAGAGAACCAATAACAACCCAACGTCTAATTGTCGGAGTGGCAGTATTTCCAATTATAGCCAAATGTAGCATAAGGCCTATTCAAATGGATTAAAAAATAAAGATGAAAACGTCTCATTGTAGTAAAGTGCATTGTTAGTTATGCGTTTTCACTGCTGGTGAGAGCGACAGTGCAATTAACTCATAACTCAGCAGTTAAATGGATAGCCTAAGTGTTTTTTTGTTTTGTTTTTTCTCGGTGACCTTAGGTCTAGGCCTACTTCCATATTGGAAAAAAAATCGCCCTTTTTCAGGGAGCTTAAAAAAATAGGCTCCTCGCAAATTACAGGTGTCTTGTTATCAAGTAAAGTGCGCTGGTTTAAGTGAGTAGGCGGCCTAACACATAAATGGCAAACCAGCGGTCTGTTCGACACAAATGCCCACGTTTAACCACATTATAGATCAAACAAGGTTAATATCTTAACAAAAAAAATTTAATGGATACAAAAGCAGCCTAAACTTGGAGAAGTTGTAGGGATAGGCAAACGTCGGGTGGCCGACCGCCGTGATGGAGAAAGCTGCCGCTTTTAAACAGAGTAGGCTAGCCTAAATCAACACAAAAACAAACAACCAAGTCCCAAAATTTCAATTCACAATTAGGCTATCCCCCAAATCAAAGTTTAAGGATATCCTGATCGCGGTAGGGTAACTAACTATCGATTGGTTACCAAACGGAAAAAGTCAAGTGGCCTACATAAGAGATTTTGAGAAGACGTCCCCAGCTTTTGCCTTGCGCGTTATTGGACATAAACGTTTCCACTTGCTTACTTGCAGACCACCACAGGAGCCTACGGTGTTTGTTAACAAAGGATTACAGAATAAATAAATAGGATAGCCTATAATATTCATTCAACTGTCCAATCTCATGCAGGCTATCCAAATCTGCTTTCTGCATAACGCAGCCAACAGAGATGTGGTGCGAAACTCCGCAGTTTGTCTTAAGTAGCCTGTGCATTACTAAACAAATAGAAAATATATTTTATTTTAAATGAATCAAAGAAAGACTACAAAAGTCCTAGGATGTGAGTGACAAGCTTGCCCAAGACTTTCATTCTCCACCTGTAGACTCCGCGTAGCCTGTGCCAGGCTCGGATAGCCGGTCGAAAACCTCTGGATGTAACCATATTATAAAGGGGCAAAGGGCTACCTATTGTCGCGTCATCAGGATATGACGGGAGTATTTTTGTGGGATCGGGACGAGACGGGAGCGATAATTCACTCCCGTGTCATCCTGTAATGTACTTAGAGCGGCAGGAGTCTACTGAGCTTCATTTTACGATAATGAACTGAAAGGAGAGTACCGGAGTGAATTCAAACATAACCCTGTTGAAAGAGCTTGCTAAATGCGCTACTTGTCGAGTGGAACAAAATAATTGGGTACAGCACAGACCGAACGCGAACGCAGAAGCTAACAGGCACTTTACACTGAATCAATGGGACCTGACTGTTGGAAACCGAAAGTAAGATCTGAGGTTACATTGACTCAATGTAAAGTGTTTCGCGTTCGCTGTTCGAAAATCTTTCATTTCATGCAAAATATATAGGCTAATAAATTGTGGTTAACCACATCTTTCTGGACATCATAATGATTTTCAGATTGTAGTAATTATTGTTGTGGCGTCAGGCGTTGTTGGGGCGTCAGGTACTGGCAGGGTGGGCACAACAGCGGAGCAGGGCCTGGGGCGTTGCTGGTGTTGGTGAACCCTCTCCCTCCGGTGGGAGTCGGGCACTGGCGGGGAGGGGTCCAGGGCAGGTGAGGTGGCCGCAGCTACGGGGTGTCTCCGGCGTGGCTGCCGGTGTGGTGCAGGATGGCTCAACTCAGGACAGGTGGAGGCGTTGGTCACTCCCCCCCCGGTGGTCCTCAAGCACTGGCGAGGAGGTCTTCGGTCCACATGAGCTCCGGGCTGACTCAATCTGCTGTTCTGCTGCAAGCTCATGGTCAAGCTTCATGCAGTACCGGCGTATGTGCCCCCTCTCACCACATCGCCAGCAGGAAGCAGCATCTTGTGGACCAGGGGTGAGCCTGAGATCCGCATGCTGTTGACCCCTGTCCCCCACGTACACAGCATAGGACCTCGGATGGCTGCTCCAGCTGACACTGGCCGATCTCACTGGGTGCTCACTACAGCTGCCCCTGATGGAGAGGGCATACTGTATAGCGTCATCAGAGGTGGCAAACTGCATACGACACAGATGCTGACGAAGGCTCTCTGGTGTCACACCACGCACAAAGGCATCTAGCGCGAGAGCATCCCTCACCTCCACGCTGAATGTGGGGTAGCTGCTATCAGTCAGGCGCCTCAAATCACCCATGAACACACCCAAATTCTCTCCAGGCTGACGCAGACGTTGGTGGAACTGCTCCCGGTATGACAGGGGAGGTGTAGTAGAAGCACGTCTGACTGGGCCTCACTGGGGAGGCAGAGCTCAGCGGGATCTCCACAGGGTCCACTGCAGGTCTTCCTCCACAGTGAGGCCCAGTCACTGTGGAGACGGCGCTCAGGTTGGGGGCAGGAACAGCTCTCCAGTAAGGCCCAGTTACTGGAGAGGTCACACGCTGACTGGCGAGGCGTCGTAGGTCTTCCTGCTGCTTCAAGCTTCCTCCACAGTGAGGCCCAGTCACTGAGGAGGCAGCACGCTGGCTGGGGGTAGAAGAGGTCGCAGCATTGGATCCCGGCTGCAGGACGTTAGCTCCCATAGCTCCCACACGGTTAGCCGTAGCTGGCTGGCTAACAACGGTAGCGGGCAGGGACCGGATGTTTTCATTTCAACTTCTGTCCGACAACTGCGTCTTGGGTGGCATTGCCCGTAGCAGCAGGTATCCTCTCTGCAGGGGCACGAGAGCTGGAGTTGACAGTCATGGAACGGGGTTTTTGCCGTCAATGGTGGCTAACTGGCTAGCACGGTTTCCCTCAGGACTTCGGTAGTCCAGCCATGTCGGGGCCTTTCCCTAACATCTTCAATCAACTTGGCAGGGCTTACCGAAGTCTTTGGTCAGTTCTTCAAACGATTATCCATCCTAACAGGCGAAGGCTATATCCCACTTCTTGACACCAGTGTAGCGCCGACGTAGCTTGGGAAGGATGGACACTGAGACGGAGGTAGAATGAATCCAAAAGTGCTGAACGGTTTATTGCCTATATCCTTACATCCTAGGCAAACGGGCAGTAGGAGGTGTCCCCAAAACAACAAACCCTCTACACACATCTACACACAAAAACATTCTCACACATCTCTCGTCATTTGATTCTCCTCCTCTCCGACTAATCTTTACTGAAGAACCCCTCTAAGAACCCCTGATCATAAGCACACCCCAAATCAATAACTAACCTATCTAATCCCCTTATTCTAATCCGCCCGGACACCTCACAACCCAACACAAGAAGACAATCACAACCCAATCACAACCCAACACAACAAGATTGACACATTCTTACAGTCACACACACACATGCACACGCAGACAGACACGCACACTCAGAACAGTTCACGAGGGACAGGTAGCCTCGGCACTACTCAAAGTTATTTCAGTTGGAAAAGTTGACCGTGTTTTCATCAAGTGTTTTTTTTTTTTTTTTTTTTGATGCATATTAACGCACCAAGAACACACTTCAGTTTATGCATGGTGGCTGTGCAGTTTATCATGCCACACAGAGGCTATCGCGCCAATTCAACGAAAGTAGGGCCGCTCAGGTCTTAATTTTCTTTGAAGTGGTCTTAACAAGGTCTTTAAAAAGTCTTAAATTTGTGGTGGTCAAACCTGGGGAAACCCTTTAACAATAAAAAATGACTGATATGCCCATTATAAGCCCCTCCATAGACTTACATTATGGCTGAATAGGGTAAAAATTTTAACAAATAGATATACTTTCAAAACTTGCTCAGATGATTATTTACATCGAGACAAAACTTTTTTGTATTGCAAGTTTTCTGAAAGAATTTTTATGTCCATGTAGATGAGACTTGAAGTTTTAAGGTGAGGTTGACTTTTTCGTGGAATTGCCCATTTATATAGTTTGTGGGACCGTAAATAGGGTAGAAGAGTCGGGATGAAGTGAATAGTTGGGGTGGCATTAAAGTTCATTGGGAGGAGGTCGTCATTTAGGTAGTGGTCATCAGGGAGTACGGCAGGCCAGATCCATCATGGGGGCTCTGAGAGGAAAGGGAGGCTGGTATAGTGGGGTAGGGGTTGGTGGCAAGGAGGCAGGGGTGGACGGGAGGTTCACCACTCAGCCGGGATGATTGTAGTACGTAGGGACAGAAGAGACAAAAGAAACAAAAGGATTAGGCCAGTCTAGGAGGATATCACTTCATGATATAAGTGTGTCATATTGCATGTCAGAGTGAGGAGAGGGAGAGAAAAAGGAGAAAGAGGGTTGTACAGGATCGCAAGCTATCACAGCATAACTAAGGTATGGTGTATGGCATCTCACCAGCCCAGAAGGGGGTGGTCAGTGGCCACCTTGGAAAACAGCAGAGGCAGCCCTTCCCAGAGAAGCCCATGGGGTGTGGTGATATGCCATGCACCATTCCTAATTATAGGCAATGTCAAAGAGGACGGTGTTAAGTCTAGACTTAAAGGTATTAAGAGTGTCCGCTTCACAAATGTAGAGAGGAATAGAATTCCATAAGAGAGGTCCGAAATACTAGGCTACTGTGGAGGTGATGGGGATGTGACGAAGCTAATAGCGAAATGCAACGATCCAAGATTGCCAGCAGGAGAGTAGGCCAGGCTATGTAGATGTCAACTACATGGATGAGTTGGGAGGTAGGCAACCCTGCTCTCTTCGATTGTGTGGAGGTCTGCGCTGACTCTACTCATAACGTGAGAATGTCTAACCACTTTGACTGAGATCTGTAGTGGGACTGTACACTGGTGGGCTGTGTTGCCACCTCAGTGAACAACTGCCTGGGCTGATAAGATTTCTCTGTGCAACGTCATCTCATCTCCTCCCTCCTGCTTCAGTGATACCTCTTTCCCCTTGCACCTCTGGATGTCCATTTCTTGGAGGAAGATCCTCACCACATGGACTTTATGCCTTATTTAGCCTAATTGTTTTGTTCATTTTTCTTTTTATAATTTTAGCTTTTTATTTTTATCACTTTTCATATCTTATCACTCTCTTTTTTCCTTTTAGTCTTTCTCTGTCTTTTCTGTATGCCATTTCACTACATGTCTTACGCAACTATTTCAAGGTTTGTGACAAATAAATTCAAGTTAAATTACTCAGAGATGCCTGCAGAAAAGCCTAAAACAATGAAAGTGTGCACTGTACAGCATTTTGGTACTCAACCCTGACTCACTTGTGGTCCTCCTGATAGAACTTCTTGGTTTATGAAATGAGATTTTAATTGTGTCATGTTTATACTTTGGCAAAAGTGGATGTCTTCATGAATCATGCCCTAGGGAATATACTTTTTAAAATGCTGATTAACATGATTGGGGTATAAGTACAGTATACCATAATATTAATTTATTTTTTTATTTTTATTTTTTTTTGTTTGTTTTCTTTCCAGTTGTGTCCTCTCCTGCAAAGCAAAGAGCAAAGATGGATGACATTGTAGTAGTTGCTCCTGGAACCCAAACATTGCGCAATATTCACAACGATCCAGATGTTATCAAGCTTCAAGAAATCCCAACTTTTCAGCCACTTCTAAAAGGTCAGGATAAGTTATACATTAATGTTGTGCTTTAGTTTATGGCATCATTTATTTATTTATTTATTTATTTTTTTTGGGGAGGCGGGGGGAGAATATCACAATGAACCAATAAAAAATGTGAAATAAAAAGCAACAGACATGGTGGATAAAAACACATATGCCCATTTAAAAATATCATGAAGTAATAATTTTCCTTAATCATATAATGAAAACATTGAGGAAAAATACAATTTTGAAGTTGATATTTTTCTTCCCCAATGTACCCATTTTTCTTCCCCAATGTACCCACATGTACCCCAATTGGTTACACTTTATTTGAAGGTACCGTCACTGTCATTAAAGGATAACGTCGGTTAATTTCAACAAAAGCTCTATTTCTCAAGCTACTCGAGACTAGGGTTAGGACATGATTTTCGAATATTCGAAAATCGACAGTGCGTTCGAATATCGAATAGTTAAATCGAATACTGTTTTAGCCATATCATCATAAAAATAACAAACACCGTTTTGAAGAAGACGTTTCCTAACCAATGTTTCATGCAACGCGCAATTTAGCCTGAAGGTGCCGCTAACAATAAACATACCTGTAGCCTACAGCGGTAGTAGCAGTCCTATACAATAACAGGCGGCCAAGGAACAGAAATACCCCCGTTTGGCAAAGTTAGCGAGAGCTTGCTTGAGTGTGCCTGCGACGTCAGTGCCATCGGAGCGAGTAGCCTATTCTCCGCAGCTGGATTAATTGTCAATAGACTGCGCAACCGCCTCCATCCTGAGCATGTGGACATGTTATTTTTTTAAAAAACAAAAATTTGCTGTTTAATTGTTGTCATTATAATTCCAGCCTATTAGGCTACTGGTAAATATTGTAGCCGTCCAGGCAGTTCATTCAGGCCGTTTCAGTTGCGCAAAGAAGGAAGACGTTTATTTTCTGAACTTTGATTTAAGATAGAAATATGTTGTACAGAAAGTCAAAGTCTAATTAAAAAGTAGGCCTACTATGCTCATAAGGCTAAAAACCTTTTTGTAAGCGCTGATGTAGCCTACGTTAAACAACGTGTTTGATAAAGTAGATAGGCTACTTTGAATGTTGACGATGCCTCTTCATTTGCTCTATTATATCGTGGGTGTGCATGCGGTGGGCGGGGCGCGGGGGGGGGGGTGGGGGGGGGTGGGTCGATTTTCGAATAATATTCGAATACTTGTCATCGATTTTCGAATAGTGTTTTTACCCAAAATTCCCATCCCTACTCGAGACAGGTCAGTACCGAAGACGCGAGAAATTTTGGTCCATCTCACAGCGTTTCTGCGACCGGAGAATTAGCACCGACCGCTAACCCATTGGGGCAGACTTAAAAACTGTATTTTTAACATCTTTACATACTCCAAATCTCACCCCAAACGCTATACAACAACAGTGAACACCTTACAACACAGAACTGTAGTGTTTATGGCCTCAAATGACTAAAAAAAGTGGTCAAAGCAGTGTGTTTGTCAAAGCAGCAACTTACCTAGTTTGTTTACATTTGCTTCCGCTAATCCAAGTCAGTTTCACTTTGCTACCTCAATGGCAGAGACAACAACTTGAGTTTTGTAGACGTGAATAATATTCCAAAATTTTCCGTTTTGTGCACAAACATTACTGACCATGTTACAATAGCCTGTCTTGAGCTATGAGGCTTACAATAGCTGTAATGAGCCAGCAGAAAAGAGTTATCCCCTCACGATATGTCCTTAGGTTGCCAGATCTTGCAGCATGCACCTAGCGAAATTAGATTTATTCAAAAGTGAAATTAATTTATATTTGTTAATAGAAGTGAATTTTAAATAACAAAGGGACAGTAAATTCAATGAAAATGCCCTTCTACTAGTTTCACTTTTGAATAAACCTGAAGAGTTCGTCCTGTAATTATTGCATGGTGCTTGGACAAGGTATCAGAAACTCAGATATGGCAACCAAGCAAGTTATCGTGAGCAAACAAGATAGCTTTCTTGTACAGGCTTATTAGATTCTATGGATGTTGTGAGGTTCATGTGTCATGACAGGCTATTGTAACATGGTCAGTAATGTTTGAACACAAAATGGAAGATTTTGGAATATTATTCACGTCTACAAAACTCAAGTTTTCGTCTCTGCCATTGAGGGAGCAAAGTGAAACTGACTTGGATTTAGCGGAAGCAAATGTAAACAAACTAGGTAAGTTGCTGCTTTGACAAACACACTGCTTTGACCACTTTTTTAGTCATTTGAGGCCATAAACACTACAGTTATGTGTTGTAAGGTGTTCACGGATGTTGCATAGCTTTTGGGGTGAGATTTGGAGCATGTAACGATGGTAAAAAATACAGTTTTTAAGTCTGCCCAATGGGTTAGCGGTCGGAGAAGCACTGTGAGATGGACCAAAATTTCTCGCGTCTTCGGTACTGACATGTCTCGAGTAGCTTGAGAAATAGAGCTTTTGTTGAAATTGACCGAAGTTGTCCTTTAACTATGACTTGACGTTGTCAAGAATCTGTCATAAACTTTATACACCTGTCATGACTTCTGTCATTAAGTGTCACCCAGTATTTGTCATGGTTAAGGTTAGGGTATGTCAGAAGTCATGACAGGTTTGTGAAGTTTCTGACAGATTCTTGACAACGTCATGTCATAGGTAATGACGGTGTCATGTTAGTCTTATGACGGTACCTTCAAATAAAGTGTTACCCCACAATTATTGGCATCCCTGCATTTAACATATTATGAAACTACCCAGGGGGTCAGGATTTGGCTGGTTAGCTGTGCCAATTAGCATTGCACTTCCTCGTCGCCATTTTCCAGAAATGACATCATATCCGACTCCATTTGACATATGCTGATTGGTTAATGCTACACTTTCAGCTTATGCTAACGAGCTCCCTGTGCACATCAGGTGTGTGCCACCCTCATCTCCATTAGTAACATGGGCCCTCATTGGCCTAATGAAATGGAGTCGGAAGTGAGCTCCATGAAACGCCATCTTGACATCTGAAAATTTTGTTCAATTTTGGATGAATTCACTAGCCTAGCATTCCACATTGGAATGAATGGGAGGCGGGACTTGGTATGTTTCTCCAGGTTTATTAATACCTCCATGAAACTACCCCTTAATGTTACATGTACAAAGCATTGAATTTTTAAAAGGTTTCACAGGCAACACTGGTCACAGGTTCAATTCAATTTTATTGGCAAAGCACCAAGTACAATACATTTGCCTTGCAGTTCTTTGCCGACAGTACGAGGAGCAGCCATGAGTAAAAGGACAAAGAAAAATTCCCTTTATAGTAAAGAACCCGCACAGTCAGTGGTCTAGTGATGGATCACAAATTGTCCATGGTTTTGACAAAGTAACATGGTAGCATGAGTAAAGAATATTTTCTGACAGTATTAGATGTAGGGCCCTATGGATTCCTAAATGCGGTAAACGCGGATGGAATCACAGAATCATGATATTAAAACAGAATTTTAATATCAATGCGGCATTGCACAGAATTTGCTATATTTTGCAAGTTTGCATGCATTTAAATACATGTCTATAAAACCTTTAAAGGTGCCCAGCCACACAAAGCCGTTTTTACCTGTTGCTTTTGGTATAGAATAGTTCTATATGACCTCAAGTTACACAGTGCATGTGAAAATGTAATACTGTCTTCGCTATAGGCAATAGCCCATTAAAAGAAATATGTAAAGAAATTAGGTCAGTTTGAATCCATGGTCAGTGCTACGTAGTATAGACAACGTTACAGCCATTGGCTGACTGAGGAGAATTATTGCCCAATCCATGCTCTCCTGTATTTGACTAAAGCCCGCCCCTTGAAATACTCGCGAAAAAGAAGGAATATCCATGAAACTTGTCAGGCAACTTGTCAACTTGGCGAATTCAACAGTCTTGGTAAGTGTAATCTGACTGTGGATGTAGGCCAACAGTCGGCTACTCTTGCAATAAGTATCTGATTATGTTGGCTACTGTGACATCCTGACTATGTAGTAAGCTTACCTTTGCAAAGTGGCCGTTTACAATCTGCAAGCTAGGTTGGTGCAGATATCCTCTTTCTCGGTTTCATGATAATATTCCAAGTTTTTTTTCCGTACCTCGCAATTCGCAAGTAAAACTAATGTAAATATTCGTCCATGTGCTTTACAACGTCGAGCTTCAGCAGCGAATCAGAGCGCAGCCCATTGTAACAGTGGAAAAAAAAACCGGAAGAACCGCATGAAATTTTCGAAGGCTATTCCTACAGGCTGCAAACGATCTCATTACGGTCTCCTTGGACCTTTCTCAGTCCAAGTGAAGTCACATACCCTATTTGTAGACCTCAAAGAACAATTTAAATTACCTGTAGTGGTGTGGCATGGCACCTTTAAAGATCTTTTTATTTATAATTTCTAGATTTCCATTCTAAAAACTCACATACCATTGATCTGCATCTGATCAGATTGCTGAGCTTACACTGTAATTAGATGTTCACCATATGAGTTTGCTTATTCAATTCAATTCAATTCAATTTTATTTGTAGAGCGCACAAATACAGTACATTGTCTCGCGGCGCTTTACAGACAGTACGGGAAGCATCCATGAGAATCAGGGGCAAGGAAAAACTCCCTCGCTTTGTAAATAATTTGTTATGTAGGAAGAAACCTTGGGCAGATCCACGCCTCATGGACTCAGCCTACCTGCCTGGGGCCTAATAAAGTATCCGTAAAGTCTGATGCATAGATTGACCATGGTTGACACAAAACAGTATGAGTACTGAATGTAGTCAGAGATGATATGCACATAGTTTGTGTGACAGTCTGGGCCAAGGGATGGAGTCAGTAGTTGGAGTGTGGGATTAGTCAGTAATTGGAGTGAGATCAGAGTTCATTGGGTGTTGGTCGCCATCTAAGTAGTGGTCATCAGGGGGCCATCAGGCCAATTCCATCACGGGCCTCAGAGAAAAGGGGAGGATGGTCCTGGTGTGTGGCTCCAGGGAGGTTGGTCAGCATCCGTAGTGGGGTAGGGTTGGTGGCAGGGAGGTACGGGAGGTTCATCACTCAGCCAGTGCGTCGGGGCAGAGGAGGCAAGGGAAACAAAAAGAAACAGAAACAAGAGGATTAGGCCAATCTAAGAGGATATCACTTCATGATATGTGTCATATAATCTAGCTAGAGTGAGGAGAGGGAGAGAGAGAGAGAGGAGAAAGAGGGTTGTACAGGATGGCAAGTGTGCAGAAGGTGGCAGCACTAGGCTATCGCAGCATAACTAAGGTATGGTACATGGCATCTCACCAACCCAGAAAGGGGTGGTCAGTGGCCGCCTTGGAAAAACAGCAGAGGTAGCCCTCCCAGTAAAGCCCAAGAGGAGTGGTGATATGCCATGGCCCACTCCTAATTATAGGAAATGTCAAAAGGAAGGTTTTAAGTCTAGACTTAAAGGTATTGAGAGTGTCCGCTTCGCGAATGTAGGGAGGAATAGAATTCCATAGAAGAGGTGCTCGATAGGCAAAAGCTCTTCCCCCAATTGTAGTTTTAGATATGGTCACTTTTTCAAGGAGGCCAGCATTTTGAGATCTCAGAGGTCTTGCTGGATGGTATGGAACAAGTAAATCTGTAATATAATGCAGGAGCTAAGCCATTAAGTGCCTTGTACGTCATGAGAAGGATTTTGAAGTCAATTTGACTTTTGACAGGAAGCCAGTGTAGAGATGCTAGAATGGGAGAAATATGTTCATATTTCTTAGTTCTAGTGAGTGTTCTAGCTGCTGCATTTTGGATTAGCTGTAGACTTTTAATGCAGGTGTTACTGCACCCTGAAAACAGAGCATTGCAATAGTCGAGTCTGGAGGTAACAAATGCATGTATAAGTTTTTCAGCATCCTCAAAGGACAGGAACTTCCTATTTTTTGTTGCTTATACTGCTGCGCGCAACATTTCTATAGGCATTAACCTCTCCTAGTTCTTTTTTCTGATGAGACATTGTTGTCAATGAACTGGTAAAAAAAAAGAAAAAGTTTCCTTGATCAGCAAATACGTTTGATTTGCCTCCCTCTAATGCCTTGGTTTGCTGCTGATCGATGTTAGAAAATGCTGTGCCGAAGCAAAACCAATCACACCACTCTTTCCTCTGACATATGTGATGCAAAGGGAACTGCTTGCTAACAGGACTGAGAGTCGTCGGAGCTGCTCAAAGTTGATTTGTTTCTGGCCAAGGGGGTGGAGTTCAATATTTTTGTGGATCTCAGAAATCCGTTCAGGAGTCTGTTTCCCAATGCCATCGTTGCTAATTAATGTAGCAACTTCCGTGGTTGGCACGACAGTGGTCCGACATTTGTGTTACTCAAAGCTGTCGCTAAGACTGCAGTCTTTACAACTACAGTCGCTGGAACTTACTCGTTGCAACTACAGTAGCCTCACTGTCGTTAGTGTTTAGATAGTGGTAGTGGCGGTAGTGTTCCCCCAACAACGTCGGATGAGCTAAAAAAGCTCATGAGCGGAAGTTGCTCTATCGTTGCAGCTACATATGTTTAGGTGTTGTTAAAGCCAGAGAACTTTTAGTAGGGGAGAAATAGCACTCTGGTGGTATTGCGCCTAGATGGCGCGCGCGAGTCAGTGAAGAATGAATTGGGTTCTATGCAGCTGCACCCCCAAATGCTGCTTTTCTTTAGATACATTTTTTTTCTTGAATTAATGCATTCATGCATGCGGTTCAGAGTAATTTGACTTAATTCTCAGTCCACACATAATGTTTTTAGCATTTTTTGTTCATTTGTAAAATCCTTTCCAAAGTGTCTGTCACGTGACACAGCAAGTCTTTCCCTATGGCCATTCACCAGAATAGAGTAGCAGAATGCTAGTGAGTCAGGGGAACAAAACTGCTCACAGATGAAAAACGTAATGGTCATTTTTCATTTTGATTGAAATCCATGTCAAAGTTGCTTAAAATAAAATGCAATCTGTGATATGTTGTCCCTAAATATGTGAAAATTATACATTTAGCCCTATACCTCATAGGTGCCCATTGATTTTCCACTCAGTTTCCACTGACTCGCGATCGCCCCCTAGCGGATTTGCAATTGGAATTGCAGGTTGAATGGCGTTAATAGGAGTGCCATGGCTCGCCGTAAACGGGCTCTGTTAAAGCCTCACGTGATCATTTCCTCGTCTGTTTGGGTCTGAAAACTGTCAAATTAAGCACCATTTGATGAATTACCCCCACCTACAGGATGAACTAATTCCCACTTAAACTTCACCATGTGGTAAGATGCAACTGGGTTAACACAAATGCACCAGTTACCTCGTAGAAGTTTTAAAGAACAAACAAAATAACTTACAACATGTCATCAACTATCACGAGTAGGCTACAGCATGTCAAATATAAAAAAAAAAAAAATTGCCAACTTTGTTCCCGTCTGGATTCGAACCGGGGATTTGACAAAATACCAACTTGAAAGCTTAGGTTAGTTATGCCTTAACCCACTACACCCCCCCTATTGATATAAATATTGAGGCTCAACTGTTACTTGATTATCAAAAGCTGAACGTTTTTAACTTCTTTTTGTTTTGTAGGGAGACTCATTAAAAACGTGGTTATAATCAAACAGCCCATACAATATATTACCTACCACTGTTAAGTATATGATTGTATTTTAGTTATCAACACTTGCGATTTTATTAGCTAAGTGATGCTACAACTTTAGCTGACATGCTTTTTGCAACGAGTGCTTCTGAATTCTCCCCGAACGCTGCCGACACATCTGGAAACAATGGTTACCACTTACATTGTTCCAACTACAATGTCGTCAGGACTAACATGTTACCACAAAACTAAAAGTGTCTTGAGAAATGGTCGTTGATCATCTTTATAATTAGCAACTGCATCAGACCACGGTGGTAAGCTAGCATCCGTCGGGAAAAAGACGCCAGATTAGCAGCTGGCCAGACCAGCGACAGCAACGCTGAGTTGTGTTACGGGACTGGGAGGGACTGGGAGGGCGTGCCAGGCTATCTCTCTATGGCTCTGACGGTAACCTTTTAAAATGATGTTCAAAAAATCTTGCAACTGTTCGTGGAAACACATGACAACAGGCATGACAAAGACCTAAAAAAAAGCTTTATATGGGGCCATAAAAATAATAATAATAATAATAATAATAATAATAATAATAATAATAAATGGATTGGGCAGGGCAGAGTAGTCAACCAAATGTCAAGAGTCAAAGGGTAGAGCCAATAGTGGGGTAGCCCCACTAGTGGGGCGCAGACACATGACAGGTGGGGCGCGAGACATCTCTTTGTGATAGATCAACGATCACACTATGCCCCCGAATTCACAGCTATTTGTCAGATACTGTATGTGCATATGACAGTAAATTGAGCTTTCCAATGGTATTTGCTAGTTGCTGTGATGAGGGGTTCGAGAGAAATTCGGCTTTGAATAAGTAACAAGAAATTTCTAACATTGACATAAATCCTGTACTAGCAAAGTATTCCTCATGGAGATACAATGTGCGTGAATTGAGCCTTCCAGGTGGGGCGTGAAAATTCTTAGCCTTCAAAAGTAGGGAATGACATGAGCCTATACCTTAGAGTGCATGGGGGAAGGGATATTACCCCCTGTGTGCTTTTTGTGTGTGTGTGTGTGTGTGTGAGAGAGAGAGAGAGAGAGAGAGAGAGAGAGAGAGAGAGAGAGAGAGAGAGAGTGTATGTGAGAGAGAGAGAGAGCACGCATGGGGGAAGGTGAGGGAGGGGTAACTTTTCTTGTATATAATTTTATAATGTTACCTATTTTTTCTCATTGTGTTCTCAGTGCAGATACACTTTTACAATTGCAAATTTGCACTGGGACCAAGATCATGACCCCTTGACCCGGGAGTTCTTGTGTAGGTCCTCTTTGGAGTCTCTCAAAAGGTCATACTTCATTGTATCAACATGTCCTTTGACAGCTTGCTTGGCAAGGCCTAGGAGTGTGCCACAGATGTTTATGGATTTACAAGCAACCTGGATATATGAAATGCCATTTCCTCAGATATGCATAATCACCTGAAAATAAAACAATCTACCCTCTGTAACTCATTAACAGTGCATCACAGTATAATTTTTGCTAAGTACAAAAAATCTTCAGGGTCTCAGCTTTCAAAGGAGGCTAAGCACTTCATAATAGGCCAAAGTATGTGGGCACAGTGTCAGTTTAAGTAGACAGTGTGCCATTCAATCAAAATGAGCAAAATAGGGGATGCAAGGTAAGGGGTTAAGGGTAATTTACTTTGTTACATGAAAGAAGTATGCTGAGTTGTTGTATTAGCAAAAGAATGTTCTCAAACTTATGTACTATATAATCAGAGATCTGTTTTCAGGTGTTTTGAGTGGCCAAACCTCTCCCAGTAGTGTCTGCGTAGAGAAACTGGACACTGTAAATGTGCTACAGCTTTGCGTTCGTTACCAGGACCACTTGCATCAGTGTGCTGAAGCAGTTGCATTTGACCAGAATGCTCTTGTCAAAAGAATCAAAGAGGTAAGATATGTCATGGTATCATTTCTCTGAATTTTTCATTGTTATATATTATTTTGTTGCTTGTTGATTGTATGAGTGTGACAAGCTTTGGATTCCAGTCTGATTGTAGATGCTAGAGATGACTTATTGCTTGATTCATACAGTATTTTACAAAAGTGAGTACACCCCTTGTATTTTTACAAATATAGTTCTATTTCATGCCACTACACTATAGAAATGAAGCTTGCTCTTCCCTCTGTCCCCCACCTTCATCCTCCTGAACTATTTTCTTGTACTAACATCGATCTGGTCTCTCTTCTTGATCAGTCTTGCACCCACACCTTAGATTGAATAGCCTCCTTAAAAAGGACCAAAGACCACTATCCCACTAAAATGACACCACTCTGTACTCATGCTGTTACTCTGTGAAAACCATGATCAATCTATGTACCAGGTCTTGACCACTGACTGCACGAGTACCTCACTGTTTTGTATTTGTGCGCTCTACAAATTAAATTAAATTAAATTTTGCAGGAATGCCATCTCTTGTCAAGCATTACGCCTGAGACGGTTTGATTTAGAGCCTTAGAACTAGAAGCACATCATAACTGCATCTATCCTTCACTATATGCGTGTCTCTCTGGCCCTCTTGTGTTCATAACCTACTGTATATGTCACAGTAAATACGCAGACACATTTGTTACATGTTAATTAGCATTTTCTATTTTTGATGCCATTTAACTCAGCTAAGTCTTGTTGTCACTGTGTTAGCATTATTAGCATGCTAATTAGCATAGTTAGCATGATAATCGACATTTAAACTAGTCAACTATTTAACTGTTCAACCATTCAACTGCCAGGTGTCCTCAATTATGACCCCTGTCAACTGTTTCCTCTGTCCATAAGTGTTTCAAAATAAAAGTCCTCAGTGGTGAGGTGGCTAGTTAACATGCTAGTTAGTATAGTTTGCATGTTAATTAGTATTTATGCTAATTTATACTATTCAAGCTAAGTCTTGTGGTCATCATGTTAATTAGCATGATAACATGCTAATAATATTAACATATATTCTAATTGATACTAATCAACTTAGCTAAGTCATGTAGTTAAAGCTTCTCAACTACTTAACTGCTCAACCATTAAAACTGTCAGTCATCAGCTATGCCTCCAGTCATCTAAATTTTGTGTAATTATTATACAAGCAACTGCAGTTTGCATTTTCATGCACTCGTAATTTCCCTGAAATTACATTCTCTAGTTATTGTTTTTCTTCTTCTTTCTTGTGTGCTATGGGTGTTATGCTTATTTAGAGACATGTCTCCTTGAAGCACATTGAGTCTAGTATGCATAAGAAATGTGCTATAGAAATAATTTGATTTGATAATATTCCGGCCAATATTAAATATGTCTATAGTACACAATATTTGCAAAAATGTGTTGGGTGTACTCACTTTTATGAGATATTGTATAAGGTGCTACACTATATATTTTGGAAATGAGTCATTTCTTTCTTCAACTAAGAGTCTGCATCTATTTTCTGTAATTGCTAGATGGATCTTTCTGTAGAAGCATTATTTAGCATCATGCAAGACCGGCAAAAGCGCTATGCAAAGTATGCCGAACAAATCCAGAAGGTAAATGAGATGTCCATGATTCTTCGGCGCATCCAGATGGGTATCGATCAGACTGTGCCTTTGATGGAGCGTCTAAACAACTTACTCCCTGATGGTGAACGACTTGAGCCTTTCAGCATGAAGCAAGAAAGCGGGAACAAATAGTGACTCCCCAGCTGATGTGAGGCTTCATCCTTGAATGGAGCAGACTGAGTCATGCTGAAGCTTGCTTTGTGTCTCTCTTAAAGTAATCACAAATGTCTAGGAAGCAAAAGACTTGCATCACTTACCTGATGAGATGTATTTTCAGCTATGGTATTTTGCTGGGAAATGTCATGATGTGTACAAGGGGTGTGTGTGTGTGTGTGTGTGTGTGTGTGTGTGTGTGTGTGTGTGTGTGTGTGTGTGTGTGTGTGTGTGTGTGTGTGTGTTTTTTTATCTCGTTAAGTTATCTTTTAAAAACAATGCATTTGTGTTCTTTAAAAATTAAATATACAGAGGTTCAGACAAAAATTGTTATTTTTATTTGATTCCACATCTTTGGACAGCAGATATCAATTAAATTGGCAAAATACAATTTTATGTAATTATAAGGTTTGTGAATTAATTTGAGAATCTGGCAATGAGCACAATGACCTTATTTATGGAAGTTCACTAATCTGGATGGAAAAAACTGCAAACTAATATCAATCAGCTTGGTGGAATCAAATGTAGTACAGTGCATGCGATTGTACAGACCTTCAACCGATAAGATACAATGTTGTTTGCACAGATGTGAGATTGGAAACAAAATGTCTGGCCCACCTCCATTGAGTAAGTGGTTAAAGACCATTTTTGATGGTATCCTTGTTTCTGCAAACAAAATGAGGAAAGGCTTTGAGGCCACACTTAGCATTTTGGGTTAAATTCATGTTTTTCCCATGCAGAGAGCACCTTAAGTGCTCTTTCATGTTGAGTGTTTTTTATTGTAGTTTCAACCATTTACCCTGCATACAGTGAGAGAAAATGTAATTTCCCCATGGATCGAGTGGTGTAACATTAAAATTATTTATTACAATGATGCATACTGTAGTGCCTGCATGAGGTAAACATAAAGTGCAGTGATTAAGGTTGACCTCACTCACGTCAGATGCAGCACCCCCTCATGCGCATCCATCTGATGTCGCGCCCATTAAAAGGTATTTCAGGACTGATATTGAATGGACTCCGACATCTCACCACTCCGACATCCTTCCATTACGATATCAACCAATCCAACATTTTTCATAATGCCATTCCGACAGCATGCTGAATCACGTCCCAATTTTTGGGCATTACCTTTTGTTGGTTTAATGATGAGAAAAGTGCGCCCGCTCTGAGATAAGTGCCCCTCCCCTCTGCTCTTGTGGCCGCTCTCACCCTACAATTGCCGCAACTTTTACCCCCAGGCTTTGGGCACTCTCCCTCACTGTAGCCTAGCTCACTTGATTGCTGTTCTCAATGCTGGAAGTGTGTCTTAATGTTTGTAGTGGGTTTGTCGTAGATATAGGCTACTTACCCTGCGTTTGATTAACCTCGTCAAGTCGTCTCGTAGCTCAAATTGTCACGTGACTTTTCACTAAAAGCGTTTTATTATGCAAACTCGTCCGACGTGGAAAAGCACATGGAGAAGTGAAAACAATGTTCACGTCATTGTTTGTTTTCTGTTAGCAACCCTTGGCTACATTTAGGACACTTATTTGATACAAGTCCGTGTTCAACATTTGCCTCACTACAATACTGACTTCCACATCCATAGGTGGTTATATGGATGCAGTGTTAATATGAGTGATTGAAATAGTTATTTAAACCATTAAAACAGTCCAAACACAATGAAAACAGCAAGTGACACAGGCCGCAGCGGGCACAGCCATCTTGGATTCCTCATTGGATTCTCATCGGAGGCGTTGCTCAGGCTAGTCTGAGATTTACGAGGAGACGAGACGAGTTGATAACGAAAAGGGGCGTGGTACGCGTCATTTCCTCGGGCCATTGGAGATCCTAGGTAAATAAAACGCACCATTATTCTCTCATCTGGAGGCTCGGGCTGGTAATCTGAGCAATCTGATCCGGTCCACTTTTGGATTGGTGGCATCTGATGCAAATACGACAATTGATATTTATTTCTGTGGTCTATACAGGCTTTTTTCAGTGGCCCATAAATAGCCCTGCGGCCTGTTATACGGTTACATCCAGAGGTTTTTGGCCGGGGCTACCCGAGCCATGGGACATTGGCTACGCTGAGTCCACTGGTGGAAATGAAAGTCATGGACAAGCCTATCATCACTCACATCCTAGTTATAATATGACCACTTTAAAAAGGGACACAACAAATTTGTGCATAATTTTTAATGATAAAGTTAGGCCTACAGTGTATCTGCACTAGTTTGTTACTTATTCTGCAAGGTTTTTATCAAATCTGCAAGGATGGACTATCATATTTGCAATGTGTTCATAATGTTATCTGTAAGGTTTGTGTATTTGGCTGTACCATAAGTCAAACTAAGACTAAAACGTAAACTAAAGTGTGAATATAAATGGCTCCTACAGTATGGCCTGCTTAGATTTGCGTGAAGCCGTATGAGGAGTACAAAATATTTTGCAGTTGAATGCCTGCCATTAGCCTGGGCGAAAGCGACTGTTGACTATGTCATACAGTCTGGCCCAACGCAATTGAAATAGGTTTCCGTTTGGATATGACGTATTCCCTCGCCTGGCTCTCACGCCTACAACTTTCGCTTTCAGTATTAACAGATCTCTTGCGAGTTCTGATCTATTTTGACATCGTAGTGGCAATAAATCCTCAAGATCATGGATGCTAATGTCATGTACCAATTTTGTGAATGTAATTCGAAAGTGGGGGAGAGAATAACAAATGCGTCCCTATCCTGTAGGACTACAAGGTTTTGAGACATCGCTCTAAACTGTGTGCTGATTGGCTAAACCGTAGAGTAACCGAGAGAAAGGCGGGAAGGGGGGTTTATTCCAGACTACGTGCGGAGATAAAATGTTTAGCGGAGGTACTAAGGATGGCATCGCCAGGCTAGCCTGCCATCTCTTTAGATAACAAATCAGAAGAGTAGTTTTTGTATAGAAAAATGCAGTGCATTATTGGCTATTCCTTGAATATTGTGCATCAACCCTTTCACACATGCAGTATCTGGTGTCATGAAATATTTCATGATCACTGAATTGGACAGTATTATTCATTTCATAAGTCTAATAACAAAGGATCCTGCTGCAGGAAAGCAGAGTAAAAGGAGAACTACAGGTCACCCCATTCAAGCCCCATCATCATTGTGCTGCTCTTTTGGCAGCAGGTCTTTTCTTTTTAAGAGGTCTAGGACATTGTCTCACTGCTCTCGTCTCTCTCTCTCTCTCACACACACACACATTTACTCTCTCTCTCTCACACACACACACACAGATATATATATCCAATGTATGCACGTGAGCATTCACTTAATTTTTTTCATGAATATTCTTATGATATGTAGGCTAGATACGCAGATATTATAACCTTGCAGATATGAAAACCCACCCTTGCAGATATTACTATTATTTGCTGATAAATGTGTGCACGGTAATGCTTTAATTTACAGCCCATGTAGTATTGGGTAATAGGTAAGAATGGTGTAACAAAAAATATCAAGGGATAAATTGTTGAGTACTTATAGGGTAAGTTTGCTGGAATAACACATATTATGTTAAAGTTATCTGCCTTATCTGTACAACATCGCCTACCTAAAATGTAGACATTAATTTGATCGGAGGACTAATAAAAAAGGGCAGTAATAATAGTGATAGTATGAGTAATAACGGCAAAAATAATTGCAAACAACAACCAACAAAATAGACAGCAATACCCTCCTGATTAATTTGACAGTAATATAAAATTATGTCTGTATGCGTGCACTTTGCTGTGACGTGTTCCTTTGCGTGCAAGGTATATTGTCTTAATATTGTGTTTATGTAAGCCCAAGTTTGTGGATGATCAATATTACGTTGATTATTCTTGATGTAGGCCTATAATTAATGTGCGCCATAAAATGATGTAATGGGATCATTTGATTAACCCATTTATGCCCAATTTTTTCCCAGTCATGAAAATATGCAAATCAATTGGCATTAGTACCCCTTTGTAATGCTCAATTGTCATTTTGTAAAATTTTGATGGAAAAGTATGTGAAAAAGTTTTTTATGGTCGGTCACAATAGTGACCGGTGGGATAATAGGCTACATTAGCCATGGGCAATTGACGCTTTTCTCTGTGTAGTTCTCAGTATTTTAACATATTTCAGCCAGAGTTGCTTTCAATACCTTGTCCTTGATCACCTCTACATATTAAAGGTCCATAACATACATAATTTTGGAAAATTCACCATTGCGTCAATTAGAGAAATCTGATATTGAATTACCCCACCAGTCACAATAGTGACCAACAAGATATTTACTCATTCCTAGACAATATTGAACAGATTTGACATACTACAGTGGTATACTTTAATACTAAACATTTTAAAGATTATGTATACCAAAATTTTGCTGATATGTTTTTTTATCATACCTCCCTAATGTTTTGTTTGAGAGCATTGGTGTAACAATTTGATTCTGTATGTGCCACTAAAATGTAATCAGCTCTCGTCATGTGATAAATTGGATCACACACTTGAAATTGCACATACCTCCTTCAAACCCTTCCATGTCTCCATTTTTTGATCTAAATGTACTGATGATTGATTCAGTAACAATTTTACAGCCTTGAAAATGTACTTTTTTTTTTTTTGGTCACAATTGTGACCGGTGGGTTGGAATGGGCGGACAGGACAGTTTTAAACATTTAGATATTGTTATTTCCGAGTGATTTCTCTTTTATGATGTAGCCTATCTCTAGTAACTTTTAGTACTAAATAAACAATTTCCTATGCATTTTATCTTCTGATATTGTTTTTGTACATTTAAGATATGGTTACTAGAACATTAACTGTACCAATCTGTGTAACAATATGAATGTGTTAATATAT
Organism: Sardinella longiceps; assembly: GCA_027497455.2. Classification (NCBI taxonomy): domain Eukaryota; kingdom Metazoa; phylum Chordata; class Actinopteri; order Clupeiformes; family Clupeidae; genus Sardinella; species Sardinella longiceps. The sequence continues at coordinate 15,578,954 of JAODXP020000004.1, read as the reverse complement.
ATAAAGGTAAATAGATAGGAACGAATCAAACAAACGAGCAAACAAATATTTGGTGAAATTATGGTCCCATTCTGGGACACTTATTTTTGAAGCCAACGACATCATCCATCCAAATTCCCTATGGCTTGCAGCTAGATGTACAGGCTGAGCAAATTTATTTGCCACCGCTAGGGTACGTCTAGATTTCTAGGCTAGAAACGTCCCGCCACTGATGGAAAAGCAAGACACAACATTATGAAGAGAGTGGTCATAGCATTATGGAAACTGGCTACTGGGTCTGAGTACAGGAGCGTGGGTCATCTGTTTGGTGTCATTATCACATCTGTGTGCCGCTGTGTGTCTGAATTTGTCATAGACTGGCCTATCTTTTTGTTTCTTTTTATTTGTTTCTCTTGCCTCTTCTGCCCCGACGCTCTGGCTGAGCGGTGAACCCCCCGTTCCCCCCTGCCTCCGTGCCACCAACCCCTACACCACTACGGATGCCGACCAACCTCTCCGGAGCCACACACCAGGACCATCCTCCCATCTCTCCCTCTATCCTTCTCTCAGAGGCCCCATGATGGATCTGGCCTGACGGCCCTCTGATGACCACTACCTAGATGGCAACCTACACCCAATGAACTCTAATGCCACCCCAAATACTGACTCCATCCCCTGACCCTTCTACCCTATTGACTGTCACACAAACTATGTGTATATTAACTCAGACTACATTCAGTACTCTTGCTGTTCTGTGTAAACCATGGTCAATCTATGCATCAGACTACTGACTTTACGGATACTTATTAGGCCCCAGGCAGGTAGGCTGAGTCCATGAAGCACGGATCTGCCCAAGGTTTCTTCCTAAAAACCAATTATTAGTAAAGCGAAGTGAGTTTTTCCTTGCCCGTTACTCATGGATGCTTCCTGTACTGTCTGTAAAGCGCCGTGAGACAATGCACTGTATTTGAGCGCTCTACAAATAAAATTTTATTGAATTGAATTGAATTGCTGTGGAGACTGTTGGTACCTGAACTAATTTGTATACCAGACCAGGGGAAGGTTTTAGAAATGGCAGATAGGCTACATAGATGGGGACTCCCCCAGTGCATTAGTGCCATTGATGGGTCCCGCATACCCATCTTACCCAAAGGGCTAGCATTCCATAATCCTCCAAGGTGTGGTAGATGGGAGAGGTATATTTTGGAATGCATTTGCAGGACTGCCAGGGAGCTTACATGATGCACGAGTCTTGAGATTGTCCTCTTTGTGGGAGTTGGCCAACCAAGGGAGTCTCTTTCCCCCTCACACAAAGGAATCGCTGGTGTGAATGTAGGCTACTACATCCTGGGCGACTCTGCTTATCCCCTTCAAAAATTAAAACCTTAAAACTTTTTACAGTTACTGGGAAACTACAATAAAAAGACCAGTAGAGTGCGTAGTGTAGTTGAGAACACTGTTGAAAGGGAGACTGAAGACTGAATGGGAGATGGCGGTGTCTATTGACGCACAATGACTGATATAAGCCTTGTTAAACCCATGGTTTTAACCTGCCGTGCTCTCCACAACCTGTGTTAGAGTCATGGAGAGGAATATGACAGGGAGTGGGGTGAAGCAGCGGCAACAGGAGAGCCTGCCGCACCAGCATCACAGAGTGTGGAGGAAGAGGGCAGGGATGTGAGAGAGGCTTTGATGTGCCCTAAAGTGAAAAAATACATCATTTAAAATATAATCAAGTAAATTCGTAGGCTATATATTAATATTCTCACTGAAGAATCACTGAAGAATTAAATGTGTGGTGTGGCAGGGCCAGGGTGGCGACTGAACGCCTGGACAAGCTGGCCCAGTGTGGTAAGGAAGGCCTGATTGAATGCAGCAGTTGCTGCTATCTCCTCTCTCCTCAATGATGCCTCCATCTCCCTTGCCTCCCTTGTGTCCTTTAGAGCAGCCTGATGATGCTGTTCGTGTCAGATGCCTGCATCTCCCTCATAACAGACACCTGTTCAGGCTCCCGCCGCCGTTTCCCCCTGGCTGGAAACAAAAACAAAGGTGGTCAACATTGTTGCATAATTCACCACACATTGTCAATAGGTGTTTATCAATTGGCTGTACGTTTTTCCTTGAATTTCTTACCAATGGGCTATTTACTGGGTGCTGTTGCTGAGGCAGATGGGGTTGGTGTTGACCTCGGTTGCTCATGCTGGTGGTGTTGTTGCTGACGGTGCCACAGAGCTGGCGGGCCATGGTCAGTCTCTGGACACTCTTCCAATACGTAGTCAATAGGCCTATGTGAATGCAAATGGACACCGCTCACAAATCCTACCATAACCACAGTAATCCCTAACCATAGCAGCCATCAAATTTAATTTTTTGTCAGGCATGGTCCAAAGATGATGTGTAGCAGCCTAAGTTTTGTGCAAATCAGGCAAAGTGGACAGGGACAGCTGAAATGTAGTTTCAGGTCCGAAAATTTCATCCAAATCCGTGCAGTAGGCCTACTTTTCGAGTTAGGCTAGCTATCTATGTGTTGTACACAGACAGACACACACACACAAACACGCCGGCCAGGCCATAACCTCCTTGGCGGGGATAACAAGTTCATATCAATGGGTGAGGCTACTGGTTTTCAACTGGAATTTCCACAAGGGAAAAATTTTAATGGATAGAATCTAGGCCTACTGGGTTAGTCCTATAGATGGCAGCAATGCAACAAATTGGTGCCGGCTGTTTTAAACCCTGAAGAAGAAGAAGCAAGGCTTGGAGAAATTTAAGTCAGAGACACTAACGACTGTTGCTGCCTTGACTCAATTTAGAATGGCTGATCATAATCTGATATCGGTGAGTTCATTCTTGCATAACTTTAACGTTATTTAGATACCCTACATCAACAGTTACTTAGATGGGACGACGCGTTGAGAAACACTAGCGTTGTTTATGTTTCTCATCAGGCGCGTAACGTTTTTTGTGTTCACAGCTAACGTCAACGTTACCGATATAACCTGCGTTAGGCTGTTGATATAATGTTCATAATCACAAAATGCATCCAAATGTTGGCCACAAGACCTGCTAGCATACACCTTGATTAGGAGAAGTTATTCTTCACATTTAATGGATAGACGGGAGGACTTGCCTAACTTAACTTCGTATGGTAAACAAGTGAGTCTTTAAGCAGCGCAATGTTAGCTATAGGTTGTATTGCTGTGATAATTATTCATCTTAAATGGTTAAATTACTTTAAAAAGTTGTTTAAGGATTACCCTTGAAAGGGACACTGGTCAGATATTAACGTTAGGTTAGGCTTGGACAGTAATGTTAATTAAAGGCTACGTTAGCAAGGCTACCCCTTCCTGTAATCCTCTTTGTTGCTAAGCAACCACCAAGCTTGCTGGAGTGGTAAGCACTGAGCTCTAGCCCAGTGATGTTGAGCATTGGTAGTAGGCCCACAGGCCTTGCATGGATCCATGCATGTAAAGCAATGCACTGTCTTGTTACCAGTTGGCTTCTTCTTTTTACAGTGCATGCAAAGATATGCACTGTCTTGTTATCTGGTGGCTTCTTCTTATTACTGTTACTGTGCCTTCAAAGCACAGTCTTGTTATCCTTTGGCTGCCTCTTCTTTTTACTTTGCATGCAAAGCGATGCACTGTCTTGTTATCTGGTGGCTTCTTCTATTTATTATTACAGTGCATGCAAAGCGATGACTTGGTCTCAAAAAAATCAGACAAATTCACCAAATGTACCCATGGTACTTAAGAGAAACGCTGTAGCCTAAATTTAGGGCTATTTGAATGTAAGATGTAGCCTATAGGCTACTTTCCATGTTACAGGCATTTTTACTGGGGGAGGGAGATGTCCATTTTCTTCACACTCTTTTTTTGTCAAAGTTCACAGTAGCTCAAGAACTAAGGTCTGGATGATCCTGCATGGTCATAGCATTCCCTCAAAGATGTTTTTGGCTGTGCTCTGTTAACCTGACTCCGCCAGATGGACTTGCTCCCGCAATTCCATCTGGGAACCCTCCGTTGAAGTTTATTAGGCCTATAGCAGTGCTTAAAACAGTAAAATACTTAGGCCTATGCAAGTTTGAGGGGTCCCTAAATGTCAAAGTTTTGGGATACCTTTCTGTGAGTTACCTCTGCACTCTGCAGACATGCAAGTTTAACTTAAAATTGGCTTAGCCTAGGTGATTGATTTGAAATTAAAAACACATGGAGTTAACAAACAGGTGGATAAATTAAAATGATGAGAGGAAGATTTTTTTTTTTCTTTTTGTAAAATTTGACTTTAAAGTTGAAAGTTGGCTTAAATGGTACATGAGCTTAATGGTTACTTTTACCCTAATACTGTCCATTGCCTAAACACACGTATGTAGCCGGTGGCGGTCCGCACCGCACAAGGGTCTCGAACCCGCCACCCCGCAAGCTACAAACACCTGGCATGGGAGTTGGACGCTCCAACCACTGATCCAAAAGCCCAGGCTTCTAACTCAGCTGTTAGAAGCGTCCAAGGAATTGGGTAGTGAGGATTTACACATACTGCCGCCGAGCTGAGATTAACCTGTTTTGGTTTTGGTGGCAATCGTGAAAAAATGCACTTTCACTTATGTGGAATGAAGAGGCTATATTTTCACTTAATTGCTGTGGGCATTCTGGGAATTCAGAGTATGACAGCCAGAATTCACTTGGGTGTTCGTTTACTATTGCACCAAGAAAAATGCAAAAAAAAATTGGAGGTTTAGGCTACTGTTTGTATCCCCTTAGATATATAGCCTAGGTCAATCTAAGATTAGGTGGGATGTTTTACATAAAATTTTAAAAGATTTTTAACACTGCTGGCCTTTCCAAGAATTAGGCTAGTGTCACAGTTTTTTGTTGGTGTTTGTATAAGTAATTGTCTGTCTCTCATACACCTCATTCCAATTTTAGGAGGGTCAACATGCAAATTCTGAGAAAAAGCAACGATGCAAGAAAGGTAGGCTATTCTCTTCATCTTTTTTATGAAAAAAGCCTTTGTTTGTACAACCGGATTCCAAAATAGTTGGGACACTTTACAAATTGTGAATAAAAACAGAATGCAGTGATGTGGAAGTTTCACATTTAAATATTTTACTCAGAATGCAACATCGATGACATATCAAATGTTGAAACTGAGGAAATGTATCATTCATAAATGTATCATTCACAAATGTATCATAAAGTCCAAAATGAGCCAATATTCGGCATAACATTTCAAAAAGTCTCACTTTCAACATTTGCCATGTTATCTATATTCTTGTGAACAATATATAGGTTTATGAGATTTGTAAATTATTGGATTCCATTTTTATTAACAATTTATGCAGTGTGCCAACTTTTTTTGGAATTCGGTTTGTAAGTAGGCTGGACTCTTATGATACAGTGAAGAATATTTGGTCTCTCTATACCCCACCTTTGACTTAATGACACACACACACACACACACACACACACACACAATGAGCCCACACAGCGAGGTGAGCCATACAGCAAATCAAATAAGGAGCCGAAGTCACGCCCTCTTTCACCCACTAAAATGAATGAACAGATACATATAACTTCCGGTCCGCTTTGGTATGAGCTGTGGGTTTCACATATAGCCTAACTCACTTACATTTTGAGCTTCACAAACGTAAAAAATAAATTCATTGTAGACGAACGTCAAAAGTTACGTTAATTAAAATAACAAACATAGTCTTGATTGGCATGAACGGTTATCATTTAAATTCACATGCAACATATGTGTGACTCAGGTTATAAATCAAAGTGGACCAGAAAGTCATGTTAATCTGTCCATTCACTCTCCGGTCAAAAGGTCCCTATGCTAAACCGGAAGTTAGCGTGACTTCGGTTCCCTATAGTGCCTCTGTAGCCGGAGCCGTGCTCACCGCACTCAGGTCAACTATTCAATTCAATTCAAATCAATTCAATTTTATTTGTATAGCGCACAAATACAGTACATTGTCTCATGGCGCTTTACAGACAATACGGGAAGCATCCATGAGAATCAGGGGCAAGGAAAAACTCCCTCGCTTTGTAAATAATTTGTTATGTAGGAAGAAACCTTGGGCAGATCCACGCCTCATGGACTCAGCCTACCTACCTGGGGCCTAATAAAGTATCCGTAAAGTCTGATGCATAGATTGACCATGGTTAACACAAAATAGTATGAGTACTGAATGTAGTCAGAGATGATATACACATAGTTTGTGTGACAGTCAGGGCCAAGGGATGGAGTCAGTAGTTGGAGTGTGGGATTAGTCAGTTGGAGTGGGATCAGAGTTCATTGGGTGTTGGTCGCCATCTAAGTAGTGGTCATCAGGGGGCCATCAGGCCAGTTCCATCACGGGCCTCAGAGAAAAGGGGAGGATGGTCCTGGTGTGTGGCTCCGGGGGGGTTGGTCAGCATCCGTAGTGGGGTAGAGTTGGTGGCAGGGAGGTTCATCACAACTTCAACTAATCCGTGGCATGGGAGTCCAACGCTCTAACCAATGACTGCGCTAAAAGCCCAAGCAAGAAAGCACATGCAAATTGTGTTATGATTGTACTATCTTACCTAAAGGATAGCTCCGGATAAGTTTAAGCATAGCCCTGTTGCACAAGTCTTCTAACAGCAACAGATTTCGCGTGGAATGAAAGAATTTCGAACAGCATAGACAGGTACAGCAGGTACCTCAGATCTTACTTTGTTTCGAAAAATGAGTTTCCATTGATTCGATGTAAAGTGCTTGTTTGCTTCTGCGCTCGCGTTCGGTCTATGCTGTTCCAAATGATTTTGTTCCACTCACTAACTCAGGGTAGCCGCGGGGTCTTAAAATCTTAAAAAAGTCTTAAATTAATTTGTCCAAAATTAAGGCCTTAAAAAGACTTAAATTCCGTTGCAAAGTCTTAATTTTTAAAATTAAAGTCTTAAATATCAGTAATATACTACTTTCATAGTCAACCGGAATGCAGCGTCATAGAACTTCTCATTTCTTGGAGTATTTGCAAAGTTTGTGCCGGCAGAAATGAACAGTCTTTTTTAGACAGGCTTCAGTGCTTCCAGTGAGCGCCTAGCATGCTGTATTCGCGTCATTGTAAAGTGAAAACACCCAGCAGCAGCAGTGCTGACTTCTTGAGTTCCCTCCTTCCCTCTATCTGTCTTGAGAGCGCGTCAGGTTATCAGCCTCATTGGGAAGGTAAACGGTCTTGTTGAGGTATAAAAATTGAGATTATGAATGAAGTTAGTCATAATGTTAATAGCGAAACGTTAATATGTTAATAGCCAGCTAGCTTGTGTTTGCTAGTCAATGTTATTTCAGTTGGAAAAGTTGACCGTGTTTTCGTCAGGCGTCCTTTTTTATGTATATTAACGCACCAAGAGCACACTTCGGTTTATGTGTGGTGGCTGTGTAGTTTATTATGCCACACAGAGGTTATCGTACAAATTCAACGAAAGTAGCCTACAACTAAATTATCAAATTAGCTTAATCCAGATATTTGCCTGTTCATACAAAATTCAATTCAATTCAATTCAATTTTATTTGTAGAGCGCACAAATACAGTACATTGTCTCGCGGCGCTTTACAGACAGTACGGGAAGCATCCATGAGAATCAGGGGCAAGGAAAAACTCCCTCGCTTTGTAAATAATTTGTTATGTAGGAAGAAACCCTGGGCAGATCCACGCCTCATGGACTCAGCCTACCTGCCCGGGGCCTAATAAAGTATCCGTAAAGTCTGATGCATAGATTGACCATGGTTAACACAAAACAGTATGAGTACTGAATGTAGTCAGAGATGATATACACATAGTTTGTGTGACAGTCAGGGCCAAGGGATTGAGTCAGTAGTTGGAGTGTGGGATTAGTCAGTAATTGGAGTGGGATCAGAGTTCATTGGGTGTTGGTCGCCATCTAAGTAGTGGTCATCAGGGCAGATCCATCACGGCTCTCAGAGAAAAGGGGGGGATGGTCCTGGTGTGTGGCTCCGGGGAGGTTGGTCAGCATCCGTAGTGGGGTAGGGTTGGTGGCAGGGAGGTATGGGAGGTTCATCACTCAGCCAGTGTGTCGGGGCAGAGGAGGCAAGAATGCTAGTATCCTTGATATAGATACCAAAACTGAATTCCAAGAGATAAAACAACATTGATATAGCATTTGGGGCGCAGTGCAGTCATATTGAACCAATAAGCTAATTTGGGATTTCAGATGAGGCTTCCAAACATATTAGTAAATAGAATACTTGCTGTAGGCCCATATGAATAGTCAGATATCTGATATGTTACTCTTTTCTTGTACTTTTTATACTACATAACAATTATTAAATTACTATAAAAAAAGGATTATGGTTACATTAATTAAACTGGGGTAAAGGCAAGTTAAACTGTGTAGCCAGTCATGATCAAAGAACAAAATTGTCAGGCAGGGATGTTTGTATTTAGGACTATGGCTAAATGAAATGGTTGGTTCAGTGTTTTTTTTTTTTCAAGTAGTCTTTAGCTTTCTGACTAGAAAAATAGGGGAAGATATTAAAAAGTGGGGTCTGTGGCCCCCAAGGAGGTCAGTGTTGGTGTATTTTCTTTTTTTGTTTATTTATTTATTTATTTATTTATTTATTTATTCAAAAGAAGAATCTAGTTAACAAAACTTCTTATATTAATAACATGACCTTACCCTAGAGGCCACACATCAATATTTATGTGGTTTAAACAGCTGTAGGCTTTCCATGTTAAATTATAGGTAATGTTGGGTCAGCCCACTGTATTACTGTATGTCTTAAACCCTCCAGTAATTCACACTATATCCAAAATCAGTTACACGCCGATTGCGATTTTGGGCCGCTCAGGTGTTAATTTTCTTTGAAGTGGCCTTAAAAAAAGTCTTAAATATGTGTTAGTAACTAGTGCATTACCAGGCTCGTTCAACAGGGCTATGCTTGAAACTATGCTTGCTATGCGGCTCTGCCGTCTTAAAAGGATCCCCGGCTAGTTTGGCATTATGAGATTAGTAACGACGTCAACTTTAATTAACGTTATCCCAAAACATTAAAAATACGATGGTTTTAAAGAAAATGTTTATTAGAACCTGAAAATCATTTCACTGGTAAAGTTCTATTACAGTTACGCCACAATGACTTATGGGTAAAACGTGACATCAAATGGTTGTCCAGCAAAATTCTATGGCTTTACAGTACCAGTTTAGGACATTATTGCAAAGTAAAATGCATCTTCTGTTAAGTTTTCCGTTTAAACCCACGCCACCATGAATTAAAGGAACAACACGGATGACCGTACACGGTGTTGGAAGATCATCGGAGAGGTGAGGATACGATAGTGGATCAATATTTACGTTGTCCATGTGTAGCTCCAGCTTGACCGAAAGCAGTGCAACCATTTGTCGTTACGTTTTACCCATAAGTCATTGAGGCGTAACTGTAATGGAACTTTACTAGTGAAATGAATTCCAGGTTGTAATAAACATTTTCTGTAAAACCGTTGTATTTTTAATGTTTTTGAATAACGTCAATTGAAGTTGACGCCAATGCTAGTCTTATAACGCTAACATGACCAACTAGCCGGGGATCCTTTTAACACTACAGACTTGCACGAAACACCCGGTACCTCCATCCTCCCTTAATCTCATTTTAGTTCAATAAATTAAATTATATCAGATGGGTTATTTGTGTGGTTTTCATTGTAGCCAAGTTGGTAAAGCCTCATGTCTCATGGGCTCAACCCCCCTGCTGGGGGCCCAGTGAAGTACCTGTACAGAATGGTACAGAATACTGAATATTGTCTGAGAGTTACTAAATGGTAGGCAAAGTATAGTCTGTGGGACAGGGTAACATTTTACATTACAGCTCGGTCATGAGGGTAGTTGTGTGGTTATAACCTGGTAATTTGTAATAACAACTCATAATTACTCACATCCCTGAGTAATAACTGAATAATAACTGATAAATTACTGAGTAATTTTATGTTATTACTAAACAATAGCCCACTATTTGTTGTGGTAATAGGTCAGTAACAAATGGTAATAACAAGGAATTACTTGTATGGTATGGTGAGATTGGATTATATAAAGTAATTACATGGTAGAATATGTATTCGTTGCTTGTAACTACCAAGTAATTATATGTAATTTCATCAAAATTACACAGAATCAGGGCTGTAAAATGCATTTTTGCCTGTTTCAATTTCATTACAGTGTAATTGTTACTCCAAAAATGACAATGAATCAAATTACATTGGATCTTGAATGGGATCCGTTTATTATGATGGTAAAATTATGCATTGTTTTCTAAAAACTACCAAGTAATTACCTGTGTCCTTTCATAAAAATTACACAGAATCAGGGCTGTAAAATACATTTTTTGCCTGTTTCATTTCATTACCGTGTTATCGCTATCGAGTAAATCGTTTACAGGATCATGCCAAGATAATGCTAATTAGCATAGCCAACCTATCCAAATCCACAAGCAGGAACCCCATATCTACAAACAAGCAGCTCTACCCTGAAAACTTTGTTTAATATCTTCACCATTTTGGTCAGTTTGGTAGCGAATATCATCCTCTGACTAATTTCATGTCCACAGCCTACACAGCAATATTTGACTAGCCTAGCCATTATCTGGTCGGTGCAGGCAGGACGGAGGAAGTGGAGCTGGAAAGGGAAAGGCGTCACAATAGGTGTAATGGGTCTTTAGTTCTTACTTTTTGAAACAAAACAAAATTAGAAGTTGATCATTTAGCACTTTATAGTCTTGATAATCTAAACAACCTTAATATTTTCACTGCCATAATAACTATCACCATGCATTATCAATAGTAGTATAATTTAAATGGGTCTTTTATTTTGATACCCACTGCTATTTCCTTGTAGCTTACTTACTAAGGAAGTAGCCAGAAGCTAATCTTATGCCATGCCTCACACCATATGTCTGGTTAAATTCTATCATTGACACCTGATAATGGGAGTGCTCAGCAGAATGTGTAGCAACTTTGGTTTGCTGAGTAATTAGTGTACTGTAGGTACTTCTGCATGATATCTTTATGTTGAAGTGGAGTTTGATGTTTTGAGTGTTTAAATGATCAAACATTGGCTATAGCAGCTCTCCACCCTATGCCATTTTATAATCTACAGTTAATTTCTGTGGAATAAATCTGCAAAAGTCATATTTACTGTTGAATTCTCATGATTTGTGTTAGGTTTGGCATGGTCTTGTCATATTTCCATCACAATAAACGGATCCTCTTTTATTTGATATGTTTATTTTTCGAGTAGATATTACACTGTAATTAAATTGAAATAGACAATAATGCATTTTACAGCCCTGATTTCAGTACATAGGAAATTAACACAGGATTTTACCATTTCATTACAACATTTTCATCATAACTAGAGAGTAATTCCTCATTATTAACATTTTGTTATTGCCTTATTACCATCGAAAAAATAGTGTTTATTGTTTAAAAATAACATGGAAATTATTCAGTAATTATTCCGTTATAAGTCAGTATGAGTAATTATGACTATTTACCATGAATTTACCAACGTATTATCACAAAACTACCCTCTTATTACCGAGCTGTAATGTAAAGTGTTACCAAGTTGGTTTTGTTGCACTGATGCTAGATAAGACAGAATCTTTATCTAGGTAGTAGACATTGTTCAGTCAAAAAAAAAAAAAAAAAACTTCAGGTGGTTTGTGCAACCAGCCACCTGTTGAGCAACACACCACACAATACTTACTCAGGCTTTAAGATGACAACCAGCTCTCTTAGGACACTTATCCTGTTCCTGATGAACTATGACCACCCCATCCATATTTCCTCTGTCCACAACTGTTTCAAAATAAAAGCCCTCACTACAATAATTCACTGTTAGTAAGTCGTTTTGGATAAAAGCGTGTGCTAAATGCATAAATGTAAATGTAAATATAAATCGAAAAATATAAATATAAATTTTAATTACTCATCTACAGTGCCCAGCACCCCTTGCAAATTTAAAGGCTTTTTTTTTTAATCATCTATTAGTCATTTTCCTGAACCACATAACGAAAACAGTGAGAAAAAATAGACCTTTGAAGGAGATTACATTTATTTTGATAAGAAGCAATGCATTTTAAATAAAAAAGAAATACTTTAGTACCAAAAAGGCATGTGCCACAAATATTGGCACCACTACATTTTAGTCATTGAAAAGTTCCCGTTATCCAATACTACACATTTTATTCATCTCCTTTGACATCCAACAAAGTTGGAGAACACAAAAAACAGATTTCAGACCCTCCCTCTTCCCAGAATCTATCCAGATTATCCATATTGATTGGTCCTCATTGGTTTGCAATACTGCTGAGATCAGGAGACTAAGACAGCCATAGTCATGGCTTTATTTTGTGACCAGTAAACTATGTTTTTGTTTATATGAACTTATGTTTTGGTTTAATGACCCGTTGGATGAGCCAAGCATGGCCCACTTTTATTGACTTGACAGTGACAGGCAGATTTTGATTTAAAATGGCCAAGTATTGAATGGAGGTCATGATGGCATTTACCCAAATGATAGGGTTCCTGGTCTTAAAAAGTCTTAAAAGCATTGAATTTATGAATTTGGAAATGGGCTAATACCTTAAAAAGACTTGAAAAAGTCTTGAATTTTGAGATCTTGGTCTTAAAATGTATGCAGCAGGCCTATACTTCTCCATATTGCAGTCTCCTCAAAAGTTTAATGTGTCAACCACTATTATTTGATTAAATAACAAAGCCTAAATAGCTGGCGTAAAACCAAAATCCAGAATTCAGCGCTGCTTTGGGTCCAAACACATTAGCTACAGCACCAAAACAAAAACAAGCAACAAGCAAGTGTGAGCGTAACAAGGATGGGTCAGGAGACTTGCAGCCGGATGATATGTAACTTGTAACTCCATACTTTAATTTTGCGACTCAAAATTGACCTTTTACATTTTATAAGTAGGCAGGCTGTGGCCATACTAGCCTACAATTTTTAAAAAAACTGACCATCCATAGGCGGATTGATCATTGTTATTGATCACTGTAGATTTAACAAAATAGGCTACGCCTGTATGACCTGTACAATAAGCAAGCATCTCTCAGACTGTAATTAAAATAGCCTACTTATTCTCACCCAAACATTGAGGATTTGAGTTGGAGTAGCTTTCTTTATTATTGGTAAGCCTAAGCATTTTAGCAATCTCCTTGCGCATGATAGGCTGTGTAACACATATTTTGTTTCTGAGTGGAAAGTGTAATTTCCTGACTCCTAGGACTGCATTTAGAAGGATTATGGGCATTATAATGTTTAAACTTTGCTTTTGTGGTTTGAAAAATGAAAAATGGATTTTTTTGATCAAAATTGCAATTTTCGCAGGTTTTGGTGTTCTAAATAGAAGAGTAAACCAACCAATGACTGAAATTGGCATTACAATTTAGAAGTTTTTTTCCAAAAGTGTTTGAACAATGCATTGTATCAATATACAGTATACATAAATAATCAAGAAAACATCGATTTTTAGATCAAAATTGCCATTTCCGCTGGTTCGGGTATACACCTATTCACCAGAGAGGAATAAACCAACTTGTTGAACAAGGGACTTAAATTTTACATAAAATTTTCCAAGTAGTGCATCAATAGCTAGGATGTACATCAATTTATATAGTTATTTTCAATAAAATGTTCATGCATACCAATTGAACAGTGCATCAATAACTACAGAGGACATTTGTATATAAAAAATTGATGGTCTTATGAGATTTAGATTCAGATTCAGATTCAGAAAACTTTATTAATCCCATCAGTGGGCAATTAAGTTCGCAGTCCCAGTCTCCATCAATAAACTATAAATAGTAATCTTACAATAAATAAAAAGTTAGAAAAAATATAGAAATACAAGACCTAAAAAAATAAAAAATAAGATGACACACATGCATATCCATATGCATCTTAACACACACATACAGTTAACACACACATACAATCAAACACCCTGTACTATTTATGACCATAGTGCAATTCACTTTCATGTATGAGACCTCATATAGTCTCCCATCATGTTGTCATTGTGCACTCCTTGGTAACGCCTTTCAAAGTCCATAATATCTTCCCTTGTTCTTCTGAATAAGCTCCCATGTTTTCCTTGAACTTGTTTAGATGAGCATCGAGGATGTGAACTTTCAAGGACATCAGACATCCAATCCTTCCAAAGTTCTTGATCATGTCTCTCTAGTTTCTCATAATTTTCTGACTTGTGGTTCCCTAAGCATCCTTCAACCACTGTCACAAAGCTATTCCAAGCCTTTCTTTCCTTTGCCTAGAATAGCTTAGGAAATCGGGCAAAAAACTGTTCAACTCACCCTCTAAAGACTTCTTACGTGTACACAGGTATAATGGGCTGCTCATGGCTTGTCTTGGTCACCAACAGGCGTGCCAAAGTAGGCCTTGTAGGGCTCACACATTCTAATGGAGGCTGTGATGGAGAACTTTGTTGCTCTTGTCTTAATAAATTGGCCATATAGGCCTACAGTGTATAGCAGAATGCATCCACTGAATGTTTACAACTTCTTGCTGCCATCTTCCACTCTTGTAGACAGGCCAATAACTTCTTCATGAACCTGGAGCTAAGCCCAAATTGCAAAATGTGACGGAATGTGAACTTTTGTGAAAATATTGCGACTCAAATACTGTGGAAAATTAGCCTGACATAGCCCGACCATAATACTGCTGTTCATCCGTATTCATGGTCTGGAGGTTCTTTAACCTGACGCGATTATACTGCGGGGGGGGAGGGCATTCACTTCAGGTTTGAAACGATTGGACAGCTCGTCTAATCAGCTTCGCTTATTGGCCGGTAGACTCTCTACCGATATGAACACGCCCCAGAAGACCGTTCCCAGACCATGGATATGGATGAACATTCGTATTATGGGTGGGCTATGTCAGGCTAGTGGAAAATGGCAAATTTCGAGATCTCATCACACTGGCCACAAAAGCAAAGTTTAATGGACAAAATTAGTTTTTCCTGTTAGTTGTGGCACAACCAACCAGGAAATAACACTCTCAGCCCAGGAGCAGAGAAAAGTTGCAATTTTCTGACACTTGGGTTAAAATTATTCCTCAGCGACTAAAATAATCTAAAACCACTACGTCTTGCCTCTAAGATCATGCGCTAATAATAATAATAATAATAATGATAATAATAATAATAATACATTTAACTTCAAGGCGCCTTTCAAGACACCCAAGGTCGCCATACAAGGAATAAAATCACATTATTAAAAACAGTCATTACAAAAAAGTGGAGAAAAGAAACAAAATAAATAAAACCAGTGGCTAAAGATTGAATGCTTGTTTAAACAGGTGGGTTTTGAGTAGTGATTTGAATGATGAGATTGTGAATGATTCTGACTGTTTTATGTAAGGGGGGAGGGAATAGCTAGGCTAGGCTAGGCCTGAACGGAGCTGCATCTTAGGGAAAACAAATACTAGGCCTAGAAGGGCAGCCTCACAAACAGGCATTTGGGCAATTCCAGCGTTATGGACGTGACATTTTCATGCATTATTGATGAACAAAATGCCACATAACCTCCGCAAACCTAGCAGTATTTCACAATTTTGTTCATATTCTTATGCAAACTCCATGGCTGAATATAGGCAAACACAAAAAATGTATATCATGATTTACATTATAAGAATATGAGCCGTTCAATTTGCGTTATGGATGTGACGAAAAACGGACAAACTTTTGAGAGAGCGTAGTTTTTGCTGTGAAGTGTGTGAATTTTTTAGAGAAATGTAAATATTACTACATTCATACAAAACAGGACACCTCAGTAAAGACAGAGAAAGACTTAATTTCAAATGTAAATTTTTAAAAAGTTGGTTTTCATTGGGAGAAATGGCGTTATGGATGTGACGTTATGGACGTGACGTCTGGAAAAACCCTCCAAAACGATACAAAACAATTGTGAACGGTGGATTTTAACCTGTAACGTCAGAAATAGTAATACAACAATAAAAAATAACTGATAGCATTGCAGCTTTGTGTGTGTTATCACCTACTTATGCCCATTATAAGCCCCTCCATAGACTTACATTATAGCTGAATAGGGTAAAAATTTTAACAAACAGATATCCTTTCGAAACTTGCTCAGTTGAATATTTACATTGAGACGATACTTTTTTGTATTGGAAGTTTTCTGAAAGAATGTGTATGTCCATGTAGGAGAGACTTAAATTTTTAAGGTGAGGTTTACTTTTTCGTGGAATTGCCCATTTAGAGATGAAAAGTCATAACCTGCGCAAGTCCTATAGGGCCCGTGCACCGAGGTCCATGTGCGTTGCAGGCACTGCAGGGGTGAAACTTTGTTATTTCTTGAAGGAGTAAGGCTATTCCATCTTACTTTTTAAAAATGCATATTTTCATTATTCATAGCTATTAATAGCTATTTTGATAACACCAGTCAGTCAGTAGCCTGCAGTGCTTCATGCAGAGGCAATTCATTATCTGTAGCATATTGCTTTTGTTTTTAGGCCAAGTCTGTTAAACACAGTAGGCCAGGCTACAAACATTTTGTCAGTGCTATCAAATAGTTGTGTATGTTCCTTGAATGTTTTATGCAGTGGAGTTGATATTGTTTTTTGATGGGTATTTTAGTACAGCCCTTGCTGTATTTGATAGTAGCCTGGGCCCTGGCACTGAACTGTCTGTGGCAATGATGGTAGCTTACTTGGGTGAGGTGCTAGAGGCTTGGTTATATGCCTCACCATCTTCTATAAACCTGTTGAAAAAGGTTGAAAAAGGTGTTTTCGAGGCTGTTGAGGAGTGTAGTAGAGACTGGGGTAGGGATCATCGAGTTGTATGACTGAATTTCTTTTGCCTAAGTCTCAGAATTACGTAGACTTGCTGAATACAGCTTTAAAGGAATTATCCGGAGTGAATCAACACGTAGCCCTACTGTTTTATAGTGTCAAGCGCTACTGATAGCCACCTCAATCACTGAATTTCCGGCAATGTAGACTGAGATAGCAAAACGGCAGCTAACGGTAATAGAATTGGGCATCTCAAAATGAAAGCAAATCGATTAGATTTCGTTTTGACATGCCACATTCAGTTAGTGTTAGCTGCCGTTTCATAAACTCGGTCTACGATGCACGAAATTTGATCATTGAGGTGGCTTTCAATTAGCCTGGCGACACCATCCTACATACTTCCTCTAAATTGATTTTAGCTCTGTACAGTAGTCAGGCCCAACCCCCCTAGCTCGGTATACCCATGGTTTTGCCAATCAGCACACAGTTTAGAGCGATGTTTCTGAACTTGCCTGTAGTTCAGCAGCTTGTAGTTCAACAGCATATGAACACGTTCGTTATTCTCCCCCCTATTTTCGAATTACCTTTACAAAATTGCTTCCTGACATTAATATCCATGATCTTGAGGACTTATTGCCACTACGATGTCAAAATAAATTGGAACAAGCCAGCGATCTGTTACTACTGAATGCGGAAGTTGGAGGCGTGAGAGCCAGTTGAGAGAATACGTCATATCCAAATGGAAACATGTTTCAATTGCATTGTTCCAGACTGTATGACGGGAGTCAACAGTCTGCTTATTAGCCAGGCTAGCTTTCAATAGCGCTTAACAGTATAAAACAGCAGGGCTACGTGTCTGTTCACTCTGGATAATTCCTGTAGGCCTAAGTCTTATGAAAGTTTGTTTCTAATTGACTTTTTCTGTTACAGTACCAGAGCTGCCAATATTGGAGAAGAGGAACTGGTTAATTCATTTACATTACATTCGCAAAGATTATGAGACCTGCAAGGTGGGTTCTTTGATTTTCTACTTTCTAATTTTGAGGCCTGATTCATTAAGCATTTGCTGGACTACAAATACAAGGTATTAACTTTTAGGCTTGCAAGAAGTATTTCCCTCTTTATAGGTGAATCTAACCATTTCATGACTTCTTTACAAATATTTTTACCAATATGAGATCATTCTGTCATTTGGTATGACCAATCATCATGTGGTGTGACAAAATTTATCAATATCAGTATAAAATTCAGTATGAAATCTCTCATCCCTTGGACTAAAATGATAATCACTGGAATATTTTCAGTAAGTGAATGGTATTTTTCTGGCAGTTTTGTCAGCTTCATACATTCTACAGGAAAAAAGGCTCTTCTTGAAATATGAATAAGGGCAGTGGTGGTTCTAAGTGAAGGGCCACACATTAGATGACTACAATTAAACATTACACAGTGAAATAGTACAAATTAATTTGACACAATTATGGCTATGGTAATAGCCGCCTCTACCATACAGTCTTTTATAAATCTGAAAATGGTTTGCTGTGTTTGACAATTTTTTGAGACAACATACAATACAGTTCACTTTTGGTCCTGTAGACTGCTTTGTAAAGATTCTGCCTGGCAGTGCAGTCAAATTTAAGGGCATTATTAGCATGTTTTGTATTGAAGAGTTTGCTAATATTGTATTCTTTGAAGACAGATACTTTCCTGACATTTCAAACTGATCACCTTTGAGACACATTCATAGGAAAATATTTTGGTGTCCATTCTTTGTTAGACACTCAACTGTCTGACAACTTATCTCTTCTTTACTGTTCTCAACGCATTGAAGCACAGTGGGGGCCGCATCCGGCCGCATTTTGCCCATGTGTGCCCATGCCCATGTATGCCCATATTTATAAAAGCCTAAAAATAAGATTCAACATTTAAGAATGTTATTTGTCACACGAATATTTGTACAGTTACAAAGAGCAGTGAAATGTAGATTGCGACTAATTCCCTTCTGTGCAAGAATCATTTTAAATATATATTATTATTTACAATAAATAATAAATAAATGATGACTGCAAGTACAGTACGTAAGTCTATGAATTCATCCTATCCTGTCAGCATGTGTATTGATTGGGACTAATCACATAGATGATTGGACAAGATGGCAGCCGGCAAGTTTGGTGTGCTGGTGACATTGTTGGGTTTTGTTTTAGTACTCAATATTTTTGAAAAGGAGACTCTTCAGAATTGGACTGCAAGTATAACAAACAACGGTGGTCATTACCAAAACTTCCCAAGCAATAAACAACTTGGCTTTGGGAAAAAAAACATTCTGGATACTTTCCTGTTTCCCTGCTGGTATGCAGGCCTAACCAAGCACCGGATTAAAACCGGTCACTCAGCTAAACGGCAAGTTAACGGCGGCGATTTAATTATCTGCCTGTGTTTGCTGTTATCGGGGGATATACATCAATGCCCGGGCCCTGTTGACGGTGGCTCGGAGAATATAACACCACGAGCGACAAATTCGGGTTGCACTGTTCGACTAAACATGGACAGAGCACTGCCTGGAAGGCCTGATCTGGGAGGAGGCAACGTCGGCCGAAAGTCTGGGAGAAGCGGAGAGCTGGGCCTGAGCACAATGGGATCGCTAATCGAACGCACGGTAAAGCGAACTGATGTGTGCGTAGATGCTCGGAGATCGGGTCATGGATTGAGACCGACCGGCGCGCCAGGGGATTGTATTACGGAGCAAACAACATTACGACCACACTCAGCCCTGGACTTAACGTTATCTGCGTACGAGGATACGCCATGTGTCGACTCTTTCTTTTCAACGAGGGGTTTACACTTGCTTCATCTCAACATCAGAAGCCTGCTACCGAAGATAAATGAGATACGACTCATCAGTAAAAGTAAGAAGATTGGACTTTTATGTTTTACAGAGACTTGGCTTGATGAGTCGATCACGGACACTGAAATTGAAATTGAGGGCTATTGTTTAATTAGGAGAGATAGAAACCGTAAAGGTGGAGGGGTCTGTATATATGTAAGATCAGACATTGGTTTTAATCAAAGTGAGGAATTGAGCGATGGG
Source organism: Sardinella longiceps (assembly GCA_027497455.2). NCBI lineage: Eukaryota > Metazoa > Chordata > Actinopteri > Clupeiformes > Clupeidae > Sardinella > Sardinella longiceps. Next base: position 15,559,073 of record JAODXP020000004.1, on the reverse strand, counting down.
CAGATCGAAGCTATTTGGTTGAACGTGTTACTGCCTAAAAGCAAGCCTATTTTAGTGGGGGTTTGTTACCGGCCACCTGATCAGAGGAGTTTTTATGACCTTTTGGATGAAGTCTGTTCAAAATCTCAGGATTTTGTAAAATCGGAAGTTATTATGTTGGGGGATTTAAATACTGATGTTAGGAGAGCTGATCTCTCATTGTCAAAAGCTTTGGTGAAGTTTTGTAGTAGCTTCAGTCTAAATCAGTTAATTAATGAACCAACACGTGTATATACCTCTTCTGAAACCACCATTGATCTTATTCTTGTTTCTGACAAATCGAGGATAGTAAATAGTGGGGTAATTCACTATGGATTGAGTGATCATTCTATGATTTTCTGCACTAGGAAGTTTAAGAGAAGCATAGCTAATGAACACAATTCCATTAAAATAAGGTCTATGAAAGGATAAGAAGCATTTATGAATTGTTTGAATCAATTAGACTGGTCTTCTGTGCTGCAGTGTACTGATATAGACAGGGCATGGCATTCTTTTAAACATATCTTTTTACAATCTATAGATAAACTTGCACCTTTTAAAACCATACGTATTAAACAGAGGACAGAACCTTGGATTAATGATGATATACTTGATGTCATTAGAAAGAGAAATAAGCAATATGATAAATTCAGGAAAAGCAAAGATGAACAGAGCTGGACATGTTACAAAAAACTGAGAAATGAAGTGGGTAGATTAGTGGTAAAGGCTAAACAGAATTTTTTTAATGACAAAATTATGGAATATAGACATGATTCAAAGAAGTTATGGCAGTCTTTGAAGCAGTTAGGCTATAAAAATAGCTCAAAAAGTAAGTATAATATTAGCTTAGACATTGAAAATACTATTACATCAGATAAGGAGAAAGTAGCTAATAGCTTTAATGTGTTCTTCACAACAATTGCCAGTAAGCTGGTGGCAAAGCTTCCTGGCTTGTCAAGCCACTATGAAGAGCAACCTGTTTTTGACTATTATTCCCAACTTGGTGTGCAAGAAAATGATTTCTCTCTAAGAAAGGTGTCTGAGACAGTAGTACTTGAAAAGCTTAATAAACTAGATAGTACTAAAGCCACAGGTCTTGATAACATCTCAGCTAGGTTCCTGAAAGATGCTGCAGAGAGCATTACCCCTTGCATTGCCCACATTATTAATATGTCTATTGAACAGGGATATTTCCCTGAAGACCTAAAGATGGCAAGAGTTATTCCACTTTACAAAAAGGGTAGTAAACTTGACCAAGGTAACTACAGACCTGTCTCCATCTTATGTACGCTATCTAAGATTATAGAAAAGATTATTTTTGAACAGGTTGACAGTTACTTGAAATCCCACAACCTATTATATGAATTCCAATCAGGATTTCGTAAATCCCATTCACCCGACACATGTCTATTTTATTTAACTGATTGTATTAGAAAGAAGGTTGATGAGGGTAACTTCTGTGGTATGGTCCTATTGGACCTGCAAAAGGCATTTGACACAGTCGATCATTTTATTCTACTGACAAAATTGAGGGCAATTGGATTTAACAGTTTAGCATTAAAATGGTTTTCTTCCTACTTGAAAGATAGGAAACAAGTGGTTGATGTGGGGGGTATAAGGTCCCAATCACAAACAATTACATGTGGAGTTCCTCAAGGGAGTGTTTTGGGTCCACTTTTGTTTCTTTTATATATAAACGACATGAAGAGTGTGTGTTCCTCTGAGCTGTTTTTATTTGCCGATGACTCTGCATTGTTGTACTCTCATAAAGACAAACACACTGTTGAAGTAACTCTAGGTACAGAACTTGTGAATGTCATTAAGTGGCTGTCACTCAACAGATTATCCCTTCATTTAGGCAAAACTGAATCCATTTTGTTTGGGTCAAGGGTGAAATTAAATAAACATCCAGGTTTTCAGGTGTCAGTAGGGGACACTTCAATCTCAGCTAAGGACACAGTTAGCTATCTTGGTTGTGTTTTGGATAGTTGCTTATCAGGAGGTGATCAAGCTCAGAAAGTAATTACTAAAGTAAATCAAAGAGCACGTTTTTTGGCGAGAATTGCTAAGTTTCTTGATAAAAAGGCATTGGTCACTCTGGCAGGAGCTATAATTCAGCCCCACTTTGATTATGCCTGCTGCTCTTGGTATAATGGGCTCACTAAGTACTTCAAGCATAGGCTGCAGACTTCTCAGAATAAAATTATAAGAATTATACTGAATCTGCATCCAAGAACACATCTTGACTCTTTAATAGAGTGAGAGACGTGCATCACTACTCCACTAGGGGCAGATCCACAGATTTTGTACTTCCAAGAGTTAAAAGTAACATAGGGAAAGCGTCTTTTTTGTGTGTAGCTTCTAGTCTGTGGAATAGATTGCCAAATAATATTAAGACAATAAGAAATCTAGAGAGTTTTAAATGTGCAGTAAGAAAATGGCTTAGGGATACATCATATTAGGTTTTAAGGACCTGCTAGTGCCAGTTTTTTTTTTTTTTTTTTTCCTTTTATATCTATGGTTATTTATTTATTTATTCTTTAAAGGGGGGGGGGGTAAATGTCACAACACCATTCTTGTCTGTAAGATCTGCTGTCATCCAACTCTCTTGCACTTTTGTGGGACCACAATGGAAATAAGCTCTAGGGCTTTATTGTGAAATCCTGACTGTCTTGTTAGAAGGGATGGTGCGGTGTTTTATCTGTATCATGTTCTTTTGTTTTAAAATCTGAGTGGTCTAATAAATCAAATCAAATCAAAAAAAAAATAAACATTATGGCTTTAGGAAAGAAGCTCTTCCTTAATCTCTCAGTTCTGGATTTGATGGAACGTAACCGTTTTCCAGGGAGCAGTCTTTCAAACATCTTATGACTGGAGTGGTGACTGTCCACGGTAGTAACGTCATGTGCGCATATTTAGCTGTTGCGATCAGACAGAGTACAGTGCTGTTCACTACCCCAGTTGTAAATAATATACACAAAGGTTTGATATTAATAATTTGCTAGTCATTACTAAACGTAGTAGGCTCTGGCTGCAGCTAACTAACTAACTAGCAGACAAACCATCTCCGTGGAGACTGAAGAACGCCTCTGCTGTAAAGTCTCTTTCAATGCTGCAAATCCCTTAGTGTTTCCCCTTAACTAAGTATTCCACGTAAGTGATTCTGTGCAACTCCCTTATGGAAATCCCTTAGGTAAGGGGAAATAAGCCCTTAAGGTTCATACTTAAGGTAAAAAACTTAAGGTGTTTTGTGCAACCGGGCCCAGGACCTTTTCTGCTGTTCACTCCCTTAAAAATTCTCAATGATCATCATCTACATTGCCTATCACCAAATATTCAGAGAATCTGGAACAATCTCTGTGCATAAGGGTCAAGGCCGGAAAAACATACTTGATGCCCGTGATCATCGTGCACAACACTGCAAATCCCAAATTGGGCTCAGGAATACTTCCAGAAAACATTGTCGGTGAACACAATCCACCGTGCCATTCACCGTTGCCAACTAAACTCCTCAAGTCAAAATAGAAGCCATTTCTAAACATGATCCAGAAGTGCAGAGGTGTTCTCTGGGACAAGGCTCATTTAAAATGCACTGCGTCAAAGTGGAAAAATGTTCTGTGGTCAGAGTTTTTGGGAAACTGGTGACGCCATGCCATGCCATAAAGAGGACAAGGACAACTATTTCGAAGTTCTAGAACAACATATGCTCCCATCCAGACGTTATCTTTTTCAGGGAAGACCTTGTATTTTCCAACAGGAATAATCACTTACAACTAGCCCAATGGGGCAGAATTTTGAACTGTATTTTTAACATCTTAACATACTCCAAATGTCACTACAAAAACTATGAAGTATCAACAGACACCTTACAAAACACAAATGTATTGTGTATGACTACAAATGGCTGAAAAAGTGTTAAAACTTTGTGTTTATGCAAGCAGCCAAACGTTTTTTTTACAAAACGGTTTTGTAAACACTGCATAAAAACACTATTTTAACCATTTTGTCAGACATTTAGTTAATGCTAGATTTGTAATCCCATGGAAATTACATAGTGCATGCAAAAAGTTTAAAAAAGTTTTATCAAAGTAAAAGTTTTGAAAAAAAAAAAGTTTTATGAAAGTAAAAATTTTGTGCAAAAATGACAATAGAACTAAAACATGATATAGTTGCTAGGCCATCAACGTGGAAGTTGTTTCTGAGAAGTTGCTTAAGGTTGTTGCTAGGACGTTGCTAAGGCGGACATGGCTGTTGCTATGTTGGTTGCTATATAATTCATATTGGTTGCTATGTACAGTATATTGCTAGTTCATCATTGTGGCCGTGTATCCTATGACGTTGCAAGGCTGCTAGAAGCTGTTGCTTGGCTGTTGCTAGGGCGGACATGATCGCTTTTATGCTAGTTGCTATGTTGATCGTGTTAGTTGATATGTTGATTGCAAGGTCATTAACTCATTGACTGCCAATGACGTCTTTAGACGTCAACTGAAATACTACCGTTCACTGCCAATGACGTCTTTAGACGTCAACTGCGTTTTTTAATGGGGCGGGCTGCAGAAAGACCTAGGGAACCTTGTCTGTAAATATCAGAATTCTCCGTCGAAAATTGTTGTTCCAAATTGTTCCTGAGGGTGGCAGTGTGTCACTTTGGATGTGAGATGAGCATAGATTCATAGGTATGGCCAAGGGAGAAGTAGAGAAAGCTAATGACATGGCTAAATATGCTGTTAGCAAAGTGCAAACGTAAATCAGAGAAATTTAGCAGTTCACACTCGATCAGAGTATGTGTCACTGCCATAGTAGTTCGAGTAGTGTTCCGATCGTGGGAGATGAAGGAGATCAACCTTGGGCAAACGGAAATAGCAGTTGTGACTTGTTTCAGTGCCCAACTAGCTCACAGTTCCGGGTCAGGTAAGAATTTGCGAGCCGGGTGTTGGATCACTGAGTTATCGCTGTCACAGCCTGTAATAGCATATATTTACCTTGTTACAACAATGTCTATTTTATTACCAAAAGCCCCCTGTTACTGTTGTTTTTGTGGTCTTATCAAAGGAAGACATTTTCCCGATGTTTGACGTGCTAACAGACCGAAAAATACGCGCATCCAAGACACTAACGTTGTCAAACAAAACGCTAATTTTCTCCCTTTTTGGTGAAAAACGGGAAGTTTGGAGAAAGTAGCTTATGTTCGCCTGCTGATTTCTAAGCAATGGAAAGGGGTAGAAACGAACTTTTTTTTCTGGTGAAAGAAGAGAGTCTGCTCTTTCTTGTGGTAGTTTCATTGTTTATGTAGTCGTAACACATAATATTCTGTGGCTCTTTAAAAAACAGTCAAAATTCCCCAAAACCTCTGGCAGTATGGAACTCTCTATACTGAAAACGGCTGGCAGTCAATGAGTTAATGTGGAGGATGTGCTTCCTAAGACGTTGCAAAGGTTCTGGAAGCTGTTGTTAGGCCGTTGCTAAGGCGGATATTGCGGTTGCTATGCCGGTTGCTACATTGATCATGTTGGTTGCCATGTTGATTGCCACGTCATCAGTGTTGAAGTGGTTTCTAAGAAGTTGCAAGGTTGCTTAAGGTTGTTGCTAGGGCGTTGCTAAGGCGGACATGGCGGTTGCTATACCGGTTGCTACGTTGATCATTTTGGTCGCAATGTTGATTGCCACATCATCAATGCTGAAGATGTTTCTAAGAAGTTGCAAGGTTGCTTAAGGTAGTTGCTAAGGCGGACATGTCAGTTGATATGCCGATTGCTACGTTGATCATGTTGGTTGCAATGTTTATTGCCACGTCATCAATGTTGAAGTTGTTTCTAAGAAGTTGCAAGGTTGCTTAAAGTAGTTGCTAGGGCGTTGCTAAGGCGGACATGGCGGTTGCTATGCCGGTTGCTACGTTGATCATGTTGGTTGCAATGTTGATTGCCACGTCATCAATGTTGAAGTTGTTTCTAAGAAGTTGCAAGGCTGCTTTAGGTAGTTGCTAGGGCGTTGCTAAGGCGGACATGGTGGTTGATATGTCGGTTGCTACGTTGATCATGTTGGTTGCAATGTTTATTGCCACGTCATCAATGTTGAAGTTCTTTCTAAGAAGTTGTAAGGCTGCTTAAGGTAGTTGGTAGGGCGTTACTAGGGCGGACATATAGGTTGCTATGCTGGTTGCTACGTTGATCATGTTTGTTGCTGTGTTAATAGCCAGATCATCATTGTTGGAGTGGTTCCCAGGACATTACTAGGTTGCTGGAAGCTGTTGCTAGGGCGGACATGTGGGTTGCTATGCTGATTGCTATGTTTATCATGTTGGTTGCTATGTTCATTGCAAGATCATCATTGTTGGAGTGGTTCCTAGGACATTATAAGGATGCTGGAAGCTGTTGCTAGGCAGTTACTAGGGCGGACATGTCGGTTGCTGTGCTGGTTGCCATGTTGATCATGTTGGGTGCTAAGTTCAGTGGTTGGTCATCATCGTGGGGGTGGTTCCCGGGACGTAGCATAAGTGTTTGAGGTAGTTGCTAGGCCGTTGCTAGGGCGGATATAGCGGTTGCCATGTTGGTTGCCAGGTCATCAATGTGGAAGTTGCATAGGATGATGGTTGCATTTACAGTTGGCAAAGGAAAAAGTTGTTTAAAGTTGAATTGTATGATAGTTGGATGAATGTTGCTTGTTAAAATAGTTAAATTAGTTGAAAAAGTTGGATGCATTAGCAGGACCCCTCTGGTCCTTTGTGCAAGGAGGAACAGTTGAATACTGCCCATGCCTTACAGAATGACCTCCAGCAGGCCACTGATGTTAATATCTCTGCCCAGACTATCAGAAACAGATTTTATGAGGGAGGCCTGAGGACGTCACATCCTGTAGTGGGCCCTGTGCTCACCACTCGCCACTGTGGATCTCGATTTGCACCAAAATTGACACTGACACTGGTGCGCATACTTTCCACAGATGAGAGCAGGTTCATGGAAAAACTCAGACCTCTACAGGCTAGAAAAGGGTCGTTTGATTGCCATTGGGTGTTTAAATAAATTTAATTTCATTTAATTTGTAGAGTGCCAGATACAAAACATTTACCTTGCCTTGCCTATAGAAACACTACAAAGAGCATTCATGAGTACAGGGCCAAGAAAATCCTTGGGCATATCATGGCTAATTTTTCGCATACTATATGTCTAAGTGAGCAGAAAGAGAGAGGGGGGGGGGGGGGATTGGCAAGAAATCCTTCAACCCATTGTCAGACCCTATGCTGGTGCAGTAGGTCCTTGGTCCTTGGTTCTTCCTGATGACAATGCCCAGCATCTTGTGGCAAGAATATGCAGGCAGTACCTGGAAGATGAAGGAATTAATTGAATTAATGAATGAATGGCCCTTAGGATAACCTGACCTGATAGAACACCTCTTGGACATTATGCTTCGGACCATCAGGTTACAGTATGCCAGGGTGCTCCTTAGACTATAATGCAGATCTGGGAGGACATGCCACAAGACACCATTTGTCGTCTCTTTAGGAGCATGCCAGGACGTTAGTATAGAATGCACCATTCACCTCAGTGGGACTTCTCAACATTCTATGGTCTGATTTTTCTCAATAACGGACTGTACGTTCAGACTGCAAGCGATGCAGGTAACACAAGCGACGAAAGTAATTGACTTTGTGTGGAGACTGGCAACTTCAGCAACAAAAGCAGCATTTGTGGTGGGTGGTGTGGGTTCTTTTTATTAACATGTGTATTGCCTTTGTATGTGTACCCTTTCTTTCTTTCTTTTACTAATAGTGTTTTAGTATAAAAGTGTATGTTTCTGCTTTTAATTATATGCTTGCAATCATCTAGCCTGCCAATTTTGGACACCAGATGGAAATTAGCCATTCTGCTATAATATGGCACATTTCCAGGCATGTATGTTCATTAATGTTCAATGTCCTGAAAAATAAAAGTATAAAAGTAAAGTGAAGAAACATGGGCAACTTGGGCGATGAAAGGAAGTTAAACTTTGGTTAACTTTATGTAATGAGCTATGATGCGGTTCGGCATCTAGAGAGAGAAGCAGAATCGCCTTACGTGTTTTGACCCATTGTCTTCATCAGGGCATGCCAAACAATTACAGGTGAAAGGTATTCAACAGGTAGAGCTAGGTCACATGACACAGAAACCCCACCCCTTAAACCCACACCAGGTAAATACAAACTTTGATCAACCTTTATCAAAATGTTACACCAAAACACCATTAAAAACAGTTTTTCAATCAACCATTTCTTTACATTCCACTGTTCAATTCATACAAAAAGCAAATTCATAAAGACAAATTCACAGATTATAAAAATGGAGAAAAATCCACATCCTCATTAAGGCCTGGAAATGTTGTGGCATTCAGTTTAACAATCCACCAAGTTTCCCTTTGGAGAAGGCGTTTTAATCTGTCCCCGCCCCTTATGTTTTTGTTTATGACCTCGATCACCATTATTTTCACTGAATTCAGATCTGTGTGGCCAACTTCTCCGAAGTGAACAGCCATGGGGTAATTGGGGTTTTGGTCTCTTATGGCGTACTTGTGCTCCGCCAGTCTATCACGCAGTCTGCGTTTTGTGCGTCCAATATAGAAGCAGCCACATCCGCATTCTAGCCTGTACACTACATGTGGTATTGCAGTTTGCAAAGTGTTTACAATAATACACCCTCTCACTGAATACATCCACAAAAGCGCTTTGGCGTGAGATGTTTTCACAGTGGTTGCATGAGCCACATCTGTATGTGCCCTTTGGCTTTGGGAAATGAGAAGGAGATTTGGATGCAGGGAGGTAACTTCTCATCAACCTATCCTTCAGTGTGGGTGCCCTCCTAAAGGAAAAAAGGGGGCGCTCGGAGAACACTTGGCGTAAGGAGGGATCACCTTCCAAGATGCCCCAGTTTTTGTTGATAATCCTTTTGATCCTGTATGACATAGAGCTGTATTGCGTGGAAAAAAACAAAAAAATTTCAGACTTTCTTTTTCGGTGGGTTTTCTTGAATAAATCCTTCCTATTTCGTGCTTTTGCTTTCCCCAAAGCTGTGTCCAAATCTTTTTTCTTGTACCCCCTATGTTGAAACCGAAAATACATGTCGCCAGCTTGTGCATCAAAGTCAATCTCAGAGTCACAGATTCTACGAATCCTTTGGAACTGGCCATAAGGAATATTAGTGATAAGGCTATTGGGGTGAAAGCTGTCAGCGTGTAGGATGGTATTTCTATCAGTGACCTTCCTGAAAATGGATGTGTATAGGTCACCTTGTTCATCCACTGTGATGTTGAGGTCCAGGAAGTGTATTTCTGACCGACTGTATTCAAGGCTGAGCTTGATGTTTGGATTTGAAGAGTTCAAAAAGAGATGAAATTCTATAAGTTGTTCCAGAGGGCCTGAAAAAATAAAAAAACAAATCATCAATATATCTCCCATACCACCTAATGCACTGTTTGAATGGGTTCAGATCAGAAAAGATGTATTGATCTTCCCAGAGACCCATGAAAAGGCCAGCAAAATTAGTTAGGCCTACATAAGCGGCCCCCATGGCAGTGCCTTTCTTTTGGCGGAAAAGTCGATCCTCAAACAAAAAAATGTTGTTATTTAATGTCCACTTTGCAAGATCAACAATGAATTCTGTCGGAGGTGTATCATCGGGTCTTTTTTGTAAGGCCTGCCTCAGGGCCTCTAGGCCCTCCTCATGGTCTATATTGGTGTAGAGTGCCTCGACATCCATTGTAACAAGATATGCATTGTCGACATTTTGAATTTCATCCAATATAGTGAGCACATGTGTGGTGTCTTGTATTTAAGCTGGTAGTGCCATTGTGAGGGGTTTGATGTGAAAGTCAATATATTTTGATACTGGTTCGGTGATTGATCCCATGCCACTGATACTAGGCCTACCAGGTGGCTCCAAAAGGTTCTTATGGATCTTTGGTAGCATGTAGAAAACAGATAAAGTAGGGTCATAGGGCAACAAAAAATCATATTCCTTCTTTGTGATCCAATCATTTTGAAGAGCATTGTCCAAAATTACACCAAGATCAGCTCTCACCTGATTTAATGGGTTGGTAGCTAATGGGGTATAGTATTGTGGATTGTCGAGTTGTTTCATAGCTTCTGTTATGTATTGTGCTTTTCCCCAAAATACAGCACCACCTTTATCTGATGTTCTAATGACAAGGTTATCATTATCTTGCAATCACTGAATTGCATGTTTTTCACCAGTTGTCAAGTTGGATTTCATTGCCCTATTCCCCCCTTCAAACAGTCTCTCAACATCATGGGTTACTTTTTTGGTGAATGCAGTCAAACATTTGGTGAATGCAGTCAATCTTTATGTGGTGTTATAAACTTGGCTGCTGGAGTTCCATCTAATAACCCAGCTCAAAAAAAGAGAGCTAAAAAAAACCCTGAACCAAAACAATCACTACACATTATGATATAGACCTATAATTTGAAAAGAAGAGTTTTCGATCACCCATTTGCAGAAAATGAATGAGGGAGGGAGGGAGGGAGGGAGGGGGGGCGGGGGCAGATAAGGTGTTTACCCAGGGCACCAAAGAGGGTAGGACCGCCCCTGTATACATGGATGCAGGCAATTGACCTATGGCTATGTAACCAAGGAGGGGTTTGTGTTAATCTGGGGAGTCAACTGTAGCTACCCAACACACCAGAGCAGGACAACTGAAGTATAAAAAAGATACATATTTTATTAAATAGAAAGTCCATTTCCTTTGTTGTTAAAAAGTCAGTCTATGTACGAAGGGCATAGCCCACAATCCAGTCCTTAGTACGCTGGAGGCAGAGGTAAAACAGCACACAGAGTCACTGGGGGAGGGAAGAGTGGAGAGCACAGTCCTCGTCTAGGCCCATGGTCCAGGTCCCACTGGTGAAGAGAAGGAGAGAGAGAGAAAGGACTAATGCCAGCACGCACATGCTTCGCTGTCAATGAAATGGCACAGACAGTCCTATGATATATAACAGCTTCCAGTGGCCAGGTCAGGATAAGTGGCACCACAAACAGTAGAACACAGCAAGATCAACATATTCAGTGAAAGGCCAGCTTGTAGTCTCTGTAGCACGGCAGAACACACACACACACACACACAAAACATATGAGGCCACTGGAACATTAGATATCTAAGGACATGTATCTATCAACATGTAGAGCTGTAGAGCTGCCTTGTCTGTGACAAGGGTCGATCACACACACACACCAGCGACGAGTAGGCTAAGCGCCACTTAACTTTGCGGAGGGCGACTGACGTCGCACCCCCGGATGAATCTGCAGGCAGCGGGCTGTGCCCGTAAAAGTGTTCTCTCAATGGCGTCGGATGGAAGAAGACTGCAATAGTAATCGCTGTAGGCTCGCTCCTTCTTGTGTTTTCAGTCAGGACGTCTGCTTCTCCCAAGTCCAAGAACTCACAGTTCCCTCATGCACCCATGCTCTCTCACACACACACATGCACCCTTCTCTCTCCTTCACACAATGAGTTCCCCATTAAATGCTGTGCCTAATTAACTCTAATTGACCCCACCTGTGTGGAGAGTGTGCCCTGTGTACCATGTGACTGTCTAAAGACAGGTAAGCTCCCTCTACAGACAGACACAGACAACTCACACAAATCACCCCTGTGACAGCTAAACCACGCCCCCTCCACTCACTCGGACAAACAATCGGACATTCGGTGACGGGCGCTATGTCAAGTGTTACAGTCAAAGAGATTTCTCAGGAGGTTATTCGCCTTTTTCACCTGGCCGTCATTCCGAACGAAAAAGAGGCTCGGGTGTAGTCCAGGAGCCCAGGGTGGTCAGCCTAGTTGGGAAGGTTACCAATTTTTATGGGTACTATGATGTCTGCCATGGTCCCCAGATAGAGGAACGGAACGGCTGGGTTCCCTCTGGTGGGTGTGGCGAGGAGGGGTGTGTAAGAGGCCCGGGAAATGGAAACTTCCGAAAGAAGGAGAAGGGGCAATTTAGACGCCCACATTTTGAGATTCAAGAGTGCTCTGAGAGACGAGTGACACGGAAGACTATTTAGCCTCAGTCATATGCTAGTATGGCACAAGCACAGGGGCAAATACAAGGACCACAAGTGGCTACCATACCCGTACAACAGGCCTATGTGGAATCAAGCCAAGCACCTACATGGGTCACCTACATGGGACCTAATGCTCATCAAGTGGTGCCTATGACTTGCCATCAAGCCCCCCACTCCCTGCACTATTTTAATGAAACGGCAAATTTACAGAAAATAAAGACAGATGGGGAGATGTACCTAACCGAGAGAGATACTGAACAACAATCAACCACAAGACCAGTTCGAACCAGAGCTGAAGCAGACAACGTTCCATCAGCCACGCTTGATCAGCGAGTAAGCTAACCACAACCTCTGCATAAGTGAGTCAACTGACCTCTCACCTGCTGAATGCTGCCTTGTCTTCTGGTACAAAGATTATTGAAGATTATGATTACTCGTCAATCTCTTAGGAAAAATGTCTAATGTTTTAACTTTTCTATAATCTCTTCTGTATTGGCAATAAGCAATAATGCTGTTTTTAATGTTTTTTTTCCCTGTCTCCTCCTATAAGAAGTCATGTGAAGTAATATGTTAATTCCAGTAAATCTTTGATGATATGAGACGTATCTTGCTGTTGTATCAACTAGATTTACATTAATAATGTTAATCAAAGTCTTGCTGTTAAAATGTGTTTCCAATGTTTAATTCTTTATAATCAATAGGGGATTTTGTATTAGTCTGTAAATGTCTGTATGCAGTTAATGAATTGAACAAAGAGAAACCGCAAGGCCAGTTCAAACCAGCCTTGAAGCGAACAATGTATCTGATCAGCTAATTCCAGTTAACCACAAGTTCTGCATAAAATAGACTCTTGAGCCCCCACCTGTGGAAACCACCTACAAGACTTTCTGCATGCCCCTGCAAAATTTCTACAGTATAAATAAGATGACACATGTTAGAGATGGAGATTTTGGAGGATTTTCGGAGGATTCACTTTTTTGTTTGTAAGAACTCTTGAATTACTGTATTGCCTTGCTGAAAGTTTTACAATAAATTAGCTTTTATTCTTTTTCTTTTACTCCTACCTCTTGTCTTGTATTTACTGAAAAGTCTCAAGTTTATTGGTGTCCAGTGTAACACCCACAAATGTAATAACTTCCCACAAACGTAATAAACCACAAACGTAATAAAAATAAGCACTTTTAAAATGTAATAATCCTACAAACGTAATAATTTCCCATAAACGTAATAACAGTCGCCTACTGTTAACGTAATAAAAAAATTCCCACAAACGTAATAATTATTACGTTTGCAGGAAATTATTACATTGGTGGGAACATGAAAAAACTTATTACATTACCCTCCCATAAACGTAATAAAACACAGATTTGGTGAAATTGTTACCGTTTTATCAGATGTAGGACTTATATTTGTCAGTGAACTTATATCTCTAACCATGTAGCCAGTTGTCAGAGCTTAAAACCTGATACAGTGGCATGCTGCATATGTTTATTCCCCCAATTGTTTTTTATGTGCAGTTTTTCCTAAAGAACTACCTGACCCGTGGCATTGAGGATGATGAAATGTTTATGGAATGTTGGTCTCAAGAGCCCACATCAACTTAACTTAGCTTTAATTGCCCCTATATTTCGATCAGATGATATATGAACTGCACCAAATTTAATGTGTATGATGAATGTGACATCTTGTGGGAATATAAAAAAAGTCAGAGAATGCGCGCACATCAGTGGCACAGGTGCTGGACCAATATATGATAACTGAAAGGAAAATAAAGGTCCGCAACACTGTTTGATGCTCCCAAGAATTTAATAGCATGACAAGACTAGCACGTCGTGCTATTGAATTCTTGGGAGCATCAAACAGTGTTGCGGACCTTTATTTTCCTTTCAGTTATCTTGTGGGAATATGTCACGTTTTGTGGAATTTCATCCATGGGGGGCTATAAAATAAATGAATTTATATGCACATTTAATGACTGTACAACCATTGACCTGTAGATGGTGCTATTACGCGAAGGGTTACTGGTTTGGGATGATAAGCCTCCTGTCACACACACACACACACACACACACAGGGCAGAGAATGTACAGAACTGAGCGGGGGTCATATTTTGTACCGCCATACGGTACATCTAGTTTTCATTTGAGTTGTGTGGAATTGTTGAAGTCAGAGATTCGTACAGTTTACATGTACCAAGCCGAAGCCTTTGTGTGTTCCAGGGTCCATATCTTTAGTAAATTTAGAAAAAAAAAGTGAAGTTTAGTTAGGATTTTTTTTTAAAGTTAAGCTTTTTTAAGTTTTGATTTAGGCTCAGAGTTCAGTGGTGTATGATGGCATGTCAATGTTTTCACCAAAGATGTAAAGTAATCGAAATGTGTTCAGTTTACATCAAGTCTCAGCCTACTTCATTCAATGCTATGCCTTTGTGTGGTTCAAGGCCCACATCTTTTGAAAACAAGATCTTTTTTAGTTAGTTTATTTGACATTTAACCATTGTGCATATTGCAGACATTCACCTAGACCATGGACTATTCCTATGCCTAGTGTTTCATTAATTTTATTGGCATAAAGTATTTGCATTGTAAGGCATCTATTTTTGACACAACCCCTTTTAGTGTTAACATTCAGGAATTTAATATTAGGGGCTAAACTTAGCATATGCTATTCATTCACATTGTCAGTTGTGGTGAGGATGAATAAATGTTAGTTTGAAAATATGCACGCACAAATCAAACTTTATCAATAAAAACAATTGAAGGAAGCAATAAAACATTATGCAGCATAGCACTGTATCAGGTTTTAAGCTCAGACAGCTGGCTACATGGTTGGAGATACGAGTTCACGGACAAGTAAGCTCCTACATCTGATAAAACAGTAACAATTACACCAAATCTGTGATTTATTACGTTTATGGGAGGGCAATGTAATAAGTTTTTTCATGTTCCCACAAATGTAATAATTTCCTGCAAACGTAATAATTATTACGTTTGTGGGAAAAATTTTATTACGTTAACAGTAGGCGACTGTTATTACGTTTATGGGAAATTATTACGTTCGCAGGATTGTTACATTTTAAAAGTGCATATTTTTATTACGTTTGTGGTTTATTACGTTTGTGGGAAGTTATTACGTTTGTGGGTGTTACAGTCCAGTTAGGAGACTACCTGGCCTGTCCAAAATGGTGAGTGTTTACTGTTTTCTATAGCAAAGACGGTGTGGGTATGACAGGATTTATCTGTCAAGAGAGGATGTCTGTCCCCTCTGTTTTCTAGTACATGACCGATTAGGTTACCAAGCATAATATGCCAATATAAGATAATGAATATAAAGATGTGTATTAAGGGCTAAATAACAAGATTTCTAATTGCCTGGTAACATAATGATATTTTTCTGTTGAACTGAAAATAAGACACTAAGACATTAGATAAAACACATACTACACTGATTCTGTGTTATCAGACATTTGGTTTTTATTGTTCCAATCCTGTTTTATCTATTAAAAAGAAAAACAATAAGACTCGTCAGGTGATGGGTATTTCTATTTGGTGTTTATTGTTCCAACCTTGATTTTAACTAAAAAGAACAATAAGTCTTGTCAGGTGACGAGGCGAAACACTGGAAAAACCCTAGACAGAGGGTTCAGTGGTCTGAGCGCTTCTTAAGGTTTAGGAGGTTTAGTAAAATCATCGTGTCAGAGGATGGTTCCTGAACCTGAGTTATGAATAAGTCTCAAGTGTCAAAGACAGGGTCTTGCCAAACGCCGAGCCTTAGAAGACTCTGAAGGGTTAAGTAAAATCATTGTGTCAGACAGTTGGTTCCTGAACTCCTGAGCCTGAGTTATGAATAAGATTCGGTGTCAGAGACAGGGTCTTGGTGGACACTGATCTTTTCTCAGGGTGTAAAACTGGCACCCAAAAAAATGGGCTAGATCAGCTGGTGAGGTTACCACTTGAAACCTGTTGCAAATTGTTTGTCATGGTCCCCTGATTGAGGAATGGCCACTGCCAGACATTTTTGTTGGTGGGCGGGGCTTGCCAGACATGGTGGGGGTGGTGGGCTAGATCAGCTGATGAGATTAACACTTGAAACCTGTTGTAAATTGTTCATCATAGTCCCCTGGTAGGAAAATGACCACTGCCAGACATTTTTAGTGGTGGGTTACCCCCGGCAGACGCCCCCGTATGATGACACCCCCCCAAAATGGGCTAGATCAGCTGGTGGGGTTACCGATTGAAACTTGTTAAAAATTGTTCATCATGGTCCCCTGATAGAGAAATGGCCCCTGCCAGACATTTTTTGTTGGTGGGTTACTCCCACTAGACCCTCATTGTGAACACACCTTCTTGTGAAGTCGCCTGCAAGTGCCAGAGGTATATCCCTGAAACTACCCAGACTTTGGACTAGCACACAAAGCAACAGCTGGGGTTCATTCAACAGCACATTGTTACGCACCGGTGCGTTGCGTTAGCCTAATTGAATGATAAGTTTGCCCGTTGCGCTCCACACCGGTGCGCAACATGCTTCTGAGGTAGTTCACTCCCGTTTGATGGGCGTGTCTGTTGCAGATTCGGTCAATTATCCTAGGCTAGGGTTTTCCATTCATTAATTTGAAATTGTCACCTTACTAGAATTTAGACCAGAGATGCCTCTCTACCACGACTAGCGTTTGAGGGACCTTTGAGTTTGTCAGAGCATTGAAACAACCAACTCACCTTCCTTGTAAGATAAGAGAGGAACCCCAAGCTGAAGTCTGTTCCGAGTTTAACTTCCTGCTTAGGATGTGCTCAATCGCACCCCAGGGGGCCCGTGGCCCTTAAGGAGAGCTCAGGCAAAAAAGTGCCTTTTCACTCTACCACGGGTAGAACTTGATTTATTTTAAAGTAGTAAAAATTACAAAAGTGTAAAAAACTACAAGAGTAAGGTGTTAGTACAGGACCAAAGAAGTAAAAGAAAAGAAAGAGAAGACAAAAGTCAAAAAATCAGCAAAAGGTCTTCGAGACAGAGTCGGGTGGGTCCAAGTCTAATTTTCTAACTTCAAACAAGACTTTTTAAACATAAGACTAATACCTCCTTCTCTCATGTATGTCAAGTTTAACAACCGATAAGGTTAAGTTGCTGGCGCATGGCAAGTCTTGATGTCACGAGATCTACTGGTTTGCCCAACTGGCAGTGGTGTTGCATCATCCTTGCACTCTGTGACCCCAGCATCTTAAACTTATTTTTTAACTTCAAATAAACTTCTTAGCACACTTTTGTAAATAAAATAGAATTCATATACCGGAAGTTACAAACAATATGTATGGGGTTAGTATTATCACATTGTCATAAGATTACATAATGGGTTTGTATCTTAAATTCAGTGTGATCACACTGACTACCTAGCAAAACACATCTATCTACATCTATTGGTTTTAAGGGTCCCTTATCAGTTTTACACACATGCATGAGCATTTAAAGAAAGTAAATTTGAACATTTGTAAAATACAATTTGAAGAACCAAAATTTAGGCGGCAAACTTTAGGCGGTAAAGGGTACTTCCCCTTTTGAGTCTAGGTCTTGTGACCTGTCAGTCACAGAGGGAAAAGTATATTTCTTAAGGACTCAAAATTGGACAATTAAAATGAGATTTGATATTCAAACTCCTTTAGCAGCTCTTTGTATAATATATTATTATATTGTACATATTATCATATGTCCTAGAGCCTATTAAGTTGGCAATGCTATACTCCCTATAATTATTATACTATAATACCAATGTATTATAGTAATACCAATGCATACATGTTGAAAGCCTATTGAACACACAAGCAATCAATATTGGTTTCATGGATAACTCATTAAATAATATCCACACAATGTCAATACATAAGAATGCTTAAAAACATGTAATATTGAATAGTTTAGAAACAGGGTTCATTTGGCAGCTTCCCCAATTTCCACTTGAGAGTATCAGGTTTCAGTCTAGCTTATCTCTTGCTCAGTTTGAGTGACAGGGAGTCCCTGTCACAAAGTTTAAGGCGTATCAGAGGGCTTAAAGTTGGACATTATAAAATGATATTCGAGATCATTCAACAGTCAGAGGTGTTCACCAATGAGCATCTAGGTGTATCGGAAGCTCTGAGATTTAAAGCGCTACTGCTAAATATAACACAAATTCATGTTGTGTTTAATTGTCCTCTGGTGACAGCAAAAGCAGTGGTAATATTATCATTTTGTAGTATTCCTAACAATGATACATTTAAACTACTGAGGTTGTTGTTAAGTTCAGCTATTTTCTTGCCTGCCACCACGTGCAGAATGGCCCTCCAGGCTTCCATTGTTGCTGCACTGACGTGACACAACAGTATGTTCAGCCCGATTTCATTTGCGTTGGGTTCAACGTAATGCAACGTTACGGCCGTTCTGAATAGCCTCCTGATCTAGCCCATTTTTTGGGTGCCAGTTTTACATCCCTCCTGGCCACACCCACCAGAGGGAACCCGGCAGACATTCCATTCCTCTATCTGGGGACCATGCCAGACATCATAGTACCCCAAAAAATTGGTAACCTTCCCAACTAGGCTGACCCCCCTGGGCTCCTGGTCTAAACGGAACGTCAATAATTTCTCACAAATGCTGGACAGAAAATATACTGCTGGTCCCCTCTCTTACTGTTGGGCAGATGAGGGGCATCCCATCCCCAGAAGCTACTTTTGGGCAAGTTTTACCACCCAAGTCTCGTTCTAGTGCCTCATAGTGACGTAGGTGAAAAAGGTTAAAAGGCTTTTGGAGACAGAAAGATAAGATATCATCTCGAAGTCATCAAAAGGGCCTAAGCTATGCACTGGAGGATTATATTAATAATTTTGCCATTGAGAAAGTCGATGAAAAGCTTAAGTTACACGTAACAATGTACAGGTCCCATTGTAAAAATGATAAACCTCATCTTGTTGCCATCGCTATTTTGATAGATAGATGATAGATGTTAACGTTAGTTTAACTAGAGCCCTTTGGACAACCAGAGTACAAAAACTAGAGAATAACAGACCAATGAACTCCTAGCAAGCAAAGTTACTTGATGAACAACGCAGCTAGGAGAAAAGTTGGGCAGAGACGTTGGCTAGCTTTTGCTAACGTTAACATTAGTTAACGTTGATGTGTTGTTAACGTTAGGGACGTTAAAATAACTTTCTGTTTCTTTCCAGCAACGTGACAATATGTTGGCTCAAATACGATGTTGGCTTGGCTTAGAACAGATGTAGACATCCTTGATAATTTTGTCCACGTTCAGTTAATGTTGTGGTCTGCTGCATAACTTTATCCAAAGCAGACACTTATCTTGGTTTGGATGAGGCTTGGGAAAGGACAAAAAATAGACCCTGTCGCCCAGCCTCTCAGGATACCTAGTGTCTGAGTTGCTTGTACCCCTTGCACACTGGTTGACCATTTAAAACTTAAAATATTGTGAAAAAAACATACAAAACCAAACAAAAACTGGCTAACTGCAATGTATTTCAATGGATGTGCAAGCAGAGAATGTCCGAGTGTATTGAGAGCTATGCGCACTGTGATTGGCTCATCACGTTCGAGGGCGTGGTTTAGCCATAGGTCAATTGCAAAACAAATTCAAGTTACATTATTGCAGTGGGCCAGCATAATCAAATTTATTTCACTTACCCCTAGACCTACCTTCCTTGGCTTATGCTTTACTTCCTTGGCTGATGCTGTACTGAAGACAAATGGACTCACAAGAGCAGCCAAGTATGGTGAAAGTTTTTGGTAACACTTTATTTTAAAGTTCACATATTAGCCACTAATACATACCTAATTCATGCCTGTATAGTGACTTGTAAGGCATGTGTTAGGCAACATAAATCATTCATTAGGCATGTATTCACAAATTTCTTGTTCATGACTAATTAGGCCTTTATTCTTGATAATAATGCCCTAATAAGCCTTGATCTCTACTTACTAAGTAGTAGTACCTACCAAAGTAGAATATGTATAATCCACTAGTATACTATCTGAATAAATCCAGAACACAGCAAGTATTGGGCTCAATGTCACAGCGACACAGCAACCTGGGTAGTGAAATACAGCAATAGCCCCGGTTACATGGACATTTCTAATCAGATTGTTCTATTCCGAATAAACTATTCTGATTGAAACGTGTGTTTACATGCAGAATGATTCTATTCTGATTAGACGTTACGTTGGTCATGTGACGTAGGCACGCATTTAGCTTGTTTTAAAAATCACCTCAAAATGGTAATCAAAGACGTCTTTTTTCGTGCGGCTAGGAGGTAACCAACTGCGGGTAGCGCATCACACTGAAGTAGGCGACTTTTGGATGAGATGAGCAGAAAACTGCTGTTGTATCAGCAGACTAACGTTGCTGTTACCTTGGTAATGCTGTCACCACCGCACATTAGTCCCAAAGTTTTCCGTAGTTAGCTAAATGTTGAGGATGATCATAGCAGCAGTGAAATAGCAATCGGAAGCTTTAATTTTCGTGAAATACAGGCTTGTTTATGTTGAAAGATGAGCAGTGAGCATGCGCTGTAAAAGTCTATTCCGATCGAGCGTTTACATGCATTGTTAAAAGGCGACCGGAATAGAATAAACCACCCCTTTTATTCGGAATAGAATCTTATTCGGAATAGAAAATCTATTCCGGTCAGGGTGTTTACATGGGTGATTTCTATTCTGATTGAGCAGTTATTCCGTTTCTATTCCGATTTATTAGAATTGTCCATGTAAACCCGGCTAATGACACTGAGCTATACTTGCTTATGCTACAAGTGTTCTTCCGCTATTCTGGATTTATTCAGACAGTATACTAGTGGGTTATATATATTCTACTTTGGTAAGTACTACTACTTAGTAAGTAGAGATCAAGGCTTAGGCCATTATTAAGATTATATCAAGAATAAAGACCTAATTAGTCATGAACAAGAAAATTTGTGAATACACGCCTAACGAATGATTAATGTTGCCTAACACATGCCTTACAAGTCACTAATACATGCATTAATTAGGTACCGTAATTTCCCGACTATTAGCTGCGGCTTATACATTGATTTCACAAAATTTCTTCTGCTATGAGGTTAAAACAGGGGAGCAATTAACATGGTGTTAATATGGTTTTGTTTTTTTAACTTGCATAAAACACTGTTCTGCGGCTTATACACAATGCGGCTTATATGCGGGAAATTACTGTATGCGTTAGTGGCTAATATGTGAACCTTAAAATAAAGTGTAACCAGGTTTTTTAATGTTTTTAACATCCTGTGATATTTTTTTCAGGCTATCATCAGAGAGCAGCTGCGGGAGACACAGGGCATGTGTGAATATGCCATTTATGTTCAAGGTTTGTACAACTACAATTTCAAAAAAATTGATAATATGTCAAAGGAGCTTAATAGCCCTGGCGTTTTACATTACCAGGTGCCTTATGAGAATGGCAAAATTGTCATTCTGATACTTACCAACGGCAGCATGTGCAAAGAATAAGGATGTGACTCCTGAGTTTTAATTTAAACTGAAACTCTAATATTTTGAAATTTAAAGGAGCAGTCAGTGATTGTTTGTAGTTTGTAAATGCTTTTTATAACATAAAGATATCTTCTTGTGACTCACTAGCTCTTCATGCTCTTGGGTCACTGTAAAAAAAATGAACTGTCTTTAGAACTGTCTCTAGTGAAAGCAAACTGTTATATTTCTGTTAATAATTACTATTGCATAAGTTATGCAGCATAACTGTGATCTATCAATTAATAACTACTTAATGGTGCTAATAAACTATTAGATCATTTATAGGGCATGTTTGTGCTACCTAATTCTGCTGTATGTCAGCTGTATGTTCTGAATTTCTGTTCGCAATTCAATTTCAATTTGCATTCAGAAGCTACTGTTGTGATGCTAGTGATTACCTCACTGTAATTGCTGATATTTACACGTCATCTTTTAGTATTGCTTTGGCTTGCTTGAAACCTTAAAGGGACACCAGGCAACGTTTTACTGTTAATTTACCAGCCTCAAAGTCACTTCGATGATTAAATGGTTCATTACGGGGTGACCGATGGCTCTCTCGTCAGACTCAAGCATTTGTTTCGCGGTAATCCCGCTTGCAGTTTGGCAGAGTGTCGGGTCCACGAAATAGAAACTGAAAGTAGGTATAACTGAAATCGCATTTATTACCGGCTTGTCAGACAACGAAACACACAAAAAATATCATCTCTGGTTTGTACTCTTTGATTTGCAAATAAATTTACATCGATCGCTGAGAATGTGTAAGGCAGTTGTATTTTTTCAAATATTACGGCGACTGTAGGTGGAGCTCCGGAGATAGAAAAACGTAGTCCTGCCTGGTGTCCCTTTAACTGCCGTTTCACACTGCACACGTCCGTCAATGGATCTCATTGACTTACCATGGAGATTGGATCAACTCTTCCGAGGTTTCATGTCCTTCACATTTGCTATTAATGAATATATTTTTACCACTGGTTGTTGGCATTAGCACCAGAGGTGAAAGTAAGCCGGTACGCACCTATACTACGTATCGGTATAAGATTGACAGGTGGTACGGCGTAGTGGTAAGACATGAGGGTTACTGCCCCTTTACTCTGATGTCAAAAGTGCCCTTCTGACAGGGCCTGCCTGTCTTTGGCATTTGTGACAGTAACACTTGTTCAGACTTGAAAATTCGCTAAAATGTCTCACCAAGTATTTGTGCCATTTGCAAATACATTTTCTGGCATCTGGCACTCCAAAGTTTTTTCTATGTTGTTTGTTTTTGCGCACGCGAGCGCCGAATACAATAGCGGGTGAAGCGGTTTTGCTTCATTGTCTTTTGGAAGCTTGGAGGTATTCGGTATCAAATTAAAGTAGACAACCAGAGGCATGCATTGGTACCACTTGTAATGCACTTGCTTGAGAATAAGGTGGTTCAATTTCAGTGTAAAGATCATTTGGCTAGGGAAATATATTTATTTGATAGCCTATTATAAACTTGGCTTAGTTAGCTGCTGGACTTCCATCTAATAACCAAGAGCTCAAAAAAATAAATAAAACTAAACAAAAAAAAAACAGTACACATTATGATATAGACCTATAATTTGAATAGAAGAGTTTTCTATCTCCCATTTGCAGAAAGTGAACACCCCAAATCCGTTTGCCAGTTCAGACTTCAGTGCTGAAGTCTCACACACAAGAAAGGGGAGGGCTTTGAGTTTCAGATCTTTTTCTTTGCTGTAGCAGCTAGACTTAGAGTAGAGTAGAGCAACTAATGCCATAGAGTTTTACAAAATAAATAAATAAATAATAATAATAACAATAATAATAATAATAATAATAAATAAAAAAGAGGAACTTAGTAGAAATGGTTATTATCATTTTTTGGTTTGCTGTTTTTATCCTCTTGATCTAGGCCATGATAGTATGATGAGCTGTGCTGCATCATTTTTATTATTATGTATAGATTACTGTATAAAAGGGATAACCATTTACCCTAGATGTTACACTCAAACACAGGCTCAAAGTCATGACTACAATTGAGTCAATGGTAAAAAAAAAAAAAAAAAAAAAAAAAAACATTTTTATGCCTGGTAGCCAGGCTAGTCACATGCTCACACACACAGTAGGTTTTGAGTCCCACAGGTGACATGTGGGCCTGCCATTTTCAGTACTATTGTAATGTGTCAATAGTACTTTGCAAACTACTTTTTGGTGTGAAATCAAATCCAATTAGGTAAGCCATTGAATTACTTGCTATAGCAACCTGGTAAAATGCACCAGAATGAAGGACATTGCATGAAAATGCTTACAAAATTCCTGACCTGACACCCCTAGCCTCTGTATAAAGACAACCATTATTGTTGGATATATTAAGATAGGAGACTTAGAGTTTTATTTTTCAAAATACAGTATTCTCTATCCCTCTTGTAATTAATAAGTATACTTGTAATTAGAGTTGGCATGCAGTTTGTAAATTTTGCTCAATGTGCCCTTTTTAAGAAATTTGAGCCCCTGCCCCTCCAAAGGTCTCTGCACAGTCCCAGTTCCTAGAGCTGTTTAATAGACAAACCATCCCATGGTAGTAAACTGAACATTCTAATGCATTGAATTTAATTTTTTCTGACTTGAAAAAATGGGTAATAGGCCTAACATTTAAAACATATCTAAATTCACTTTTGCATATTTGAAGTCCACAATTTGGGAAGTCCTGAATAGATAAAAGTGATTTTACATTTTTCTGCATGAATATTCTAAAAGCTTCTATCTATTTGGGACTTCCCAGTTTGTGGGCTTCCCATGTTACCTCACTCACGTCAGATGATGCGCTACGTAACTTTCGTAAGGCACTTCCGCGCAACGATCTGATGTTGAAGCCCTTCAGAGCGATTTCAAGCCCAATATTCTCTAACTGGACCAATCAGGACCGCTGGCTGCTGTAGAGGGTGTGACGTAGCGAAGAAGCAACTGTTTTGAATCCAACCAATCCAACAAACGTAACCAGTGTCATCGGTTGGTTTCGATGTGGTTGGCTGAAGTGTACGTCAATTAAATTGATGGACAAGCTGTTTGCCCAGTTAGATTCAAGGATTTCTGGCTCCTGAAATAACTCGTCTATCGCTGAATATCAGATGTACACGTGTAGCGCTACATCTGACGTGAGTGAGGTAACTTCCCATGTGCATTATTTGAAAAAAAGTGAATTTCATCATATGTTTTAAAAGTTATTACCCATTTTTTCAAGTCAGAAAAAGGGATAATTAGTATGACAGAATGTTCAGTTTGCTACCATGGAATGTCGGAATGTTAAGGTGTGAAATAAGCCCAATGCCGTAGGCCTGCTAACCTTTTTGTTTGAGCCATACATAACACAAAGGCACACTAGAACAGGCTATTGATATTTTATTTTAATTTTTTTTTTTTTGTAGTACAGGTAAGAAATTCAAACTACTTTCACCCCTGATTAGACTGTTGAGGGTTGAATCACCTCATTCCTACTTATAAACACAAATTAAGATGGGCAAGTTAAGAAGTGGACTGGTGAGAAGAAGGAGGAACTGCAGGACTGTTTTCATTGTATGAACTGGAGTGTGTTTGAAGATGCTGCGGCTGACCTGGATGAACTTACTGATGCTGTGACATCATATATCGGCTTCTGTGGGGTAGTGTGCGTGCCTACAAAAACCTTCCGCATCTTTAACAACAATAAACCAAGGTTCACCACAAAACTGGGCCAAATTCAACAGGCCAAGGAGGAGGCCTATAGGAATAGAGACGAGCCATTTTTCAAAAAATTCAGAAACTTGCTGACCAAAGAGATCAAGGCAACTAAAAGGAGTTACTCTGCTAAAGGGAAAAGCCATTTTTCAGTCAATTACTCCAAGGCTCTCTGGAGAGGCTTGCAGGACATCACCAGCTATAAGAAACCATCCCCTGCTGGCCTTGCTGACAAACTTAACACATTTTACTGATTGGGAGCCACTCTTATATCCCTGGGTATTTCAATTGGGCATTTCTGAGAAAGGTACTGCCTACTTCCAACACATCTATGTAAACACACATGGAGACTGCATGCTTGATCACTACTACTCTCCCCTCCGCGATGCATTCAAATGCATTCGGTCCTATGGGCCCATAGGATTGTCACGTTGCCTTTTTAATCAATACATTTTTTTGGAGCATATATAGTGTTCAGATCACTCCCTCAAAATATGTATAAGGCAATTTTTTGGAAGTGCACAACTTTTTATTTTCTTATATGGTTTAAATGCTACAGCTATTATCAGTGCTACTTACCACAGTGTACTGTTCCCTGGTGACCTGCCTTGCATTTGGAGAGATTTTCCAGCATCAGAAAATTATCCTGGCCTACAGTAATAAGTTAACCCTGCAGCTGGTGTTTTTAGTAGGATACCAGTAAGCTACTGTACGGCTGTTGGGTGCTTTCAGATGCCGCTTAACATTATTTACAATCAATGTAATATTCTCTGACATCAGCTGATGCTGATCTGTTTTAAAAATGCCTAATTTATTACCCTGTATATTAACCTATACTTAGAGTGAGTAGGTATATGGCTGAAATTTGATACTGTGTCTGGATTCCTCTCTTCAGCTCTCATCTTGCGCATGGAAGGGAAGATACAGCAGTCACTAGAATTGTTCCAGAGCTGCGCCATTCTCAACCCTACCAGTTCGGACAACCTAAAACAAGTAGCCAGATCACTGTATGTATGAAAAAGCAATGCTTATGCTTTGATATTTTGAAATGTCTCATTATTGAATCTTGTGTGTGTTCACAAGAGTAGTTCATATCCTTTCATTGATTTTGATAGTTTTACGGTTCACCATATAATCCACAGAGCTACAATTAAATAGTTCAAAATCATTTGAGCGCGCACACGAGAGAGTTGTACAACATGACATGTGAGATTTATGGCAGCACAAGGCTACAGCATAAATAAGGTATGGTGCAAGGCAGATCAGCACCTCCATATGATGAGAAAGAAACCATCATCATTTTACCATCATCAATCAAAAGTTTACACTTCTTTCGTATTTGATAGAATGGCCTTGAGATTTTTGGCCAAAGTTTTGGGTTCTGTATGTCGCTTGGATTGCTAGACCAAGTACATAGACATGCACAGCATTCATGAGTCGTGTAAGCTTTTACTGCATGGGAAAATATTATGGGTTTTTGTAATGAAATTATTAGCACTGATTCAGCAATTCAGATCTGTTCTGTCTGGGTCCTGGGAAATAGTTTTATATCCACGATTTTCGCGCCTTGCTTTCATGCCGCCTGACAAAACTAATTGGCACAGGTGGACTTGCATGTGATGCGGGTATCTCAAGGTTAGAAAAAAGTCTGATTTTAGGCGTACAGTATTCAGCACCTTCATGTCGCAAAAACTAGGGGAGAGGCCTCTTAACTGGGAATATATTTGGGCGTGACATTGAAATTATGCTGGTTTCTGCTGTTGCATTTACCAATACCGTTTCTTTTTTTTTTTACATTGAATTGAGAGCTCTACGAACACTTCATAAATCTCACGTGAATGTTGTCTTATGGTGATTCCTGTGCTCAAACTTAGGCTTGTTTTCACGTTTGTTTGATAAATGAGGACCAATGAGTCTTAAGATCATGGATGTTAATGATGCTGCTATGACACTGGGTTGATTGGTGGCAGTTTAGACTCTGACTACCAGAGATGGCCGGAGATAGGGTAAATGCAAGTTTTGTGCCGCCTGTCACATCGATATGTCAGAGTCAGAAAATACAAACACAAACTGAGAAAACAGTGACAGAGCTCCTGTATTGGGCAGAGAAATATGTGAGCGCAAACATGGTACAAAGCGAGAAAATTTTCACGTTTAGATTTATAATTAAGAAATACTTTATTCTAACTGAATCAAAATCAATGAGATGGCATGTGAAGTGTGACACCTGATGGGTTTTCTTGTGGATGAATGGATGTATAACCATTGCCTTTGTCGTTTAAGTTTTCTCCTTGGAAAACATAAAGCTGCAATAGAGGTTTACAATGAAGCCGCTCGACTCAATGAAAAAGACTGGGTGAGTCTTGCAGTGCAACAGTATGAGCACATCAAACATGTCATTACATCACATACAGTGTCATTACTATATCCCCTTGATGATGACCCTTTATTTGAAGGTATCAACATAAGAGTGGCATGACACTGTCATAACTATGATATGACTTTGTCATGAAGTTGAAACATTACGCTATAAACTAATCGGTAACACTTTACATTACAGCTCGGTAATAACAGGGTAGTTTTGTGGTAATACGTTGGTTATTTCATGGTAAATAGTCATAATTACTCATGTTACTGACTTATAACAGTATAATTACTGAATAATTTCCATGTTATTTTTAAACAATAAACACTATTTTTTCAATGGTAATAAGGCAATAACAAAATGCTAATAATGAGGAATTACTTTCTAGTTATGATGAAAATATTGTAATTAAATGGTAAAATCCTGTGTTAATTCCTGTGGTAATTTCCTATGTACTTTTATAGAAATTACATGGAATCAGGGCTGTAAAATGCATTATTGTCTATTTCAATTTAATTACAGTGTAATATCTACTCGAAAAATAAACATATCTTAAATAAAAGTGGATCCGTTTATTGTGATGAAAATATGACAAGACCATACCAAACCAAACACAAACCATGAGAATTCAACAGTAAATATGACTTTTGCAGATTTATTCCACAGAAATTAACTGTAGATTATAAAATGGCATAGGGTGGAGAGCTGCTATAGCCAATGTTTGATCATTTAAACACTCAAAACATCGAACTCCACTTCAACATAAAGATATCATGCAGAAGTACCTACAGTACACTAATTACTCAGCAAACCAAAGTTGCTACACATTCTGCTGAGCACTCCTATTATCAGGTGTCAATGATAGAATTTAACCAGACATATGGTGTGAGGCATGGCATAAGATTAGCTTCTGGCTACTTCAAATTATACTACTATTGATAATGCATGGTGATAGGCAGTGATGGCAGTGAAAAATATTAAGGTTGTTTAGATTATCAAGACTATAATGTGCTAAATGCTAAACTTCTAATTTTGTTTTGTTTCAAAAAGTAAGAACTAAAGACCCACTACACCTATTTTGACGCCTTTCCCTTTCCAGCTCCACTTCCTCTGTCCTGCCTGCACCAAACAGATAATGGCTAGGGTAGACAAAGATTGCTGTGTAGGCTGTGGACATGAAATAGGTCAGAGGATGACATTCACTACCAAACTGACCAAAATGGTGAAGATATAAACAAAGTTTTCAGGGTAGAGCTGCTTGTTTGTAGACATGGGGTTCCTGCTTGTGGATTTGGATAGGTTGGCTATGCTAATTAGCATTATCTTGGTATGATCCTGTAAACTATTTACTGTAGTCAAAATTGCATATATGTTTGGCTTATCATGGTTGTGTCATGTTGTCTTATTATGTTTCTGTCACAGTAAATGGAACCCATTCAAGCTCCAATGTAATTTGAACCGTTGTCATTTTTACAGTTAAGTAGCGAAACTGTATTTTACAGCCCTGATTCTGTGTAATTTCTATGAAAGGACGCAGGTAATTACTTGGTAGTTTTTAGAAAACAATGCATGATCTTACCATCATAATAAACTTATCCCATTCAAGATTCAATGTAATTTGATACATTGTCATTTTTGGAGTAACAATTACACTGTAATGAAATTGAAACAGGCAAAAATGCATTTTACAGCCCTGATTCTGTAGCCTGGCGAATGCCAAACTAAAATCACAAGTGATATTTAGTCTGGGGACCTACCTATTGCATTTCTCGTAGCGGAAGCATCGTTTACAATTGTCCATAGCCGTTTATTGGGCGCTACGAATGTCTATCATAGCGTCTGTACATACCTCGGAGCCAATACCAGAGCCACCATGTGACGTAAAATGCAATCGAGGGCCGTACAAATCCCTTTTTGTTCTGCGATTGGATACCGAAAGTAAGCGAGAAAAACGGCCATAGTCACCATGCTCCTCTGCAGAGTGAAATTAAATAAGCGAGCAAAGGAGCATGGGAATTCCCAGGCTACTGATTCTGTGTAATTTTGATGAAATTACATAAGCAATTACTTGGTAGTTACTAGCAATTAATACATTTTTTACCATGTAATTACTTTATAGAATCCAATCTCACCATACCACACAAGTAATTCCTTGTTATTACCATTTGATTACAGACCTATTACCACAACAAATAGTGGGCTATTGTTTAGTAATAACATAAAATTAGTCAGTAATTTATCAGTTATTATTCAGTTATTACTCAGGGATGGGAGTAATTATGAGTTATTATTACAAATTACCAGGTTATAACCACAAAACTACCCTCTTATTACCGAGTTGTAATGTAAAGTGTTAACAACTAATTATTAATGTTTATACAAAGTGTCATTCAGTTGTTGTCATGGCAACTTAACATTGTTTGGGTCTTGATTATGACATTGATATTAAACAAAGTGACATTACGTTGTCTTAGTCATGACAAGTTGGCATTAAATTTGTGATATTTTCATAACGCCAACTTGACCTTAATCTGGATAACTTTAACTTGATAAAAAAGGAAGGTCGGAGAATATATTCATTACACTATCTCAGTGGTTCTCAATCAGTGGGGTCCGCCACCCTGAGGCGCCAGTAGACAAATCAACTACAAAAAATAAAATTTGCGCTATCTAGCTTTACTTGGATTTTGCATCTAAGGAGGTTGACTGCTTGGGGTGCCAGCTGCCACTGATTAGGGCGGCAGCTCACTGGGAGGGCGAGGCCAGGCTAGTGGCTGCTAGCTCGGATGACTCCAATTTGCTCCCATAGACATGAACTACCACAACATATCTGGCTGAGGGATCTGTGATTATGCTAAGCCCTGACCTAGGCATCATGTTATTTCTTGATAAGATGTTGTCATGTTATAACGTGATAATTTCGTATCATGAAATTACGTGATAATTCCGTATCATGAAATAACGTGATAATTCAGTATCATGAAATAACGTGATAATTTCCTATCATGAAATAATGTGATAATTCTGTATCATGAAATAACGTGATAAACATGATAATTTTGTATCATGGAATAACGTGATAATTCTGTATCATGAAATAACGTGATAATATCACGTTATAACGTGTTACTGAGCCCAATATTTTTTTTTTAGTTTGGCAGCAATACGCTTCCTTACATAATAACCCTTGTTGTCATTATAAAGATATCGCAACAAATTTTATGTCAACTTGTAATAGTCAAGACAACCCAAACAATGTCAAGTTGTCCAGGCAAAAACATATATGACAAGTTTATAGTGTTTATGAAAAATTCATGACTGTTATGTCACTCTTATGGTGTACATTCAAATAGAGTGTAACCATTAAGATCAAAGGAGAACTAGACCACTTCAATTGATACATTTGTAAAACTGTATTTTTTTAAACAGATGTCATGACCTACTTCTGTTATGATATACTTAACCAGAGTATCTCTGTTTGTAGGAAATAAACCACAACCTGGGTGTGTGCTACATGTATACAAAAGACTTCAGAAATGTAAGTTAGTAATACATAACACCTTGGTTTTATAGGGGTTGTACATTTTCAGTTTTTCTTTGAAAGACTACAATTCATACAAGTGTTTTTTTTGTTGTTGTTTGTTTTTTTCAGGCAGAAGATCAGCTTAACAGAGCTCTGCTATTAAATAAACATGACTTGACTTATACAATGCTCGGAAAAATAAGCTTGCTTGAGGGGGATACGGCAAAGGCCATTGAAGTGTACAAGTGTGCTGTTGAGTAAGTTATACTGGCATCTACTTCGATTTTGAGTAAAATTGTTTGAAAAACCATTTGATCATTTTTCTCTGAAAATGGATAATAAATGTGGCCTTTTAACAGATTATTGCAGTGATGTATTGACCAGTTTCCTGCAGATGTTACAAAATACAGTCTGCAGCAAACAATGCTATTTACACCCTTGCATACCTGTGTGTATGGAGGTTGATCTGTTTCCTGAAGTGAAAAGAGGGGGTGATTAGGCCTGTAACAATAATCAATAAATCAATTAAGGGACTGTTCGTTATTTATTTTAGGGGTCACCGGAAGACTTGAACATGAGTCTGGAAAAAAATGTAGAACCCTCCCCAGCCTCCTCTCAAAATTGGCATGACCCTCCCTTACTAGACACAGATAACACTGAGGCCCTCATTTACTAAGACTAGGCTATTTGCGCTGCGTCTGTTTATGCGACAACGGTAATAGCGCACGCAGTGCTTGCTCATTTTGCGATGTTTTTATCAATCCTAAAACAGATAAGGCTAACAGTGCGTAGCCCACCCTCTAGTGCAAAATTAGCGTGCCTCTAAATGTGATCTCTCCTGCGTGGAACAGCGGGCGCTGTTTTGCAACAAAGAATTCGTTTAACAATGGAGTTATTAGTTTATGAGGTAACTGACAATTAGCCCTCACCACCCGAAAAAAGCAGTATGATATTTTGTCTGACATTACAAAAAATAACTGGCAGATACTTTAATTAATGTGTTAGACTGGAATTGATTAAAAATAACAACGGTGAAAATAATTCAAAGCAGACTGGAACATGGCTTCTTTATTATTATTTTTGCGATTTTCTAGTTCCACATGTGTTGGGATGGAATGTGAACGTCATCTTTGATTGCAATCAGTAATTGAATGCGTGTGGTAGCCTATTGCTGTTTAATTTGTATCGTCGGATGATTTCTTCTTAGCTTAATTAGAAAAGAGTAATTCTCGAGGCAAACATCTATCTGCTCCCAAACATGTTCCTGTCTTCATCTTGTCCGGATCACTGCTGTCATTAAACAAAGTAAATTTTAACACAAGGATTTGCGCGTGGTTTAGACCTGCTTTGAGGAGATGGAATTTGCCCCACGCAAAAAACAGGCGCACTCTTACAGGTGGTCTCTGTAAATACCACGGAATACGTAATAATTAGATGCATCCCACTCCCCTCCCTCAAAACGCAGCTTGTGACTTCAGGCGCAGCTCTGCAATCTCAGGCAGGTGCTTCCTCTTTGTAAATAAGACTGCGTTGGTCTTGGCGCTATCCGATTTCAGCTGCTATTTCCACGCAATCACAAAACGGATGATAAATCTACCCCTGAGTTCTACATTTATCCGTAAACAGGCTCTGATTTATCTTTTGACAAGCGTTGATCCTTCCTTGAAGAAACTGTGGTTTTACCGCAGACAAACACCACGGCACGTGCTGGTCGAAAAGATAGTTCTATCCTGAGACTGCAAGGTATTTAGCGGGTGTTGGAGGAAGTTGGTCCCGCCATGTGAAATGGAGAAGGTGTCGGGGATTTTAGACTTTGAGTTTCGATAGAAAGGGTTTTTTTTATTAATAAATAGGCCATTTTTTTAATTAACCTCCCCTTTAGATCAAAAAATGTGGCATGACCCTCCCCTATTTTCTTCCGGTGACCCCAAAAATAAATAACGAACAGTCCCTAATCATACAATAACTTTTATGAACTCAATAACTTTTCTGGCCACAATATATTTTATTTGTATGCTTGTTTGTTTCCCTCGCCTCTCTAGCTCTCTTTCTCCCAATGAGACTGAATTTTAAAAGGTAAAAGTAAAGTCTCTATGGACGTGAAATGTAAATGATCAATTCCAAATCTTCCTGTGTAAATAGCTCATGTTATAAAGTGGACAACGGCGGCCTACAAATAGTAACCTACAAATTCACTTATAAAAATTTAATTAGAGGGTGCAGTACATTCAGATGCATTCAATTGAAAAATGGTTGTAGAAAATGGTCTAAAAATTTAAATATTATCGTTTATCGCAATAATTTCTTGGTCAATTAATCGTCCAAGCAAAATGTTTATGAGGCCAAGTTGAGTCTGCTCCTGAGCAGACATCACATTCATTGCGATATAATGGCATTTTCACCTTCACACCTACTCTGATTTAGCCTCGTGAGACCAAACTGATCTCGCGAGCTTCAGGTCTTCACTCGCAGCTCAGTCTGGCCACTCTCCTTTGACGAGAATTTGGAGCAGGTTGCTAAACAAACTAACCAATCAGCGTTGGCTTTGAGGCGGGTTGAGGTGCGGCGCAACGAGCGGCGGGTCTAAAGAACATGTATGTATGTTAGTACGTTATATGCTTTGTTGGTCTGATTGGTTGATTTGGCCCGTCTATCACCAACATAGGTCGTGATAGACAGATGCCTTATCCAATCAGCCAAAACTAAACTAACGAAAACGAAACTAACAAACCAAAACTACTTCAACGGATCGTTCACAGATGGAATTTTGGGAGCAAGTCCATCTGGCGGAGTCAGGTTAACTCTGATTAGGACCAGTTGGTCATCTTTGTTCATCACCAGATTTGGACAGAGCCTTTTATGTCAGTGCCCTCTATGGAACAAGCTATCCCTAAACCTGTTATGGCCCTTTTTTGGGCCTATGCGTAACACACCTTAATGACCGGTGCAGACTACACGATTCTCACACGTTATCTCACGATTCAACATGTCACACTATGCGATCACAGAGCTACGAATTTTGGAGTTATCTTGGTCGGGGAATTGGCCAC
This sequence comes from Sardinella longiceps, assembly GCA_027497455.2. Classification (NCBI taxonomy): domain Eukaryota; kingdom Metazoa; phylum Chordata; class Actinopteri; order Clupeiformes; family Clupeidae; genus Sardinella; species Sardinella longiceps. Next base: position 15,524,873 of record JAODXP020000004.1, on the reverse strand, counting down.
ACTACAAGTAAGAATCATAGCAAACATATGAGAGTACCATGCTCTAGAATCTTCACTTTGGAAACACAATATACAAAGCTTCCTCTTTCTATTTTATTTCTAGCGAGAAATGACATCTTTACTTTCATTATCTTCAGTCTGCCTAACTTTCCTCAGCGATGAGGAGTGAGCCTGTGGTTGCCTTAGCAACGGTAAACTAATTGAGCTCCTCTTTTCAACTTTCATCTTAAACCACCCTTCGGATTACACATGGAAATTTGATGTGGCCACGGAAATAGATTGTCGGATCCGCTGCTGCGTAACTTGTAACCTAGAAAAACATTAACTGTATAGATGGCTAGGCTAGGTTTATGTGTATGGACATTAGTGGGACTGTGCTTTAGAATCTTTTATGTCAACATTCCATACGTCATTGTGATTCCCCTAAAGTTCTGACATGCCTTTTGTCGTGGGGTTTTCGGACGTCGTCAGGTCGCAGATGAAATAATCATAGGTTGGAAACATGTCACATTACAAGATCTCACTCGTCAGAGTTTTTTAATCGCATACAATACAGAAAATTTGTCTACGACAAGACAGTCGTGGCTGAAATCGTGTAGTCTGTACCGGTCTTAAAACACACCTTTCTAACCATAGATAACCATGAATGTTTTAAAAGGCACAATATAAAACGACTTCATTGTTATTACTATTTAGCATTTTTATTAGTATGAGCAATTAGATTCTGAGAAAGAGATGGAAATTACATCCATTGATATTAGGCTACAATGGGGACGCATCTTATGCAAAAGTATCTGCACACTGAATTTTACATATTGTATATTATTCCCTTCCCCACCCCTGTCCTTGTCATCCACCAAAAGTTTTCAAGTTTTCCCAAAGCAATCCCAAAATATAATTCTGCAATGATTTATGTAACCCATGTTTTTCTTACCCGGCTCCTGTACCGTGTCTGCCATGTGAGTTATGCGTTGAGAACCTGACACAAAAATTAATTGTCAGCTGAGCTAACTCAAACAAAACCAAAAGAAACATGATCCCAGTGACGTATTAAGGGCCGTTCACATCTGGAATGATAACTATAACTATAACAACAAATAAATATTGTACTAATTAATATGAATGACAATGTTAACGCCACAACTATAACAACAACAACATGAGCAACAATATTATTGGCAATCACTTTCAGAGCAATTTTTAGAATGATAAACACTTATTTGTCAATCAGAAGACATGGAATACCAGGCATTAATTTATTTACATGAAGACAGACCTACATTATCGTTCATCAGTGTGGACATAGTTCTGAACATAACAGAATAACCACTTGGCACAACTACTTGGTATCAAATGTACATGTATTTAAGAAAAAACCTACGCATTTTAGGTCACGCCAGGACGTTGAGTGCAGATAGGCAAGATAGCCCCACCTCCCTCTCTAAATGGAGAGGATTCCTTAAAAACAGACAAACAGACCAACAGACAAATTCCAATGAGAACATAAAACTTTCTTAACACAGGTAATTACAAGGTTGGACAGCAGTTGTTGTGTTGTAAAGAAGATATTTTCATTTCAGGTCATCTCCTGAGAATACAGACTTTTTGGCCATGCTTGGACTGCTCTACATGCAGGTGAGTATTATTATGAATGTTATACAGTGACCAAGAACCAAACCACTATTATTTGAATTTATCTCATGTCTGTCTGTATGAATAAAAAAATGCATTGTTCAATATAATACATATTTTAAGGAAAAATACTAGAGCACAATGGCTGCACTTTAAGTGAGGCAAAAGTTCAAATTGTACATGCTGTGTTAAAATCCTGTTATGATTTAACAGCAGTGAATTCAATATTTACTGTAATTTGTTAACTGTTTCTGTCTTTTCTTGAAATTGAAGAAAGGGAAATATCAGAAAGCTTTCGAACACCTTGGAAATGCTCTGACCTATGATCCCAACCATTACAAGGTAGATGGAACATATTTGTATTTCATATTTTACAATAAAAATGAAGTAGTCCCTAATGTTTGTGTTGTGTTGTGTTGTGTTGCCCCAGGCTATCCTTGCTGCTGGCAGTATGATGCAGACCCATGGGGATTTTGATGTCGCCATGAATAAATATCGCATTGCAGCCTATGCTGTCCCTGAGAGCCCTCCACTGTGGAACAACATAGGGATGTGCTTCTTTGGGAAGAAGAAATATGTAGCTGTATGTATTTAGCATGTCTCTGTGTCAGTTTTATTCTTCTTCTTGGAATTCATGATGTTGGTGAAGCTTTTTGATAATGTTTTTTCTCAGGCCATCAGTTGTCTCAAGAGGGCCAACTATCTGTCTCCATTTGACTGGAAGATACTGTATAACTTAGGACTGCTGCACCTGACTATGCAGCAATATGCCTCTGCATTTCACTTTCTCAGCGCCGCTATTAACCTTCAACCTAAGATGGGTGAACTATACATGCTGCTGGCAGGTTAGCAGTATCTTTTTTATTTCCATTCATCTTATGCTTAAAAGTATTTGTGTTTACAATAGGAGTTTCAAAATAAACCCGCTATAAAAACAGTTACTTAATTTAACACACACACACACACACACACACGCAGATACATCGTTTCCTCTGTAGAAGGTTCAATATAGGGAAAATAACCCCCTAACCCCCTCAAAACTTGATTTCAATTGATCAAAAATTGATTTCAATTTAATTCAACTGATTTTGATACCTCTTGGTGCCTTTAATAACAAAAAGGTTTTCAGTGAAAGGAAGCACAGTTCTTCTTACATGTTTTAATCTGTTTCCACCAACAATTGCAGGAATCCAAGTAGATGTTTTGAACATCATTTAAGTAGGTTATCGTTAACGCATCAGAGTCTTGCCCACCAATATCAACAGACCGCGGTTTCACTTTCTCACACAGACACATGCTCTCACTCTGAGTAAGCTGTGCTGAGCGCTCCTGCTGTACCTAATAGATTTGTCCACCAGGGGCCGGATTCACAAAGGGTTCAAAAGAATCTTCTTAAGTTGCACTTTCTTCTTAACTTTGGTCTTAAGACCAAATCTAAGAAGATTTGGTATTCATGAAAAGGTTCTTATGTGTTTTTCTTAGTTTTCCTCTTATGTTTTTTCTTAAGAGAAAACTTGAAAACAAATGAGATTCTTGAAAACAAAGTTCTTAAATTTCTTAATTTTGATCACAACTTTTAAGATAACCCTTCACCTGTCTTAACACAGCTAAAATGTTCAAATATATTTATTTGAACACCTTTATGTGTAGCCAAAAGTTAAGTTATTCATATTTATTCACATAAAAATATTTTTTATGAAAACAATTGACCGTTAACTTGGAAAAAAAAAGGAAATTGTGACCCGTTTCACCCTGTGTTCATAATTGATAGATTATTATTCTAAGCTACACAGTAATTTAGTCTAGGCCTACTTTTTATACATGTATTTACATACAGTAGCCTATGTAAAGAAGACTATTTAATAAAGCCTAATAATATTCATGCATTATTAACATAATTAAAACTTAATTTCAATAGTAGCGTAAACAGCGTAAACTTAAACAAGTCCTTGTTTAACTTCTTTTGGTGTCATTCAGAGAGAAATATCCACCAAGACCAATAAATCTTATATTCCCTCATATTTAACTTGACAGTTGGCTCTCTAGAATTCTTAAGGACAAATCTAAGAAGGTCTTAAGTGAGAAAACAAAGAAGTTCTTAATACAATTGACAATTCTTAAGAAAGAAATTGAAATTAGTACTTAAAGGAGTAGTTCACCTGTTTTTGAAATTTGGTTATACACCCCCTTACCTAAAGTTATGTGGGTAAGAGCATTTAGGTCTCAGTGCATGCATTGTCCTTGTCTGGCAACCCCAAGTTTACCTTAAGCTTAGCATAGGTGCTGGAAGGTAAAGTTGCCAAAGAGTTGCTATCTGGCAACATTACATTCCAGCTCCTAAGCTAAAGCTAAAAAATGGGTAAAATTTGGCATGCCATACTAGGAAAAAAGCAAGCACTGAGACCAAAATGCTTTTACCCACATATGTAACTCCAGGTATGGGGGTGAATAACTAATTTTCATAAAGAGGAGGACTATTCCTTTAAGAAGATTCTTATGAAATTCTTATTTTTCTTCTTAAGAATTTGCTTAAGTTTTATCTTAAGAAAATATTGGTGAATCCAGCCCCAGGATATGACACAAAATTCAAACGTATTTCCTGATGGAGGAAAACTTTGTTTTCCTTTATACCAGTCCATTGACAACAATGTCTTATCAGGGAAAGAGCTACCTAGGCTACACCTATAGAAATGTTGCGTGTAGCAGTGCTGGGTCATTCCATGTCAAATCTTCAAATGTCCCCGCTCGACCATCTCAGATTTGGCTGAAAAAATTCCAGGAGGTTCACACATCTCCCGTTGGGAAAACTGACAAATTTTAACTCTGTTTTGTCGTAAAAAAATATTTTGTCAACTAACCCCAGACCTGTTTTGAGAGTTTTTTGGGGAGCCACTTTCAGAGTGCAGTATCTTGAAAATTCAGGATATTCAATGTAGGTCCTTCAAATTTTCAAGGGTCAATGTCTGGCAGTACTTGTAGAGTATTGACTTCTACCAGAAAGCCTCAGAGAAGGAATAAGATTTTAACAATTTATTAGAAGCTCGGAATGACCGAAATGAATACAACATCTTAATCAAGAGAAAGTCTTTGATGAAGGCCCCATCATCGGTCTGGGCCTTGAAACGTCTGTAGATTTGGCAGATCCTGCCTGAGTCAGCTGGCAGGGACCATGTCTACCCCCGGACAGATAGATGGGACCAAACTGGTGGTGGTGGGGAAGGAGGTGGTGACTTCAACGCAGCGGCACCTGAGGCAGCAAGACAGGTGTGTTAGATAAGACATAATAAAGCAGGTGCTGGACGATGATTGGACAGCGGAACTTGTGCTAAGCTTTCATTTCTACATGTCTGCTTTTGGTTTATCAACAAAATCTGGGGGCTTGAATTTGCCTGGAATTTCTACACTACCCTCTGTGGCAGCATATTTGAAGGACTGTGGAAAGTGCAATTTCAAAGACAGAGACTTGATATTACACATACACCTTCCCATATATATGTTGTACTTTTTAGTTTAACACTGCTCTTCTGTTATGAGCAGTTTGGAAGATATTGAAGTTTACAAATGGAAAAAATGAATTTGATACTGTTTTTGGCATCTTATAGCAAAACAATTACAGCATCCACCGACATAAAATTAACTTTTTTAGAAAGTCTAGATGTCTGTTTTTGACTTATCAAAAATTTGTGATGGTGTTTTGCCTTATTTCTGCAAAATGATTTTCTGAAAATGGGATGTTCACATGCTCTCACAGCACTCCTGGCCTATGAAGGCATTTTCAAATGCTTACAAAATGCCCTGAATTCATGACAGATAGCTTTAAAAACGGTACCAAATTCCTTTTTTCCATTTTTAAATGCTCATCACAGTTTTAGACTACAAAGTACAACACATATGGGAAGGGGTTGATAAACCAAAAGCAGACATGTAAAAGTCAATATTATAGAAGTACTGCTGCCAGACATTGACCTTTGAAAATTTGAAGGACCTACCTTGAATACTTTTCCATAATATGAATGTTAATCCGTATCCATGGTCTGGGGTCTTCCTGGGCGGGTTTACATCGGTAGAGAGACTACCGGCCAATAAGCTGTCCAATCGCTTCAAACCAGAATTGAATGCCCTCCCTCCTGCCCTATAATTGTGTCAGGTTTAAGAACCTCCAGACCATGAATACGGATGAACAGCAGTATTATGGTTGGGCTATGTCAGGCTACTCTGAAAGGGGCTCCCCAAAAAACTCTGTCAAACGCAGCAGTCTGATCAGATTTTGCAGATCAGTGGTATGTTTCATGGAGATTGCAGAATGGAAATGTAAAAGAAAAGAATGGAAAAGATTGTTTAATTGTGTTAAATGTCAATTCACAAAATATAGCAAATTATGCATGTTTCCACGCTTAAAATTCTGTTTTAATGTTGTGTTTCTGTGATTCCGTCCGTGTGTACTGTATTGCGAAATTAGGGCCCTACAAGTAGTGGTGTTCCCAGATATGACAGACTCTACAGTATAGTGGCAGTGCTGCTAACTCACTGCACATCGCCACCATGGATTTTGAGTAGTGTGTATGGCAGTTTGGTAGTGTGTATGTGTTTCTCTCTCATCATATCCACCACAAGCTCCTTCGGTTTGGAGACGTTGAGCTCTAGGTTGTTTTCTTTACACCATGATGATTTATGACAACACCTCAACTTCATGTAAAGGGCAACTTCAGTCAGTTTCAAAAAGAGCTCTAATGCTCAAGCTACTTGAGATTAGTCAATACTGAAGACACAAGACATTTTGGTTCAACTACATATAGACAGAGAATAATCTCTAACAACTAGCCCATGGGGGCAGAATTTTTAACTGTATTTAATATACATTATATTATCTACTTACTTCAAATGTCACCACAAAAACGATGAAACATCAACAGACACCTTACAACACTGAATTGTAGTATGTATGTCTACACATGGCTGAAAAAGTGGTAAAAACTGTGTGTTTATGCAAGCAGCCAAATATTGTTTGTTTACAAAACAGTTTTGTAAACACTGTATAAAACCACTATTTTAACCACTTTGTTAGACATTTGTAGTCATAAACACTGCAGTGTTGTGTTGTAATGTGTCTGATGATGTAACATAGCTTTTGGGTGACATTTGGAGCATATGAGGTCAGTCTGACGAATGGTTGCAGAGTCATGCGTGGAACACACACACTTACAGACACACAGACAGACGTTCCTTGCATTAATAGATAGGTGTGTTAATCAGAGAAGAATGCAGTGAAATACTTAGAATGTATGGGAAATCCTATAGAGGGCCAACAATACAAAGACTAGAAAAGGATTGCAAATGATTGTTTTACGGACTTGGAAAATAGATAGCTTTTTATGCCATCATTACCTATAAGTAGTTATTTTCTACTTTCTATTTTCTTCTATTTGTCAATAGTTGCGTTGACCAATCTGGATGATGTGGAAAATGCAAGACGGTCCTATGAACAGGCTATACTTTTGGATGGGTATGTTTGAACCAGGTAATGAATTCTGAGAATTTTTGCTTCAGAACAATACTGACTATCTTAACTTTTCTTATAGGTCCAATCCTTTGGTAAACTTGAACTTTGCAGTTCTGTTGTACAATCAAGGAGATAAGAAAGAAGCCCTACAGCAATACCAGGAGATGGAAGAGAAGGTCAATGACCTCATGGAAAATAAAGTCAACGCAGAATTTGATGCAGAGGTAAAAAAAAAAAAAAGTACTGGCCTTTATGTTTTTTTTTTTGTTTTCAAAATGAGGTTCAACTGAATGGTAAAGCAATACTCCAGTCATAGTGGTGTTTGGAGCTATCAGGGAGTGTCCATCCTGGTGCCAACTAAGTGTTCATGGGATACATGTTTTTGCTAATTGTGTTTTCCCCCAGTGGCAAAATAACACTGAATTTGATAGGGGTACTTTGGATGGTGCCCAAAGTCATGGCACTTGATATGTCAAAGTGTTTCCGAGATCTGAGCTCACTTCCTCTTTGGCGCCTTTGCCACCAATTCTGATTGGCTGCCACAGGCAAATGCAATTTTTTTTTCCTTTTTTTTCCTCATACAGGCAAATTCTTTGATGTATGAGAGCGTCTACCAGTCTACCAGTCATGGTCTGTAGATCATGTGTCGCAAGTTTTGTGACGATCGGATAGAATATGCGGCCAGCGTCACTTTACCTTCACTTTCGACAAAATTCAAGATGGTACAAAATCAAATTAGGTGGAAAATGGTGTCATAGGATGCGTTGGATTTGTCTCACTCCAAGGATTCCAACAGTACCAGACTCCTGAAAATCTGACATATGGATCAAAAGTTACATGCATGAACGCAAATATGAGTTTGATTAGTTGGTGCCACTCTTGTGACAGTCTGACCATATATGCGGCCAGGATCACTTTACTTTCACAAAACTAGTGCATTTCAGTTTTGGCCACAGATGGATTTTTTCAGATGGATTCATTTCAATGGGAAAAATATTGCATAGAAAAATGTAAGTAACGCAAGAATGACTAGGCGAACCCAAAGCCCTGAGCCCAAAGCAATGCTCTGCTCTTACAGGATGGACAAATGAGAAGTGGAACGGCTTGCTAACAGCAAGCACACTAAATAAGAAGAATAAACACAGCAAGAACAATAAGTGTGGTTGCAAAAAAACCTGTTGCCTAGCCAACTTCAGTAAGCAAGTTCTGCGACTAGAAGGACTGAATGAAATATGTTGGATGAAATCTGAATCCCTCCTTTTGAAGTTTCCCATTTTAAGTCAATAAAACAATACAGACCTTGGTACGCATGGCAAGGGATGGCACGCCTCCAAACTCCAAAATCGCTGGCTTGTTCTGATTTATTTTGACATGGTAGTGGCAATAAGTCCTCAAGATCATGGATGTTAATGTCATGTACCAATTTTGTAAAGGTAATTCGAAAGTAGGGGGAGAATAACGAACACGTTCCAATGCTGTTGAACTACAAATTGCTGAACTACAGGCAAGTTCAGAGACATCGCTCTAAACTGTGTGCTGATTGGCAAAACCGTGGGGATACCACAGAGACCTAGATTATAATAGAATAAACAGAATTGCCTATAATAAGTGGTTAAAGTGGGATGTGGCAGGAGGGGGAACTCGCTAATTTTCTGTTGGTGCAACAAAGAAAAATTACTTGTCCTGTCCTGGAAGCATGCAAGATATGAATTAATCTATCTATTTCTTAATATATGACGCCCCCCCATTTTAACCCCTGTCTATAATGCTCATAATAATATCAATGGCCATAAACATAAGGTAGAAGCAACTCAAATGCACATTTTCCGAAAATAGGTGTTGTAGTATGACAAAAAGGAGACCATTGTGTGAAGTTAGATATTTAAAATATTGTGTCTCATGCACTTTGTAGACGTCCCTGCGTCTTCGACATACAGTGTACAGCAGGGCTATTCAATTAGAAATTGACACGGGCCAGTTTTTAAAACCAAGGACCTGAGGAGGGTTGCATACTTGTATTTTCAGCCAGTATGGATCTGTTTTGTATGTTGAAAGATATTTCCTTTACTTAAATGTTGTTGAAAAAGAGCAGAATTCAACACCCTTTACTGTTGGAGAGGATTTGGTCTCTGATACTTTTAAGGTTATGGCAGTAACCGTGATTGTGCATAGGTCAGAAGGCAAGGGAAATCATGGAAATCAGACTAGCCTACAGAAACTGAGTGAAACACCTTGTCTCTCCAAATAAATTAAATTAAATTAAATTTTATTTGTAGAGCGCTCAAATACAGTGCATTGTCTCGCGGCACTTTACAGACAGTACGGGAAGCATCCATGTGTAACAGGGGCAAGGAAAAACTACCTTGGCTTTACTAATAATTTGTTTTTAGGAAAAACCTTGAGCAGATCCACGCCTCATGGACTCTGCCTACCTGCCTGGGGCCTAATAAAGTATCCGTAAAGTCAGTAGTCTGATGCATTGATTAACCATGGTTTACACAGAACAGCATGAGTACTGAATGTAGTATGAGTTAATATACACATAGTTTGTGTGACAGTCAATAGGGTAGAAGGGCCAGGGGATGGAGTCAGTAGTTGGGGTGGCATTAGAGTTCATTGTGTGTGGGTCACCATCTAGGTAGTGGTCATCAGAGGGCGTCATGCCAGATCCATCATGGGGCCTCTGAGAGAAAAGGGAGGATGGTCCTGGTATGTGGCTCCGGAGAGTTGGGTCGGCATCCGTAGTGGGGTAGGGGTTGGTGGGAGGGAGGCAGGAGGGGACGGGAGGTTCACCGCTCAGCCAGTTTGTCGGGGCAGAGAAACAAGGCAAGAGGGAGAGAAAGAGGAGAAAGAGGGTTGTACAGGTTGGCAAGTGTGCAGTAAGTGGCAAGCACTAGGCTATTGCAGCATAAATATCTAAGGTATGGTGTATGGCATCTTACCAGCCCAGAAGGGGGTGGTCAGTGGCCACCTTGGAAAAACAGCAGAGGTAGCCCTCCCAGGAAAGCCCAAGGGGAGTGGTGATATGCCATGCACCAGTCCTAATCATAGGAAATGTCAAAGAGGAAGGTTTTAAGTCTAGACTTAAAGGTATTAAGAGTGTCCGCTTTGCAAATGTGGAGAGGAATAGAATTTTATAGGAGAGGTGCCCAATAGGCAAAAGCTCTTCTCCCAATTGTAGTTTTAGATATAGTCACTTTTTCAAGGAGACCAGCATTTTGTCATTAAGCCATTAAGTGCCTTATACGTCATGAGAAGGATTTTGAAGTCAATTTGGCTTTTGATAGGAAGCCAGTGTAGAGATGCAAGAATTCTAGCTGCTGCATTTTGGGTTAGCTGTAGGTTTTTTAATGCAGGTGTTACTGCACCCAGAAAACAGAGCATTGCAGTAGTCGAGTCTGGAGATAACAAATGCATAGCTTTTCAGCATCCTCAAAGGACAGGAACTTTCTAACCTTAGCAATGTTTCTTAGGTGAAAAACAGGATGTTTTAGAGATGTGCTTTACATGGCTATCCAGAGAGAGATCTTGATCAATAGTTCCCCCAGATTTTTAACTTGTGAGCTAAATGAGAGTGTAGGGCTACTAAGTGAGCTATGATGGTGAAGTGAGGTGTCTTTCAGTTGTTTAGAGGCAATCATCATAACTTCAGTTTTGTCTGAGTTCAAGCATAAGACATTTTTTGACGTCCAAACTTTAATGTCTTCAAGACAGGCATTGAGTGTGGTTGTCGGAGTGCAGTCGGTAGGCTTCATAGAGAGATATAGCTGCATATCATCTGCATATGAGTGAAATGCAATGCCATGTTTCCTAATGATTGCACCCAGAGGTAACAATCATTTAGAGAGAGAACAGCAAGGGGACCAGTACTGAGCCTTGCGGAACGCCATATTTAACTTTGGCATGATAAGATGAGATGTTATGAGCATGTACAAATTGGTGTACCAAATGAGGTAAGATTTGAAACAAGCTAATGCTGTGCTGTCTGTGTTGTAGGATATCGTGGTCAATGGTGTCAAAAGCTGCACTAAGATCAAGTAAAATTAATATGGATATATTACCATTATCCGTGGAAAGGAGGAGGTCATTGAAGACTTAACTAAGGCTGTTTAAGTGCTGTAATTAGCTCTAAAACCAAGTTCCTGGATTTTGTCCTCGTCTAGGAAGCAACAAATTTGTTTGAACCCAATTTTTTGTAGTATTTTGGAAATAAATGGAAGGCTGGATATAGGTCTGGAATTAGCCAGAACATCAGGGTCAAGAGAGGTTTTTTAATCAATGGCTTAATGACTGATGTCTTGAAAGTAGTTGGTACATGTTCCGCTAGGAGTGAGCTATTGATGATTTCAAGTAATATCACACCCAGCGGTGTAAAGGCTGCCTCGAGGAGGTGAGTAGGAATAGGATCAAGTAGACATGTTGACGACTTGGCTTTAGTAATAAGAGAAGAAATTCCTAATATATCAGTTGGCACAAAGGAGTCAAGGTATGCTACGGGTTGGCTACAGCTATCAGTAGTTAGTAAGTAAGTAAATTTTATTTATATAGCACATTTTTCAGCACCAAGGCCACTCTAAGTGCTTAAAACGAACACAAACACAGACAGACAAAACACAAAACAGTCACTCAGTCCATCGGTAACGTCATGAAGGCTCACTGGCTACTTCAGGGTGCACATAAGTTGCTTATCTGTATCAGACGATGGAGGCATAAGCCACTGTAGATGGAGTCATCTGTAGGCTATCAGAAGATGGAGGCATAGGCTGTAGATGGAGTCATACTTTCGACCATCCATGGATAGGTCAGCCGCTCAATATCACACATCTCTCCATGCAGGGAGAACACAGTTCCAAGCTGCAATTTTCAACGGCAAGTTGGACGCATCGTTGATGTAGCCACAACAGATGTCAAGAGATGCCAGGTGCCGATTGTGTTTGGTTCGTTCAGCACTTCACAGTGCCCATTCATTAAAAAGATCAGCTGACCTGAAGCATTGGATGATCGGGTGGATGATTACCACAATCTCTCTGTTCAGATGAGTCGAGTTGCGCAACAGGCTAACCTTGAAACCAGTGCCGTTGGCTAGGGCAGGTAACGCATCATCCGATGGACAAAATTAAGCCAAAACATAAAAAGTACATGACAAAAACAATCCGGAAAAACATGCCCACGTAGCGACTATGTTCAACAACACAAATACAAACACATTTAGACAAAAGACGACATAAATAAAAAAATAATTGGTTACATTTGGTTACACTTGAGACATTCCCAGGGGGGCGCCAGTAGGCTTCAGGATGAGGTGGGAAAAAGTGGTTGGACAACTATAACACAGAAATCACACCTTTTGCTTAGGCTACTTGCCTACTCAACTATCCCTTTTCTACAGAGTGTTAAAGGCTGATTGAAGCCCATCAAGAATTACAAACTGCGTGATTTCTTAGGTAGCCTGGCGATGTCGGAAAACCGAGCTTTGTGTGCGTAAAGACGTAAAGACTATCGTGGGAAAATTTAATTAAAAATAGGCTGACTTAATGTTAGGAAAAGAGAACAACGTGTATGGACACGGTCAGCATGGTCCACTTACGTAGAGAGCATCTGCATTTTTAGGCGACTGCCATTCACCAAGCATCTTAAAATTGCTTAAAAGCCTATGCAAGCTGATTTACGATTGTTAACAATCGGTAAACATTAGCGCCAGTAACGGTATTTACAATTATTTTGCCAGTTCTGATAATGCCCAAGTAGGCCTATGATAATTACAACGATTAAGAGAGCAACACTTTCACTCTTCATTATTTGTTTCCTAATGTCGCGCGTGCATAGCCTAGCGCTCTAACTGTAGCCACTCCCCCTTTCTTACTCCCAGTGCAGCGCTTAGCTCTGGCAGTGTTTTCCATAGCCTATCGCGGCAGCAGTATTTAACAGTAGGGAATAACGATGGCCCAGCAAGACGATTGCACAACAGCGTGCAAACACACGCAAACCCACATTGGTAAGAAGTACATTAACATGCAGGTCAAAACATGCTTTTGCCTGAGTATTTGGATACCTACTGCCAACAGATTACTAACCCTAGGCTAAAAGTTTGTTTAAACACCGATTTATATAGTCTGGCAGGCCATCTCTGTACAGAAAATTTTCTGTACTTGAGTCTGGAAGGGCTGGATTGGGTAGAGGGCTGGCGCAGCCGTTGTCTGTCAAGTTGTCTCTGCACGCGATTAGCCTAGAAATCTAGACCAAGTCATTGCTTGATCTAATATTAATAGTGCATTCCATTTAGACTCCGAGGTTCGGATTTTCGTATTTTTCGGTGCTAAAAACAGGAAGTGAAATCATGCGCGTCCCCGTGAGCCATGCCTCCGACCCAGAGAGCTTCGGAAATTCGGACCAGCAAAGAGCACACCGAGTTTTAGACGCCCATTGAAGGAAGCACTGCTGTGGGATAGAGCTGGTAGTCTGATTCAGAAGCCTACTTTTTGTATCTCACAAATTTGAACAGTAGGATTGTAATCCACATGTTTTCGATATCATTACTGTACATCATTACATCATCATTTTGGAATCATCACATTTCGTTTTTGCAAAAAATAACGTTTCAGGGTGGGCAGACAGCAAGGTGCTGCTGTTAGCAAGCTAACGCTAACGAACTAGCTAACACCACTTGTGGCATTTCAAATGACAACCCCCTGGATTACATGCACAGAGTAAAATAAATTTGTGACATGACATGTAAGTGTTTGATATCATTTCAAGCCCAGCAGTTATGCTGTTACTGTTCGTTTTAGGACTAAATGAACTTCCATTTCACTTCAGGTAGCTATTGTCAGACTATTGTTTGTAGCGAGCTAACGTTAGCGAACTAGCTAACTAACGTTTTAAATTGAGAAGTGGTATTTCACTGAATGACAACTAACTAGATAACATTATGACATTAGTTTTAGTGGACAGAGCAAAAATAAAGTTAGACTGCAACAATCTAGTTTAAGCAAAGTCCAAAAAGAGTCAGCTCCCTTCATAGGTAGCCTAGGCTACTGCCAGTTACTCACTAGTAAAGTAGCCCAGGGATTCATGGTTGTTCTAAAGTGTTATTTGTTGGTGAAATACTTGATTACAGACAGTACACAGAGTTATATTGGTATTATTCATCATTCATTATAGTAAGATTGTAATGTATTCCTCTGTCTTGGTCAATATTCAATTCATTTTGCTTCCACCTTCCATCCGAATTTATCAATGAAATGGAATGCAATCGAGACGAAGTTTGGTGTGTTTTTAGCGTACGTGACGTGACGTCCGTCCGTCAATCCAAGTTTCCAAGACAAATGGAATGCAGAATAAGTTCATCTGCAACAAAAACGAACAGTAACAACTTATTTCATTAGGCTTGAAATGGTGACAACCAGTTGAGGAATATCAGGGATACATCCAAAAAATCTCTCAATAACTTCATAAAACGATAGCGACTAAGTTTATTAATAATAATAATAATAATAATAATAATAATAATAGTAATAATAATAATACATTTTATGTGTAATTCACTTATATTAAGGCAATCTCAAAGTGCTACAGTGTTAAAAATAAAAAAAATAAAAATAGAGATTAGTACCATGCCACAATTTTTTTATTTGCTTCAGCATAACAAAAAGACGGAGATCTCTGCAACTCTCTTTCGTCACTTGTCCTTGGCGTTCTTCTCTGCTCAGCCTGGCTAGACTCCTGTAGTGGCCAAATGAATTTGCTGGGGGACTAGATTTCTAGGCTACGATTTATAGTTTATGTGGTTAGCTTTTTGTCATTCAATTCAACAACAAAACACAAGGGTAGGAAACATGCCACACAAAAATCTATGTTGGAAAGATGTAGGTTTATCTCACTACTATCTCACTACTTTGGGCCAGGTTTTCCCTTTGAAAAAAGTATCCATGCAGCTTACTGCACTGGATATGTCGAAATCTCTGATTCACCTGCATAGCCTACATACATGTATTGCCTAAATATCTTTACGGATACTTTATTAGGCCCCAGGCAGGTAGGCTGAGTCCATGAGGCGTGGATCTGCCCAAGGTTTCTTCCTACAAAACAAATTATTTACAAAGCGAAGGGAGTTTTTCCTTGCCCCTGATTCTCATGGATGCTTCCCGTACTGTCTGTAAAGCGCAGCGAGACAATGTACTGTATATGAGCGCTCTACAAATGAAATTGAATTGAATTGAATTGAATTGAATTAAATGGACACATTTCTGGAAAAACATTGTTTACACAGGCAATGCACGAGTATGATATAATACCATGCTAGCTAGCTGCGTTTTGAAAATGGTGATGTAGAAAATGGTGATTGATCAGTGGTTACAAAGAAAAAAAAACAACCTTAAATAAGCTGCTCCCAAATATTAACCTCAGAGTTGCCTTTATCTTGCAAAATGGATGTATTAACCGCGGTTTATACTCAGGAAATTACGACAACCGCTATTATGATGGTTTTTGGTCAAGGTTTTAGGTCCCATTGAATTGAAAAAAATATTGGCAGCAGGTTCCTGAGTCTACACTAGCCACTTGTAGAACTGTATTATGAGGTAATGTGTTCTTTTTTTTACTTTTATATTGTTACTGTTAATGACATGTTATGTGCTTTCATGATAGTTGATTGATATGGCTCAGAAGCTGGGATCAGCCCTCCAGTTAGGAGAAAATGTTTTGTGGACCAGACCCACCAAAGATGGAAAAGCCAGTCAACACCAGGCTACCAGCAGAAACACCACCACACAGCAGCGCCTTGGCACCAATCAAGCCTTGGGGCAGGCAATGTCCTCTGCAGCAGGATACAGCAAGAACATCCAACTTGCTGCAGGTGTGTGTGTGTGTGTGTGTGTGTGTGTGTGTGTGTGTGTGTGTGTGTGTGTGTGTGTGTGTGTGTGTGTGTGTGTGTGTGTGCGCGCGCGTGTGTGTGCGTGCGCACACTCTTGATGAATGTTCTTCAAGTCTAGCAATAGAGTAGAGTGAAAATAGACATATCACAATAATAACAATCATCAGTGTCTTGCTTGATGAACACAATAGGGCATACAGGGAAATGCTTGGTGGTGGGCCAATGATCATTTATTTTTCATAATTTATTCAGGATATTAAAATGAGTCTAATTCACAGTGTTGTTATACCTTGCCATTTACTTATTATTGAATAAACTCATGGTGGGCCGCCATGGATAAAAGTGCCATGCCATTTTTTTGGTCCCAGTCAAAGCGAAAGTAGGTATAACATTTTCTTGGAGATTTTTTCCCCCAAAATGCTTTCCTATTACAGGGGGATTTTAGACCAATACATCAGTACATAATCTATGGTTTGAAATAATGACTTAATAAAAGTAGTCTACTTTTGCAACAATATAAAAAAACACTTAAAGGAGAAATCTGGTCTGGTAAGGACCAAAAGTAAATTGCAACATAGAATTTTGATATGTTCATGCTAGTTTCTAGTTGTAGCTTTCGGGGGCACCCAGCTAGGTGGTAAGTAGCTATCTGTACAGTTACAAAGTTTTCAATGCGTGGGTTTTAAATGTTGGAACTCTCATTATACAATGAATGAACTGTGGGGCTATTTTGAGCCTTTCGATGGTTTAAAACAGCAATTTGGCCACATTAAAGCCCCCACTTGCAACATTTACGTAAAATTTCGACATTTCGTATTCATTGCACCTTTATATATATTGCCTAGAACTCATTGGAATTGATAAATGACATGTTCTAGAGTAAAATGAGCCCCTTTGCGAGCTTGCAAATATCGCCCTTGCAAGATCAGTGAGAGCGTCCACAGCGTCTACAATGTCGCCTAATCTAAACATGCCAATATAACGTGGATGCAACTGCACTTTCAGCGGGGAAAAATATGACACAGGGGCCATCAGCTTCTGCCTGACAGTCCACAATAACCGCTGGCTTAATACGCGGCACGGCAGTGCATAACGGTGCAAATTTAGGTTACAGACAACGTTACAGATTTAAAGCTGCAAGCGGCCATACCGGGCCCTCGCACATGTTGTTCCGCAACACATGACATTTATTATTTTAAAGGGCGTATTTGCATTATTCCATTCTCATTATACTAGCCTACTACTCTACTGTAATATTTCTTTCACAGGCTTTGAACACTTTGACTTCATTAATGATGCAGTTAATTTATGTTTTTCAACTGGCTAAAGAGCTGAAGAATTTGATGACTATGAAATGAGAGCTGTCATTCCTAAATCTTTCTGTGTAAATATCTCATGTTATAAAGTGGACAACGGCGGCATATAGTGAAGTGCGACCTATACATGTAATTATTTTTATTTTGTTGTAAATTAGTGGGTGCAGGTGAATTCAAGTGTGTTCAATAGCCTGAAAAATACAGTAGGCCTAGTAGAAACAAAATGGTCTAAAAATGTCAATATAATCGTTTATCGCAATAATTTCTTGGTCAATTAATCGTCCAGCAAAAATCTGTTATCGTTACAGGCCTATTACCACTACTTCCAGCTTAACCTACCCAGGTTTGTCACTTAACTGCCTTCTTGGAATGCCCCCTAGGTCACATGACTTAGCTGGAGCTTACTGTTTGAACTACAACACGATTTGTGCCGATGTGTCGATAACAACTGTCGATACATGTTGTTACCGGCTTTCTCCATCAACTACGAAATTCTAAATGGAGGGTTATTGGCAAAAAAAAGCTTAACCCTCTAGGCGCCACAGTCGAGTTTACTCGACAAGCAGCGGTACTGAATAAAACGGTCGATTTTGACAAATAGGGTGTCATATTTCATTTAATCTCCACACCAGTAGTTGGCAGACATGGCATACGTCATCACTGACTCGAAAAACGTCATGGTCCAATGCAAAAATATTCGAGGAAGACCACGTTGAATCAATGCAAACAATACCGGAGCTAAACAAGCGTGTGAGCCATTTTATCAGAGCGGTATTGTCAGGATCAGCGAGTATCTACATTACATTATCGTGTACTGACATCAGGAAAGTCTACCTGTAATGAAGTGTTGAGCTTTATATTCCATGAGCCTGATTCTGAAGAGGGATATCTGCCTTCAAAAGATGACGGTGATTAGTTTAGCGATCCCGCTTTAGATGCGTCCCTGCTTTGTTATGATGCAGCTGGACGAAGTTGAGAGTTTAGCCCCACACCAAGCACAAACTTCGAATCTCTTGGCCAATATCAGTGTTGGGAACAATATTTCACGTTGTCGGAGTATTCATCTTGAAGTTAGGAGTGTTAGGGTGTGGGAAATTGGGGAATTTATGTGGGAGTGCAGTGTTTTTATCGCGCTAGCCAGCTAGCTTATTGCCTTCTGACCGTGCATCTCCACAATCCGACAGTAACGTGGTGGAGGCTGGAGCCTTTTTTCTAATGCCACTGGGGATGTTACGAGGTCATAGTGTTCGTAGGAAAGTTAGGGGACAACATAGAGGCAGGGTGGGAGGTCAGAAAAATTCTCTCCACTCTGCGTGCGCGCTAGGCAAACCTGGCCGTGGTGCGCACAGTAGGGTCAAAGACGGTGTGCCATGGTGTCATTAGTTCAATATGGGGATGCAGGCTTTGAGTACTTGGCCAATGAGGGTCAGTAGCCTACCCTTTGATCAGTCAATTGGTTATCTGGGGGAAAGAGAACTCTCCAATGACAATTCTCCCCTAGATTTTCTATCACTCTTTCTCTTTGATGAATTTTGGAATTTACTTGTTATTGAGAGAAATCTCTGTGCCCATCAGTTTTTAGCCTCTCATCAACTCCAGGCACACTCAAGATTTTATCAATGGTCTGACAACTGTCTATAATGAAAGCCTTCTTTTCTTTGTATTTGGGGGGGGGGGAAAAGCTCAGTATTTGGGTATGGGTCTATAGAGCACCTGGATTTTTGGAAGGTGATGTCCAGGATTTGAGATTATAATACATTATATGTGCCCCATACATGGATTCAGAGAGTTTGCTGTATGTAGCAAATGGAAAATCTCTACAGCAAAAGGCCAGCCAACTGCTACATTCATTCGGTTTGTTTCTGTCATTTATTAGTAATAATTTACACAGTTTGTTTACTTCTTACAATTTACCTGAACATTCAGTATTGTGTAATATTGCATACAGAAGGTGAGGGAAATTTATTTGGGGGGGAAAGTGCTGAATTTTGTCATTCAAACATGACTTTTCATGAAAATTATATTATCCAAGATGGCCGCCACAACATATGACTTCATATGACGTCATACTATGCAAATTAGAATTTAATCCCTACATAAACTTTGGGTCATCCTTAATATTTCTCTAATTTACAGAAAGTTTCTATCTCTTATCACTTTTAAGATATGGCCTTTTGAAATTAAGATGTCAAAATCAAACGTTTTGAAAAAAAAACCTCTGGCGCCTAAAGGGTTAATAACTGCTTTGTTTGGTTCTTAGTTTACTGGATGATGCCACCAGATCTTGCAAAGGATCTCTTTAAGTGTTATCCGAAACAATCTTTACGTGTTCGTGCAGCGCTTTTGACTCTATTGCCTGTTGTTTTTTGGTCCACATGACAATATCTACAGACTAATGCGTGATTTACCTTCTAATGCTATGTTTAGACTGCATTCCAAATTTGATTTGTTGCACATCTGATCAAAATCAGACCATGAATACGGATGAACATTAGTATTATGGGCGGGCTATGTCAGGCTATATCCGATCTTCTTCACCGGTCATATCCACGTTGGTTACTATGGCAGGCTTCATGCCCACAAGTAATAAACAAAATGGCACAGGGTAGAATGTAGGTTGTTTCTCTCTCAGATGGTTAAGTGGGGCCGTAGCACACAGCTATAAGTAAGAAGGAAGTATCAGAGATGGAAGAATAACGTTACTCACCTTTATTTCAGTGGATCAATGCAGTGCATGGCAGAAAACTTTCACTGAGGTTGCTTTTCACACGCGAGGTAAATTCCAGGTCATATGCAATATGCAGCAAATCCACAACGTGCACTGACACATTGTTATAGCAAACTATACAGTTTTTTAAAAGGAGAGTTAACATTAATCACTCACTTTGGTCCATCTGCACTCCACGTGTTATTGTTTGTGTCGCGCTGCGAATAACGAAAGAGACGCAGTGATATCCTATCCATGTGGTTAAACTGTTCAGATTGCAGCAATTTGGATATGAATCGCAAATGAAACCACCTCCATATGTGGGTTGTATCAGATTCGGAAAAATTGGAATTCATGTGGTTTTCTGCTGTTCAGACCACCCGAAATCGATTTTGGATACCATCTAGATATATGCAAAAAAATCGGATTTGAAATGCCAATCTGAACGAGGCCTAATAGTGAATTTTACTTTATGCAGGACTGCTTTGCAGCATGTTTATAATTTGATGTTAAATAAGTCATATAATGTAACTCCTCACTCATTGAAATAAAAGTAACATCTCATTTTACAGGGTTGCTCAGAAAATGTTTTTTTATTAAAAAAAAAAGAAAACAAAAATCTAGGCCCTACTGCTTTTTCTCGAGTTTCCACACAAAAGAAAATAAGCAAATACCCTGAAAACATGAGCCTATTTAATCACGAATAGAGCAAAATCGCACCATTTCATCAACAATAGATAGACTAACTAACCCATTCAAATACATAACCCCTTCAAATGAACACATTTAACATAAATATATATATGGATTTATTCATTCACGTTTAGATTCCCTTGCATATTCTGTGACAGAGAAGTCGGAGACAATAACAGAGAAAGTAGTGGGTTTGTATTTTTTTCCCATCAGTTTTCTCCTATCCATTGCCGCAAGCTTGTAAGCAAAAAGACAGATCGAACACAGTGCGCCATCTACACGACCACTAAACTGTAGGACTACTGACTGTAGTAGCCTACACATTGCAAAGTTGTTTCCAAAGGTCAGCTCTAGATGTGTTTGAATAAAAGTTGGCGTTTTAATAATAAAAAAATCAGCAGCCGTCTGCGCCTCCGAGACTACTGCATTCTCATTCTGAATTGAACCAGCAAGCAACCGCAGAAGCCAGTTGCACATCATAGGCTATTCTCTTAACAAAATTCGTAGCTGAAAAACTATGTTCAATCAATGTCATGAAACTAAATCAAGTTTTTTCACGTAGTTGTAGTCCTACATGTCGAGGTTATATTTCCGATCTTTTGATTCAGTCAGTGGTGGCGGTATAACCTAAAAGTGACAGGTCCGTCGGTGGGCGGGCACAAGTGCCATCCAGGGCGGGCACGGCACCCCAAGGCCCGCCCATAACGCCGGGCCTGCAATAGACAATACCAGAAGCCTCTCCTGGTGCATTTCATGCGTGATCCTGAGCAGTTTGAATATTTATTGTTAATTGTTAACTTCTATTGTAGGTTCATCATCCATTCCCTTGGCGCCTGATGTAGAGCCTGATGAAAATGACACACCTCCAGAATCCCCTGGGGCCGAAGACACTGCTGATTTTGATGAATCAAAAGCTACAAATTAGTCATTCCTGTGAAAGACAATTGTTTTGTTGAGAGAAGACAAGTGTAGAAAATAGCAGAAGACATTGTATTTTAAACGTGGAGTACGCCAATCCTATGCTATTCAAATGTGTATAATCAAAGACAAAAGTATACTGTTAGGGTTTTAACATTTTATATTTATTTATATTTTTCCTTGTGTTAAATGTAAGTAGTTAAGTAATTATTTCTTGTTAAAAATGCCAAAAAGATAATTTAGAGTCATTGTAATTACAGCTTCGTAAGGGAATGAAAGAATTTGGAACAACATAGACTGAATAGTGAACACGCAGTTTACACCAAGTCAGTGGCACCATAATCTCATTTTTACTGCTGTTACTCATGGTACCATTCATATTGTGTTAGTTGTCGGTTCATTATTCATTCTATGTTGTTCCAGGTTGTATTTTTTTGCGAGCATTCCACAAGCCTGTATGATTTGAAAGACGCAGAACTGTTACTTTAATATCACTGTGCTAAGTAAATCATTCACTCTTTTTTGCCTTGTTGTCCTGACCTCATTCAGTATTTTAGTATTGACAGTTGGTGCATTCAAATACAGGTTGAAATGGAATGCAATGTCCAATACAGGGTTAAAGGTATAATACACTCCTGGCATGTCGTTGATGGACTTTGATTGCAGGCTGTACATGGGCATGAATCAAACATTCGGTCAAAGAGACTATAACATCTGTAGAGTGGCATCATAGAGTTAATGTGGTTCTTCTTGTTTGCAGCCCTCTGGCATTTAATTGGTGAGCTCTGAGGAAACGGCTCAGGGCAGGTGTTTTCTAAACACTATTTTCAAAACAGAATGAATAAGTATCAGTAAAAGAACATAAGCATCAAGAAGAAAAATAAAAGAACTAGAAATTCACTGTGCTGACTTCTGCCAAGGCAATAGGTCACTGACGCCCCCTAGAGTCTGGATCCCGACCAAAATATAATGTCTTCTTCATCAGAAAAAGACATACCTCTGGTTAAAATGAACAAATACTTACTTTTGCTGTACAGTTGCTAACAAATTAACTCACAGACAAACAAATTCTGGTGAAAACATAGCTTCCTTGGAAGAGGTACACAAAGGCAAACCAAACTAAAGAGATAAAGAGGGCAAAACAAAATGACATGGAGTGGGATTAAAGGTGTATTAAAATCTAGAAAAGACGATATGTTTTTCATAAGTTGCGGATAACAATATGAGAGGGAACACTTCCAGAGCCAGGAATCACCAACAGAGAATGCTTAGTCTCCATTTGTTTTAATGTAACTGGCACACCCTGAAAAACACTTCATAAAAAAAATATTTTTTTGTTTCATCCTGCTCTATTAGCCTGACATGACATAGAAATTTTTTTTTTTTTTTTCATAGGGCCCATGTTTCCATTTTATGAACCTCTACCAAACGGTCACAAAGTCAATTTATGGTAAAAAAAAAAAAAAAAAAGACGTTGCGTTGAGCCATTTTAGTGTAAAAAATGATTTATTTTTATTTAAGAAAATCTACTATATTGAAATGGCATATGGGAAAAAAATTTTCATTGCATTTCATAATAACCGGAATAACCGGGCTAAAGAACCAGGCTCGTTAGTATGGCAGTCAGAGTGCATAATCAACCGTAGTGACGGTACTCCGTCACACTGTCTTCCCCTTCGGGAAGCGCATCCATGCAATTCACGCAATCACCAGCCATACTTCTCCCATCCCAGGGCACCCCATATTCTAGTGCTTCACCCATCTCTGGGGTCCCTAATACCGGGGTCAACCTATCCTGGAGGTCCCTCATACGGCTCAAACACATTGGGTACGCCTCCGATGGCCTCACAATAGCCATCCCACATCTGACACCATATGTAGCGAAGGGAGAGAACAGTTGGCGTGTTCGAAAATTGCTGAAACTTGAGTGACTGTAAACTTTCTTTGATTACCATTTTGAGGTGATTTTTAAAACAGGCTAAACGCGCGTCTACGTCACATGACCAACGTAACGTCTAATCAGAATAGAATCATTCTGCATGTAAACACACGTTTCAATCAGAATAGTTTATTCGGAATAGAACAATCTGATTAGAAATGTCCATGTAACCGGGGCTAGTGACTCCACCCGGTCTCGAATGTTAAACGTGCAACTCGTTGGTATGCAGGCTCTTTGGTATGCCAGTCAGAGCACACACTCAACCATAGTGACAGTACTCCGTCACAAGTCTCAAAAGCTGTAGCCCCTTCGGTAGACTAGTGCACATTGTAACGTTTTAACTTTTAAACACAAAGGTGCAAACACATACAGCATGTCAGCATGAACAAAGAGCGACAAGGACTGAGCAAAAACTGGGGTTCAAGTACACATGAGGAGGACGAGGGAACAAGACGCACCTGGGATTAATAATAGGGGAACTAGACACAGGTGAGGGGCGGAGACAAGAAGAAGGAAGCTTAGGAGCACATGGAACACAGGACCTGTAAGTAAACAAGAGGGATGAGAAGGCTGAAATGGGGAACACAAGACAGACCCTTACTGTACCACCCCACTAAGGGCCAGACTCCAGACGGCCCAAAAACAAGAGTCCAAAGCCAGGTGGGTCTGGAGGCTGACCGTGAGGAGGTCCTAAAGGGCTAAGAAGAGGATGGGGAGTGTCTGGAGGCCGATCAAGACCAGGTCAGGTGGTCGCTTGGGGTCACCTCATAGAACCGTTATCCCGCTTATGTATTTATCTCCAGTATATTTAAAGGAATGTACCGGAGTGAATTCAAACATAGCCCTGTTGAAAGAGCTTGCTAAATGCGCTAATTAGCGTGTGGAACAAAATAATTTGGTACAGCATAGACCGAACGCGAACGCAGAAACGAACAGGCACTTTACACTGAATCAATGGGACCTGACTATTGGAAACCGAAAGATCTGAGGTTACATTGACTGAATGTAAAGTGTATCTTAGATATTGTCTCTTAGATATTGTATGTCATATAAATAAGGGTATGTCATGTACAGTTGAACGTGGACCCCCTCGAAAATGAGATGGTACATCTCAAGGGGCTATCCTCTAATAAACTTAATAATAATAATAGTATCGCGTTCGCGTTAGGTCTATGCTGTTCGAAATTCTTTCATTTCATACGAAATATATTGCTGTTGGAAGGCTCGTGCAGCAGGGCTATGCTTGAAGTCACTCCGGTGCATTCCTTTAAAGAAGCGTATAAAACACAAAAGAAACATTCAACTCCAATTTAAAAGAAGTTAACCTGTTTGGTTTGGGTACTATTTTCAGTTGAAAGTAGATCTACAAGGCTGCTTATTGTTGTTATAGTTACCATTCTAAAAGGTATTGATATGGAACGGTGGTGAAACTTTTTAACAGAAAAAACGATAGCCAGATATACAAAAATAGCCATCCCATCAGCCAATCAGAGAATCGCATTCTGAAGGGAGATAAGAGAATCAAAACAACCTTCATGCAACGTTCCCTCACTCAACTTCCCGGAACCAAAACTTATTGGCGGGGTTACCACGTAGCAGCTCTTCCTGGTCTTCTATCCACCTTATGCAGCCCCGCCCCTTTTTGTCTTTTTTTCTTCCGCGTTTGCCCTCCGATTGCCTTGGAACTTCCATTAAAAGCTGCCTCTCATTCAAATCAACGTACTTTTCATGAAATACCACGATCACAAAACTCCTTATTGTGGCTGTAGAAACACTGTTTTTACTGCTGAAAACATTTTTTGTCTACGAACTGTTCTGACTTTATTGATGGATATAGTGAGCACAACTTCATAGTAAGACCACTTATATTAGACCGTTAAAACAGGGGCGATTCTAGGTTCTGAACTTTAGGGGGGCTCAGCCCCCAGAGTTGATAGTGGCTCCTGGTTTGAACATCATGCTTTCCAATGCTTAGATTTATGCATTTTTAATCATAACAACCAGCTACGAAATCGATGTTGTCACTTCATAAGACCTAGATAATGTTTGTAAAAACTTGTATGCAGAGGTGCCATCACATGTTTATCACAAGTATTATTGGCAAATTTTCATGGTGATTAGCCTAAAATGTGTTAGATGTAGGCCTACAGTATGCTCATCATAAATGCTGGTCATACTGGTGGAGGAGGAATTGGGTTTTTCGTGGACATCATATTGCTAATGTCACAGAGTAGGTCTACCCAGCAGTTGTGAATCAAAGATGGTATATTTATTTGTTAAAGTAAGGTAGACTTACTGGGGGGTCTAGGGGTACTCCCCCAGAAAATTTTGGAATAGTTAGATGTTTTTTCCTGCATTTTGGTACATTTTAACAGGTTATTATATATAGGCTATATTTTTAAATTATCCTATTACTTTAGCACTTCATGTGAGATTTGAAGTTTGATGTTGCACTAAAAAGTAGTATTGCCGGGGCAATACTGGCAATACTGAGGATGACAGCCCTGCTTGAATGATATGTTCAGCTCCATGGTAATAGTAAGTAAGGATAATACAAGGCCTACTGTATGAGAAAAGATTGTTTATTTTGGAGTGATAATGCTCTGGTGAAATGTGAATGATAAGGGAAAACTTCACTCTAAGAGCATTACACCGTGTCCTAACTGAAAGCGACTGTCGGCTTGTCGTGTAGCATTGACTTTCACTGTCTACATAGGATGCGTTAAATATGACGTTCTATTCGATTAGATTCTCTATTCAATCTGGCCGAGCAACGCGACTTGCGCAACTGAAATAGAAACGGACAGCGCGACTGAAATAGAAACGGACAGCGCGACTAAAAAGTTGCGTAGCAATGCGACTAGTCGCGTTGCATAGCATAGCATTCAGTTAGGACATTCCAATAGAAAACAAAGTGATGGAACTCTTTCTGACGCACAAATGCAGTCGCATCGCGTTCAGTTAGGACACGGTGTTAGACTCTTTGCTACTGTAGTTGTCATTGGCTTCATTCTTGAAGTGGAATTATAGAAAAATCCATCTAGATTCTTTCCAGTGTATCAGTTCACTATCCATGCCTTAGATTCTTGAGCAAGGTAATTATCATACTTTTATCATACTTTTAAGCTGTAGTTTCAGTTATTACCTGTGCCACCTATAGGCCTATGACTTCCAATAGCTTTAGAATAAAAAAGAAAAAAAAATAAAGTTGAAAGCATGTACTTTAATATTTTATTCCTAGTTTATTGCGCAAAGAAGAATGAAGGTGCAATAAGGCTGCATCATATTCCTTTCTATCAGGGGTAGTCCTAACCTCTATGATGTCCTGGGTGAACAGACACCTTATCTGTCACCCCTCCTATTGCACAGGCATGGCCCTTGGTAATAGAATATTTGGGTAATAGAAAATGTATCTGTTGAAATTGTAGGTCTATTATAAAGTCCAGTATTTTTTTTGTTTTGTTTTGTTTTATTTCTTGAGCTCTTGGTTACTAGATGGAACCCAGCAACCAATTAAGCCACCAGATAAAGATTGTAAAAATATGGGCGATCTTTAAACTGAAATTGAACCCTGTATTGTCGAGCAAGTACATCACAAGTGGTACCAGTGAATTCATCTGGTTGTCTAGTTTAATTTGATACAGATATACCCAGATATACCCATACCAAAGCTTCCAAAAGACAATGAAGCAAACCTGTGTCACCCGCGATTATTTTTTTTTTGGCGCTCGCGTGCGCAAAAAAAAAAAAAAAAAAAAACGGTCCGTGATTTTTAGGGGGGCTGAGCTAAATTTTAGGGGGGCTTGAGCCCCCCTAAAAATGGCCTAAAATCGCCACTGCGTTAAAACACCAAATATCTCAACGCTAAGTCAATGCGTTGCTAGACCGGATGTTGAATGACAATCGTCATGGCAGCCCCCATGTTTACCCGCGGAATAAGGTGAATAGGGAAGCGTGCTCCTATCCTGGGATGGCTATATGCGCTTAGCGTTTGCGAGTGGCGTGGTTGCACCCTTGCGAAAGAAATTATATAATTTTCTGACTTCGTGTATGTTTGCATGCAGCTATTTATTAATGCATTGTGGGCCTACACTGCCTGGTGATTAAAAAATATATTTATTGATGTTGCGTAGTATGTATAATGTTGCAATTTGACTTGTAATTTAGGAACTGCCCTGTACTGTATAGGCCTATGGTTTGTTCCAATTAGGGGTGAGTTCAGGTAACCCATTGAGAAGACGTGCATGCAAATAGGCCTGAATACACATGATCCAGTTACACCAATAGCTGGGTTTCACTTGATGTCACTAACATATTTTTCTAAGCGTTCTTCTGTATTTTTCTAAGCGCGCGAACCTCAGCTGACCCCACCTGGAGCTAGAGCCATTGAAAGCACTGTGTTTTGTCAGCGACTTTTTTGTACAAAAAGCCTCAGTTTTGTACCATTTTTGGATGTTATAAACGGTCTAACCCAGAGAAGGGAAAGGGTTACTATCGAGTACCTAAGGAAATCGCCCATAAAGGCGAGAAATGAAAAAAAAAACTCACAGAACAACGCAGTAGTTTGTAATGCCCACAGCCGATGTTCGATTGTCGGCAAATCTTTTCGCTCTTGAGAAAATTCGGACATTTTCATCAAGTACGGGTCACATCCAATGTTTTTCCCTACCAACTCCTTGTATCTTTCCCTACATACCGGCTCCAAACCACTACTATAGACGAATCTGACAAGCGTTTTGTGTAGGCTGCCATCTTGTGACGACGCCATTGTTGGACTGTCAAAAAACTCTTTTGACAATGCATAGTCAATGTCCGCTAACAGCAAAGACCATGGAATACTCTGACATTATACAAGTACAGTGGAATCCGCTTATAGTGGTCACGTTGGGCCGGGCCAATTTGAACACTATAAGCGGTTGATTACTAAAACCGAATTTACCTTTATTTCACTTATTTTTATGCAGAATTCAATGAGAACAATCTGAAATGAAACAGATACAGTAGCTTCCACATTTATGGAATTTTATTACAGTAGGCCTACCGTATCATTCAAATTTAATACATGTAACAGTCCATACTGCGCTGTGCGCAGACATAACTCTGGTACGTAACTTATAGGCTATGTGCCGTGTGTCGGCTCTGCAGCCAGTGCTTTTTTTTAACAAGACTGTTTCATCAGCGTTCCAGATGCTCTCCTCACTGTACTCCTCTCTCATTCTGACCCACTTGCTCGAGCCACTCGTCGCGTGACACAGTGTCAGCCTCAGCAGCCTCCCCGTGCAGCTTCTTAAACACAATGTTCTCCCTCTTTTTAAATCGCTCAAACCAGCCGCTAGAAACTTTGAAACTCTCGTCTCCGAGGCTTGTTGCTAATGCTGCAGCCTTCTCCCTGACCAAGGGTCCGCTCAACGGAGCGTTGCGTCTCCGGGCATGATCAATCCAATAACTACACGTAATTTTAAAATTATTTTATATGTTTACATTCATAAAATGGCCAAAAATGAACATTATAAGCGGATTTCTTGATTACTATAAGCGAATTATTTAAACAGCATTTGTATAGAAATGATTCCGTCCCAAGCCTTTTGATCTATATAGCGGCTGATTACTATATCCGTGACCACTATAAGCGGATTCCACTGTAGTAGTAAATCAGGATATTTTATGGTGTTCTATCCCTATGGACAGATTGGTGATCTAGGCCTGCTTACTTCCGGTAGTTTTGTCGGATTCGTGTATAGCCTATGCACTTTACTCTGTGCCCCCCACTGCTGTTATGCTTGCCTCCACTTCCTGCCCATCCGTTCGAATTGTTCACGCTCCCGTTATCACGTCACTGAAACCCTGAGGAGTGAGCCAAAATTTCACCAAACTATTGTTAGAAGTATGTGGAAGGATACTCCAAACTTTTGATCCAAAAGAAGCAATTTCAAGGCCATTCTATCAAAACTAAGGAACTAAGTAAACCTTTGGACTGGTGTCAAAAAAACAAAAAATAAATAAATAAATCTGAAATTTAATAATAACAAATCTAAAAAATGTGATTTGACTGGACTGAAACAGACAAAGCTTACTCTGATTTAAATGTTCAAGAGTAAAGAAAAATACATTTGTTTTTCTCTCTGAGGGGTATAAAACTACTTGCAGGGGGGTATTCCTGCAAAGTCGCTAATGATATCGGCGCTTATGTGATTAAGCCTCGTTTGAAGTAGCGTCAACTCAGAGATGAGGCTGAAGTCATTCCATCAACACAAGTTAGCTGCGCCTGCCTCTCGTTAACTTAAACAAGGCTGCGTGCACGAGCTCAACACTAGACCTAAATAGGTGATTTAGGAATACCTGATGAACTGTCGTAAAATTAAGGCAGAACTAAAAGAATTTTTAAGAAAGAAACTTCGATATGCATACGTCATCTGTTGAATTTTGTGTGAAATAACTGAATGTCACATTTTTATAGTAGTAGGCCTACTGGCAATTCATAAAGTTGAAAAGGTGATTGAAATTATATTTTGAATCATAATGTTTGAACATTGCTTGTTAGAACAAATTGCCAGTCTCATGTTGCTCTGTCACAGCAGACTTGCACCTGCAACTGAAATCAATCAATCATTCAATTAAGATGTAGCCTACAACTCCAGACACCACGTGATGGGCCGGCATGTGACACGTCTCTGATTATGCATGCATTTGTTTTTAATTCGTAACTAAAATTATTCCTAACAGATACTTCGAAATATCAATAGTAATTTAGTAAAAAGGGGAATTCATGCATGAACTTTTGCAAAACCTATCAACCTTTATTTGGTGGGAAAGATTATTAAGCAGGTGTATGGAACCTTTTTGGGTGACTTGTGTTTCTGACTGATTGCATTTTCTGAGACACCGCTTTATTAAGCCTTGCAGTTAACCTGCCACGGAGCTGGTTAGTTAGGGGGCATATGTTACCCCAGCAACTCAGCTGCGAACTGAACTCACACTAAAACTAGCGCCGCTTGCCGAAGTTAGCGCGGCTTAGCAAATAGCTCCGTTGATGGAATACCCCCCAGAACTACTTGCAGAAAGTGAGTCATGATAAATATTGTTTACACCTGATCCAATAAAATGAAGCAGATAAACTGTGGTAAAACTCAAGTTACCCATTTAAGGTCACAATCTCTGACAAAAAAAAAAATGAATATTTTGAAAGAGGATTTAACTTTTGAAGAAGGGATAAAGGTTCTATCTGAGTCAGCATTAGAGCTAGCCTGGCGAATGCCAAACTAAAATCACAAGTGATATTTAGTCTGGGGACCTACCTATTGCATTTCTCGTAGCGGAAGCATCGTTTACGATTGTCTAGAGCCGTTTATTGGGCGCTACGAATGTCTATCAGAGCGTCTGTACATACCTCGGAGCCAATACCAGAGCCACCACGTGCGACCGAATCGAGGGCCGTACAAATCCCTTTTTGTTCTGCGATTGGATACCGAAAGTAAGCGAGAAAAATGGACATGGGCACCATGCTGCTTTGCAGAGTGGAATGAAATAAGCGTGCAAAGGAGCATGGAACTCCCAGGCTACATTAGAGCATTAGTTGCCATTACAAATACGGCTAAGGCTTGATGTGAGTTAGTTTATAAAACATACACCGAATTGTACAGGTCTTTTATTAGTCCTGTCCTAGATTATAATGCAGGGGTCTGGGGCTATTGTAAACAGCCAAGTTTACGCACAGAGACATGTCAGGTAGATTAACCAAGCATGTCTTTAACTGGGACCTGTCCAACAAATACACTCAGGCCAGACAGATGGAGAGGATATATGAGGAGGCTGATCTCCTGTTCATCTGTCAAAATAAGTAATGTTAAACAGATAGGCTAAACATGTCATTATTTGAAGCCTATAAGGGGGCTAGTGACATTTTGTGTAAATGAAAACTATGAAACAACATGGTCAACAGGGTTCCCATGGGTCAGAGAATTTCTGGAATATCAGGGAATTTCAATAAAGGCTGTTCCAGACTGGTAAAGTCAGGGAATTTGACCATTTTGCTTGCAAAGTCAGGGAATATCAGGGAATTTTGTTATTATGTGTAACACCACATCCTTCTATCTTGTTTCTCAACATTTTTCAATTTAACTGGAATGAAGTTACACTCTGATTGGCTGATTCATGCCATTTAATGTTAGGAAGTAGACT
This sequence comes from Sardinella longiceps, assembly GCA_027497455.2. Lineage (NCBI taxonomy): Eukaryota > Metazoa > Chordata > Actinopteri > Clupeiformes > Clupeidae > Sardinella > Sardinella longiceps. The sequence goes on along the minus strand of JAODXP020000004.1, from coordinate 15,493,118 downwards.
CAAGGGAGGACATTAGGCCTTTACTGCTTGGCGTTCAATCATTTTTTATCTTGGAGGTCATGGAAATTCAGCTTTTTGGTCAGGGAAAGTCATGGAAAAATCTGGGAATTTTAAGTCTGATCTGGAGTGGGAACCCTGGGTCAAGCAGAGAGATTTGTGTGAGCTCAACTTTGATACCTTACCTTTAGATTTAGAAACTGGATTTTTCCACTCAATCCCAGAGAAGTAGTGAAAATGCTCTTTATGTGAACAAGGTAGAAAACGAAATGCATTTTTGTTGTAATTGTCCCCGGACTTCTTAAGGTCTAAATTGTCCCATTCAGGCCCATGTTTGTCCAGATTTGTTTTATAAGGGTGATGCAAAATTATTGTGTTTGTTTGAATGTCATGTATTTCATTTAGAACAATATGTAAATGCTTAGCTCTTGCAAAAGAGGACACTTTATGTTTGTATAATAAACTACTAAATAAACTAATAAACTAGTACTATACGCAAAACTACTTCCATCATTCTTTATGAATACTGGGATCATAAGGTGTTACCAAATTCCTAATGATGTAGAACATTGGCCATGGAAGAATGAGCCATGATCCCTCAAAATATGTGTGCCTATAATAGTGACCTTAGCTGTATTCAGCATTACAGCTGCTAGGTGAGATGTGCCTGAAAGTGAACAGAAAGTTCAGACCAAATGTCAACATTGGAAAACACAGGTAAGAGAAACTGATAACTAAACCCAGCTGAATCAACACTGTGAGAACTTGCCATTTGTCTGCAGGTGGTATAAAGCTGATCATATCAACTACTGTAGCCTACACAAACTACTTGTGTGCAGTTGGAGTGAAGATGAGGACCTGTCTGGTTTTCATTGTGCTTCTTGTAGCAGGTCATTGCAACAAAGTCTTCATTGGGTAGGTGTGGTTGAATTATAATCGAAAATTAGGACTAACTGCTTATGATTTTGAGGTACCAAAACTACTTGTGTAACATTGACAACTGTTTAAATGTAATGTTGTGTTCAGCAAATGCATAACTATGCACTTTCTATGCATACTTTAGAGACCAAGTGCTCAGAATCAATGTAGAATCTGATCAGCATATTGAGCTCCTTCAGGCACTGGAGAGGGAACAGGAATGGGAGGTTTGTGAATTGTGAATTCCAGCATTACATACAATTGATTCAATATTTAATCTCCCGAAAGAGAAATACGTGCAAAAAAATGTGCAAATTCATAATAGAATGTGCTGTTCATGCTGAAAAAGGGCAATAAGATGTTGGAGTCAAATGTAGGTGACACAGCAGGTTTGTCAATATGTCTCCATCTCCCAGCTGGACTTTTGGCTGCATCCTGTGTCTACTGAGCTGCCAGTGGACATCCATGTCCCATATGCTAGTCTTCATGCTGTGAAGGATTACCTCAATGAGAACAACATCCCCTTTTCTGTAATGATCAGCAATCTACAAGTAAGTCTGACATTCCTGTTCATTAATTCTGTATTTAGTGAAAATAAGCATCCATCATGACGAAGAGTTTGTTCTTCCTTGGTGCATCTTATCAGGAAATGCTCGATGAAGAGCAAGCAGAGATGGAGGAAAACAGTGTGAGGGAACGTAACTTGAGGAGTTTTAACTTTGGGGCTTATCACAAACTTGAAACGGTGAGTGAGTTTTGAGGTGGAATAATAGACTGTCAGAGTAGATTTTGAAGATTTCTATCCATGGACTCCATGCTGTTTGTAGAGTTTGGCCATATATGTATGCAGGCTGTGTTTGTATATTCTGTGTTAACTCATTCAACTTCCTCATACAGATCTATAGCTGGATGGATACACTTGTGGCTGATTATCCCAACGTTGTGTCTAAAGAACAAATTGGATTGTCCTATGAAAATCGTCCCATGTACGTCCTGAAGGTATGGCAATGTGTTATAATTTGTGTGTGTGTGTGTGTGTGTGTGTGTGTGTGTGTGTGTGTGTGTGTGTGTGTGTGTGTGTGTGTGTGTGTGTGTGTGTGTGTGTGTGGTGCTACAAATTACAAATGCATTTATTTGTTTATGTGCAGTTCAGCACAGGAGGAATGAAAAGGCCTGCCATTTGGATTGATGCAGGTATCCACGCTAGGGAGTGGGTGTCTCAGGCCAGTGCAATATGGATGGCTAACAAGGTGAATTACAACCATCAGTTGTTGTTGTTATTTTTATTATTATTGTTGTTATTACTCTATATTTTATATTATTATTAATCTTTAAAAATAAAATGAAAAGATGGTATAGCGTGACTACAAGTGATCACACTATCTATACAGTTATGCTTGAAATACAGTATGTAAACCTGGTTAGGCCATTATGAAATGTCCTATGAAATCCTATCTTCACCAAAGCATATTTTATCATAACCATAATTAATACTGCCAATGTTGCAATAAACAAAAGGGAATATATATATAATATATATATACCAGCGACAGCAACGCCGAAGGTGTTATGTCACTGGGAGGACGTGCCAGGCTACATCTCTTGTGATTTTGTTTAAAGAGTAACTGCACCCAAAAATAGGTTTTTGAGCTGAAAACTGAATAGCGAATCACATTAATACCAGGGTAAATATTGACAAAAATCACATTTCCAGACAAAAACGGCATTTTGTAGCTTTTTACTCATGAAAAATACCTCCCTGCGCCCTCCTCAGGTTCAAGTCATAACATTTTGGTTGAACTGGTGATGTCAAAGGGTGCTGTTTTGGACGCTCTTACATTGTTGGCTGAACCCAAATTAGGAAGAACTCACACAAACCAGGAGCGAGCAGACCCAATATTCCCCCTGGAGTACCTGTGATTATGCTGCATTTTATCATGCTCTCCGAGCCGTCTCAGATCTTGGATGTCACGTCACTTTCACTCTTTGAGCGTTCTATTATGCAAACTTGTTGGAAGTGGAGAACCAACGAAAACAATGTTCACGTCATTTAGTTTGTCTTCTATTAGTAACCCTAGGCTATGTTTAGCACACCTGTCCATGTTCAATATTGGCTTCAACACTGACAGTGATAGGCATTGATATGAACGCAGTGATAGGGTTGATATGAACGCAATATTAATATTCATTTAAACGCAATACTAATATTCATTTAAACCACTAAAACAGTCCAAACACAATGAAAACTGCAAGTGACACTGGGCGCAGACATGTTTGAATCTTCATCGGAATTCTAGCTCTGTGTCCTCAGATTTCTACAGAGAAGGCAAGAGCACAGTCCGAGGAAAAGGGTGAGCTAGGCATGTCTTTAGGCAACGTCCTCTGGCCATATGAGACCGAGGGATAATAAAACTCCATTTTCAAGTTCAGTTGCAGCACTTCCCACTCTATAACAATCTCCATCCAATCTCAACCCCTACCCTCCAAATTCCTCAGCCTCTCCGCCAATTTGGAAGGTTTGTTTCAGAAATGTTAAGTGGTTGGAGTTATGGGGTGCAGTTAAACTTTAATCAAATGTGGTATTTTGGTTAAACTGGACTCATCTTTGTGTTGTGCCTATATACATTAAACTATAATCTAAAAGTTTAATTTAGCTATATTACAACAAGTCTTAACAAGGAGCATTTTTTGAGCATTTGTGTGTTTGCAAACTTAAGATGTATTTACTGTATTTTTAGATTGCCTCAGATTATGGTAATGATGACGAAGTGACAAACCTCCTGAATGGAATGGACATTTATCTTAGTATTGTCACCAATCCCGATGGTTATGCATACACTCACTCCAATGTAAGTCTTGTGCATTTCATGTCCTCTTTAATACATACTGTACATACACCAGTGTTCTGCCTACACCTAAATAGCACTATTCTCTCAAGTACTTTGTTCTTGAATGGCCGAGCCTCTTAAGAGTATGATTTCATACAATAACTTGATGTTAAATCAACAATCAAACAGTTTATGTACTAAATTGCATAAGCACTTTTTCACGTAAAGGACCTATCATATGACACATACTGTACCAACATTACAGGATCGCATGTGGCGCAAGACTCGCTCCAAAAATTCTGGATCTCTGTGTCGTGGAACTGATCCCAACAGAAATTGGGATGCAGGTTTTGGAGGTTTGCAACGTTTCTTGTACTTCTGGACAACTTATAATACACTGTTGTAACCCATTAATTATTCTGTTCCTTTTTCTGAATATAATCCAGGCGCTGGAACCAGTAAGAACCCCTGCTCAGACTCTTATCATGGACCTCACGCTCATTCAGAGGTGGAGGTACAAAATGTGGTGAACTTAATCAAGGGTCATGGCAACTTCAAATCCTTCATCTCCATCCATGCCTACTCGCAGCTCCTCATGTATCCCTATGGGTACTCATGCGGTGCTGTGCCTCATCAGCCGGAGTTGGTATGTCATTCAGTAATTCATTCCCAAATCCACACTTGTGTTTTAGTTGCAGTCAAAGGCTGAATATAATGTTATTTTAAGGAAAATACAATGTTACAACAGCACCATCCAGTACACATGCATGTACGCACTCATACAAATTGATTAATGAAAGTGATTTTTCATTAAAAAAAAAATCTCTGAACAATCCAATTCCATTCAGTTTAATTTGTATAGCACCAAATACAAAACATTTGCCTCGTGGTGCAATACAAGGAGCACAATGAGAACTAGTGAATGTAATTTCAGGGAAATTATGAGTGCATGAAAATGTAAACTGCAGTTGCTCGTGGTAGACTTTGTTGCAAATCATTTCAGTAAATATATTCATTGCAACAAATTTAGATTACTGGAGGCATAATTGATGACTGACAGTTTGAATGGTTGAACAGTTAAGTAGTTGAGAAGTTTGAACAGTTAAATGATTTAACAATGAATTATCTATTAATGCAAGGAACGTCTATCTGTGTGAGTGTTCCAACTAAAAACTCTCAAATCGGTGAGGTTTGGATAACAAATACTAAAGATATCGGTAAATATAGCACAGTTGCCTTCTGCCGCTCTAACCGTAGCCACTCCCCCTTTCATACTCCTGGTGCAGCACTTAGCTCGGCCCAGCGATAGTTTGGTTAGCCTGCTTTTTCTCATTCAATGTAATAACAAAACATGCGGTAGCAAACAGACGAAAATTTATCTTGGAAGGAAATACATTTATCTGTTTCTTTTTTTTTAAAGATATTTTTTGGGGCTTTTTGCCTTTAATCAGATAGGATAATGTAGAGATGGACAGGAAGAGAGAGATGGGGTGGGATCGGGAAATGACCGTGGGTCGGAATCAAACCCGGGTCCCCGGAGTAATGGTCTGGCGCTCTAGCCACGGCGCCTCCCATTTATCTGTTTCAACCCACATTGCTAAATGTAAAAAGTTGAATTGAAAAAAGTCTCCATGCAGGCTACTGCACTGGATGTATGTCACCATCTCTGATTCACCTGCATATGTAACAGATGCGGCTTGGCTAGCTGGCGGCAGTATGTGTAAATCCTCACAACTCAATTCCTTAATGGGCGCTTCTAACTGTTCAGTTAGAAGCCTGGGCTTTTGGACAGTGGTTAGAGCGTTCGACTCCCATGCTGTGGGTTTGTTGTGGCCGCAGAGGTAATAGGTTCGAGACCAGTGTGCGGTGTGGACCGCTACCGGGTACATTGGTGCTGTGACCCGGATGGGAGTGAGGATTTGGGGGGTGAGTGTAACGGATGGCAACTAGCTCGGCTAGGCATCAAGGCATGTCCGAAACTAATAAATGCGTAAAATCCTGCCTTCGAAGGTACCTTCGTTTTGGCCAATTTTGTAGGAAGCATCGATGCTTCCTTCATGCTGCCTTCAGCGCCCAACATTCTATAGAATCTACCGATCTCTTTGCAACGGCGCCTGGACAATTAAATAAACAAAAAGACGTTGTTCTAAATTGCTAACTTGCTAGGTCGTCCGAAACAAAGTTTTTAGCGGCTGCCTTGATACCTTCTACGGCAGGTAACTTTGTAGAGAGTGAAGGCAGCGAGGCAGCAAGCCATTACCTTCCCGTTTCGGACATAGCCATTGTCTCGTGCCGCTGCTTTAAGTGTAAGGCTTTGTAGGGCAGTGGTAGCATAGTGGTTAAGGAGACTGACTAGTGTGCTAGTATAGTCTGAAAGTTGTTGGTCCTGGCTGCCACTGTTGTGCCCTTGAGCAAGGCACAGGGGACACTTTCCCTGAAGTAATAGATAGTTGACAAATGTAAGTTGCTTTGCATAAAAGCGTCTGCTAAAGGCATAAATGTAGATGTAAGTGATTAAACCATTAAATTGTTTGGCTGTTAGCCAGGACTTAGGAATTACCGATGTACCATGGAAAAATGAAAATGTTCAATATTTACCTAAATCCTGCAAATTGGGGCTTTAACATATAACAAATCTTACTGTTTGTAGTAATATTTGTTTACTGGTGTTGTATAACAAAATGAAAGTAACGTCATTTTTATTTTACTATAGGATGCCGTGAGTAGAGCTGCAGTAAATGCCCTCAGCTCCTTGTATGGGACAAGATATAAAGTGGGAAGCATCTGTAATATTATCTGTAAGTTCCAATGGATTTTTTTTCTTACTAATACTGTCTGTACAAAACTTGATTTATACTGTTTCTTTTGGTGGTAAGTAGCTATTTGTACAATTACTTTAAGTTTTCAATGCCTCGTTTTAAATGTTGGAACAGTCTACTATCAATGTTGTGTGGGGCTACTTTAAGCCTTTTTATGGTTTAAAATAGCAATTTGGCCACTAACACCAAGCTTGATATACCTGCAAGTTACAACTAAAAGTGTTTTTCTCCAGACTACACAAATGTATGAAAATTCTGCAAACCTAGGCAGTATAGACCCAAGAAACAGACTCAAAAGTCATGAAAAAAGTTTTTTTTTCTTCATAATATGACCCCTTCAAGAAATCCATATTGAGGGCTCAGAACCTAGAGGGTGAGGGTGATTTTTCAACTTTGGAGTGGAGACAAAACAAATGTGTTTGCTCTGATCATACTTTCTGTACTGATGTCACCTTAAAGCACATAATTGACATAGATGGATGACACAATACCTAAGCCCCGTACACATACGTTGTTACTCGCTCCTCACCTCTAGCTAGCTCGCTGAGAAACACTCGCTTGTTACCAAGGTATCGATTTGTTTATTGGTCACTGCCGAAGTATCGGAGAAGAACACGCAGGGCCGTCGCAACAAGGCAGGCAAACCAGGCAATTGCCTGGGGCCCCAGGCTGAAAGGGGCCCCCAAGATTGACTGTTTAATCATTTTAGTAGTTATGTTGGTGGTGTTTTTCAACAAAAAATGACTAAACTGGAGTTAGACAACTGTACAATACAGATAATTATATTGATGATGTTTGAAAATTATAACAATGTGGTTCATGTAAGTATTTACGGGAAGTGAAGGGCCCCCATGTCCTGTTTGCTTGGGGCCCCCTATGTACCTTGAAACGGCCCTGAGAACACGTTACAAGTTATAATCACACGCCTGTGCATACCGTTACGTTTAAAATGCTTACAGTTCACTCATTTATTATGTTTCAAATATATTATGAACCACAGTTTGCAAAAACAAGAGCTATTTTGTCTACAAATGTAAGTTTTCCATGTAACTCGCTGCTTCAGTTAACTGTCAATCAATGGAATCTTCCATTCTCATTGGTTACTCGCTTTACTCGCATCGCTGAAAGTTAAAATAATTTTATCTCCGTACCCGCCCACATCGCCTCGCCGGTAGCTACTCGCCTGTCTTTTTACTCGCATCGCTCAAACTCATTGACAATACGTTGTCCCTCCTCGCTTAGCGACGAGCGAGTAACGATGTATGTGTACGCGGCTTTAGGGGGGAACTCTCCAGGGGTGTTAAAAAAGAAATGGCTTAGCTGCGTACTTTTCAGCCTGCATGCATTCTGACTGAAGTCGGTCACTTGCGCACCATAAGGCCAGATACGCACTCTGGAGCAACCCCGAATTCTGGGCATTTCTCCTCTAAAGGTCTGCTTCGCGAATTCTCCCATCAACTTAAGTTCATGGCCTCTTACAGCAGTGTTTTTTTCCCATGTGACCTTGGGGTTAGCCCCTTAGCCCCTTAATAACAATTAATCTGCTATAAGTGCTATTCAAAGTAAAGACTTCTAGATTTTTTTTAATTACTATTCATAATATTCTACTTCTACAATTTTGTCAATTGAAAGATCTCAATAAGATGACATACATTTTGACCAAAATGCCTTCTAGGTTCTCAGCACTCAATATACAGCATTTGTGAGAATAATCCTTCATATCTTTCCCCCCCTGAATAGATCCAGCTAGTGGCGGAAGCATTGATTGGTCTTACGATCTTGGGATCAAGTACTCATTTGCTTTTGAGCTCCGTGACACTGGTCGCTATGGTTTCGTACTACCATCAAGTCAGATCATTCCAACTGCATCTGAAACATGGTTGGCCTTAAAGCATCTAATGGTGTACGCTCATGAACATCCATACTAATGATGTATAGTCATAAACATCTATTCAAAGATGCAAAATGTTGTTACAACAAAATATACAAAATAAAGAAAACAAAACTTTTACTTCTTTTATTCTTGGTATTATTATTGGTACAAACATGCTCAGGAAAAATCTAGAGCAATTTGATCGAGGGCTAATTTACAGTGCATCCAGAAAGTATTGATAACCCTTTCAATGCTTTACCGCAGCCATTTCCTTGAGTTTCAAGATGTTTTTTTCTTCACAATCAACACTCAGAGGTTTTGCCAATTAAATAATATCCACATGGTATTCATAATCCTGTGACAAAATTATCTTTTCTATTTGTGTTATTGCCTTATTGGCATGCTGTTATTATGTTCTCTGATGATAAAGGGGGACTGTATGCTTGCGCAGTTGCAATGTATAGGTTGTAAACATAAGTCAATGTCTTAATTGATTGTTAACCGTGATTTGGTTGTGACCGATAGTATTTAATGTTACCCAACAGTCGGGGTTCGCCTCTAGAGGATCTAATGATGGTATGCTATGTTATATTGCCTAGTTTGTGCAGACATCCTGATATTGATAATGCCTCCCTGATGCCCGCAAATAGAATAATATCTCCCGGAATCTAGAGCTAGTAAGCCAGGGCATGCACGTGAAACATTTACGTCTACATCGCGCATCTTAATATGCGCGCATGTGAGAGTGAGCGAGAGGGACAGAGAGAGAAGCGGTGCCTGAGGGAACGGTGTGTGTGTGCATGGCATGCCTGCTCCTGTAGAGCATGGAGGGTGCATGCAAGACATAGAGCGTCCTGATTGGCTTACTAATTGGCTGAGTAAACCAATCAGCTTTCAGTTTGGGCGGTCTTTTAACTCAGCTCGGTAATGTCAACAGGATCGGTATGGCAGAGAAAGAGTGTCAAAAAAAAAAAAAAAAAGAAGAAAATACTGTATAAGACCCATTTTACTTCTGATTATACAAAACAATACCCTTGCCTGATAAGAGTTAAAAAAATAATGACAATTTCGACAGATGCACCGTTGGTAACAGTGAATTCAGTATTGCCCATGGTGGCTTGAATGACTGTAAAAAGCATGTTGAGGTGAGTAGTGTAATTATCCATTATATTAGATCTAGGCCTATAACTGGCTGTCATGAAAAGATCAAACTATTTAAAACTTTCTGTAAACCAACAATAATAAGCTGATAAATATAATAGCCTGTACATTTCCTTGAATAATACAGTTTATTGAAATACATGATGAATAATCTTATACTAATATAGGGCGAAGAAAAAAAAAACATCCCATATAGGCTACATGATTTGTTTCTCCTCACACATAACTAAATTCTGGTGACCTACACTTTTTCAAAAGCCTAAGTCTAACCTTCATTGCTGTGCTTCACTAAACTGTGTGGACAGGATTTTCTGTAGGCTAGAAGGCTTTATAGTTCAAAGTGCATGGAAGCACCAAGAGGAGTCTTAAAATTGACTTCACAGCTTAATTCATGTCAGGGGAGCAGAGTCCAAAAGTAACCAAAAACCAACAGATTGAAAAGATTGTCTGAATTGCAGTGATGCTGTGTGGAGATGGGATAAAGTTCCAGAGAGACAACCATCATTTCAGCTTCCACAATATATGGCAAGATTGGCTAGATGGAAGCCTCCTCTCAGTGGAAGATGTATGAAAAGAGTGTCTTGGAGGGCTGGACTCTTTGGTCGTGTAGTGAAGTTGTTATGGTCATTAAGTTTAGGAAACGGATTGCCAATTTCTTCAGATAGCCAATATCAACACTTTTATGAATTCAGAAGAAATGGATGACATCCATATACTAAAAGCTCAATTTTTGTGAATATAATCTCTCCAACATATCCTAGGGCTGGAGATATTCATTTGGACTCGGAAGAGTTCAGAATCAAAAGCCTCTAAATTTTCTAGCCTAAAAGTATTCAAAAATCAAGTTGTTTAAATAATAATTTCCATGAAATCTCTATCAAGCAGCAATACTGTTGATAATACAGTTTATTATATGTATGTAATTATTAATATATTTCTCCAATGGCACTTAGAGGCTTTTGCAACTCTTCAAAAATCAAGATCACACTGACCTTGTGTGTGTTCCATGCTGGTGAATACACATACAAATCATTAGAGAATTTCTTCAAATGTGGTGCAATCAAATTGTGTATCCCTCAGACATGGGGACTGGGTGGTCACAGATCATACTTTTGCAACCCAGCTCATGTACCGCCTCTTAGTTCCTGGGGCCTCATTATAAAACGTTCTTACACAGGTTTGAGTTGGATTTGATCTTACAAACCCTCTTTGACGTGAGAAAGCACTCTATCTCTATCAGTCCAGTCAATTCAGCATAAAGAGACAAAAAAAATTGCCACAGAAACGATCCATAGTTTTTATTGGTCCTAACACCCCCCTGAATCATATAGGCTACTAAAAGTCGACCGCAGTATTACAGTATTACACCATACATTCCATATATTTTCTGAAAGCATACATCCTCAGGATGTGATATAACATGGCATGGTGTGACAGTGAGGTATGCCCCACCCTCCTCATAACAATAAAGCCCATAATGAAGAAATTCTGTGTTTGCAAATTGGGCTGGTTTTGGTGACATTTGGGCCACTGGCATTTTGGAGAAACATATTAAACGCCATAAACCATATATTTTTTGAGAGCTTATGCCCTTAGGTTTTCACCCATATTTTTTCCACATCCCACCCCCCTACTTATTTCAAAGCCTATATCTATTTTAGGGAAAATTAGAAATTGGATGCTTTTCTCAGTGCCTATGGAATCTAGGAAAAAGTAACCAACCTCAATGAATCATACTTTTTTGAAAGCAGAGGACTTCAGGATCTCAGTAAACATAAATCGAGACAGGTTTCACCCCCCTCCTCCCTTTCATACGCACTTATAGCTCAATTGGTACTGGTGACTTTGGCGTATAACCAAATGCATTTGGACCTATAGCATTAAGAGGAAACAAATCCACCCCATAAGCTATACCTTCTCTGAAAGCTTTCCCTCACAGGGTATCATGTAATATAAATTGAGACAGGTCCCACCCTCTCCATCGCTTCACTATCCATGTATATGGGCACATTCTGAGCTAATTCCATACGTGTATAGCTCATGTGTATGTGTATATTCATTTGCGTATTAAAATACATTTTCAGGAAAAACTTGTAATACAAAAAAAGCTACTTTTCATGGGTACTTTCATCATACAAAGTTTTATTTTGATAGGACCAAAGGAAAAAATAGCCCTATTCTGGCCTACTGTACTGTATATTGGTAGACACCTCGGATTGACGAGAATTTAACATATTTCACACCTCAGAAAAATTATCTAAGCTAAAAAAAAAAAAAAAACGTTTACAATTACTTCTATTTTTGGCCCCAATGGGCTATTTTGCCCGGACTAAAGTCTACCCTGCTACACACTATGGAGGTGTGTAGCACTCTCTACACTAATCTCTCTCTTCTAATGTTGAGATATACGTGTCCAGAATGAAACAATACATTGTTAATCTGGCTTCATCCAATCTTCAGATTTTGTATTTTGTTATGGATTTAATGATACATATAAACATAAAATCTCCAAAACATTTTTTTTTTTCTTTGTTATGTCACAAATAAACTGGAGAAGTTTCATGGTCATATCTATTAATTTAAAATTAAAAACCACTATAGGACAGGGCCTTGGAGGCCAACACTATCTTTTAGACGAGTGAGGAGGATGTCATGATCGATGGTGTCGAAAGCAGCACTGAGATCGAGGAGGACCAAGATAGCTCCAGATCCTGAGTCAATGCACAGTAGGACATCATTGAGAACCTTCAATAGAGCAGACTCCATGCTGCGTAAGGCCCTAAAACCAGACTGGAATTTGTCGAAAATATTGCAGGTGTTTAAATGAGAGGAAAGCTGGGTGATGACCACCTTTTCTAAGATCTTAGATAAAAAGGGTAGTTTGGAGATGGGCCAATAATTTTGTAGGTCATTCGGGTCTAGGTTGGACTTCTTTAGAAGTGGATGGACAGAAGCCTGTTTAAGACAGGAGGGGATGACACCAGTAGCCAGGGAACTATTTATTATGGATAAAATCAGAGGACTGAGTGATGGGAAAACGTCTTTTAGAAGATGGGAGGAAATACTGTCTGTGGGACAGTGAGTTGGCTTCATGTGGGAGACCACATCAGATAGTTGGACAGGTGTTACTGGAGAGAACTGTTTGAAAGTGTGTGGTGAAGAGGGGCTTTCAAAGTGGGCAGAGGATAATTTAGGGATGTTGGCCCTAATGTTCTCAATTTTGTCGGGGTGGGGGGAACATACATGGATTTTCAAGTCACCTAAAATCAACAACTTGTCAAAGCGGGACACCATAACTGACAAAAGGTCAGGTAATTACTGAAAAACATTTCTGGTGAGCTTAGGAGGCCTATATACCAAGGCACACAATACAGGGGCATGGGTGTTTACGGATGATATGACATCACCAAGTAATTAAGAGTCCGGATGTCACCAGTAGTAAGCCAAGTCTCAGTAATGAATAGAAAATCAAGACTGTGGGACGTTATAATATCATTTAAAATAAATGTCTTGTTGGCCAGGGATCTTGTATTTATGAGAGCAATGTTGACAGGTGAGATTTGAGACACTGGTGATGGGGGTAGGTGAGGTTGCAATGGCAGGTTTACTGCATTTGAGCCTCCAGCTCGTAACACATCAATAGCTGCGGGGGGGCGAACAGTCCAGCTCACTGGAATGCGCTTAGAACGAGAGACAAAAGTCGGGGTTGGTCTGTGTTTTTCCACCGCTGAGGTAGGAGGGGTAGGAGAGTATGGGATTATGGAAGAGCACCAAGGGGCAGCAGTTTTCAGGTTTGCAATCTGATGAACCGGAAGACAAGGGGAGAGAGGGGGAGCTTCCGGAGCGTGGTTAGTTTGTAGTCAGTTCACAGGCTCCAGCTTGGCAGTTGTAGTCATATGACAGGCTCCAGTTTGGCATACGACCATTTCCTTGTGGTGATGCCTGGTATTGCAGATAGTTTGAGATGCGGTCCTGAGCAATGGTTTTTGGATAGTTGACTATCTCACCACTTTCATAGTAGCTAAACAGTATTCTGCTATGCAGCCTGTGACTGATATAAGCATGAGGTTACCTATACTTCCAGAAATGCTATATTACTATACTAGAATTACTATATTACTAGTGCATTGCCCGTGTAAACAATGTTTTCCCAGAAATGTGTGGTCCATTTAGGGCTTCATGTATGCGGGTGAATCAGAGATGGTGACATATCCAGTGCAGTAGCCTGTGTGGAGACTTTTTTCAAAGGACAAAGCTGGCCCAAAGTAAGTTAAAGTTGAAGTAGTCAAAAGTCAAAAGCGAACTTTATTGTCAATCAAGCACTGCAACAGTACATTGCACGCAGACTGAAATTGCATTTCTCAAAGCTCCAAATGTGCAGTTAAAATTAAGACAAACAACTGAGATGTATATAGGATATCACAACTCACAGGACATAAAGTGCAAAGATATCAAGATATCAGGCATGAAAATATCATCATCAACCATTCTTTATTCAGGGGAACTTGACTGAGCTCTAGGCTCTTTTACAGCAATGCCCTGATAAGTAACAATCACAATAAGACCAAAAAAATAAAGTAATAATTAATCAAACACAAGAAGTAGCCTAAGCCAGAGTTCAAGTGGTATGACGTTGCAGTTGAAATATCCATGGGCATTCCTGACATGTAGCGCAGCGCCGGCCTGATGTCAGAGGCAGGGCCGCCTGCGAAACTCAAAGAGATGTGTGCACAGTCCGGATTGGAGTCGATGGAATTTCTACTACCGTTGGCTGCGCAAAGCGCACGGCTGGAATGGAGTTGTTGTAGATCTAGATCAGCTCGAAGGAGGCACCTCTCATGGCAACTTTTCCTGAGCAGTCCATTCTGGGTAGAGACTCGCTTATCCAGGTCAGTGTAGCAGCATCCCTGATTGCTTTACTTGGACCAGGTGCTGACATGCAGGTTGTCCATGAAGGAGCACTGACCTCAAAAAAAGAACAGTTCTTTTTTTGAGGTCAGTGTGAAGGAGCTAATAGCTTGCTTAGCCCAGTGTCTTGCTACGATACCGCAACCAAACTTCGGCCACTTAAAAATAAATAAACACATAACTAGACGAAGACAAAACAACAAAATCACGAAAATGACATCTATGCGTGTCAAAAACGCATAGAAAGACAGTACTCATACACAAACTGAGCAAAACAAAACATAAAAGACGAAAAATATAAAAACATTAAACAAAAACAAGAAGCCAGACGGAGCGGCATACTTGCCAGCGTACCCGTATCCTAGCAACGGATCATATGACAACATAACAGACAATGTGAGCATGCAATCTGGACTGTCAGTGTTTCAGAAGTCTTGAGGTATGTTACTGGAGTGCAAAACCTGAGTTAACAAGGTGCAAGTGAGGCAAAGTGCATGGTGCAAGTAGCAGCATGGAGATGAAGTCTGTAAACATTTGTGTAGGAAAGTGTTCAAAGGGTACTAGGTCTTGGTTGTGTGTGTGTGTGTGTGGGGGGGGGTTACAGTCTTGTTCTCTGGAGTGAGTTCAGCAGTCTGATGGCTTGTGGGAAGAAGCTGTTGCTGAGTCTGGTTGTTCTGCTGCGCATACTGCTGTAGCGCTTACCAGAAGGTAGGAGGGTGAACAGTGCGTGTGAGGGGTGGGTAGTGTCTTTGATGATGTTGATGGCTCTTCTTTGACAACGGGATGGATACAGGTCTTGAATGGATGGTAGAGCTGATCTTGTGATCTTCTCTGCTGTTCTCACCACCCTCTGTAGTGCTTTCTGGTCTGCAACATGGCAGCTGCCATACCACACTGAGAGACTGCTGGTGAGTATGCTCTCAATGGCACCCCTGTAGAATGTGGTGAGTGCTGAAGGAGGGAGACTGGCTCTCCTCACCCTGCGCAGGAAGTGGAGATGTTGCTGTGCTTTCTTGACAAGGGCGGTGGTGTTGGTGGTCCATGTCAGGTCATCAGTGATATGCACACCCAGGAACTTGGTGCTTTTCACTGATTCCACAGCACTGCCGTTGATGGTGAGAGGTGTGTGTGGCTTGTGATTCTTTCTGAAGTCCACTGTTATTTCCTTTGTTTTGTTGACGTTGAGATGAAGGTTGTTGGTGTCACACCAGGTGATGAGATGGTGTACTTCTTCTCTGTAGGATGAGTCGTCATCGTTGCTGATGAGGCCAACCACTGTTGTGTCATCAGCAAACTTGATGATGTGGTTTGAGTTGTATCTGGCACAACAGTCATGGGTCATCAGGGTGAAGAGCAGCGGACTCAACACGCACCCCTGGGCGACCCCTGTGTTCATGATGGTGGTCTGTGATGAGTTTTTGCCGACTCTTACTGTCTGTGGTCTGTTAGTGAGAAAGTCGCAGTTGCAGAGTGGTGTGCTGATGCCTATGGTTTGTAGTTTGTCCACCAGGTGTTGTGGGATGACCGTGTTGAATACAGAGTTGAAGTCAATGAACAGCATCCACACACAGCTGTTTTTGTTCTCCAGATGAGCCAGGCTGAGTTGAAGTGCTGCTGCTATGGCGTCATCGGTGGAGCGCTTGGGACGATATGCAAACTGGTAGGGGTCAAAGGTGGTGGGTAGGCTGGATGTTGCCTTTCGAAGCACTTCATCATGATGGGAGTCAGTGCTATGGGCCGGTAGTCGTTGAGAGTTGTTGCTGGGGATTTCTTGGGTAGTGGTATGATGGTGGTGGCAATGTGGTTTGAACCTGAGAAATCTTTCCAACATAGATTTTCGTTTGGCATGTTTGCTACGCGTGCGTTTGTTGTTACAGTACATTGAATGAAAGCAGGCTAACTAAACTATAAATATGTGCAAACAACGTTGTGAGTTTACGTGTGTTTGCATGCTGTTTGAGTACATCTATCAAGCTTCTAGTAGGTTTCCATTTTGGATTCGTTGAGCATAAACTGACTGGTTAGAAATGTATTCCAACTGCATGTGGGTTTTTGAAAGAATTATGGCTGCTCTATAATTATTGTTCTTCCCTCAACCTCCATCCAAAAAAAAAAAAATAATATATATGGGCAATTCCAGCGTTATGGACGTGACATTTTTGTGCATTATTGATGAACAAAATGCCACATAACCTCTGCAAACCTAGCAGTATTTCACAATTTTTGTTCATATTCTTATGCAAACTCCATGGCTGAATATAGGCAAACACAAAAAATTGATATCATGATTTACATTATAAGAATATGAGCCGTTCAATTTGCGTTATGGACGTGACGAAAAACGGACAAACTTTTGAGAGAGCGTAGTTTTTGCTGTGAGGTGTGTGAAATTTCTAGAGAAATGTAAATATTACTACATTCATACCAAACAGGACACCTCAGTAAAGACAGGGAAAGACTTAATTTCAAATGTAAATGTAAAAAAGTTGGTTTTCATTGGGAGAAATGGCGTTATGGATGTGACGTTATGGACATGACGCCTGGATAAACCTTCCAAAACGATACAAAACAATTGTGAATGGTGGATTTTAACTTGTAACGACAGAAATAGTAATATAACAATAAAAAATAACTGATAGCATTGCAGCTTTGTGTGTGTCATCACCCACTTATGCCCATTATAAGCCCCTCCATAGACTTACATTATAGCTGAATAGGGTAAAAAATTTAACAAACAGATATCCTTTCGAAACTTGCTCAGTTGAATATTTACATCAAGACAATACTTTTTTGTATTGGAAGTTTTCTGAAAGAATTTGTATGTCCATGTAGGTGAGACTTGAAGTTTTAAGGTGAGGTTTACTTTTTCGTGGAATTGCCCATATATATATATATAGCCTAACATAAAACAATTTTAAAAATATACAAACCGAATGCCAAAATAGTTGGGATACTTTACAAATTGTGAAAAAAAAAACAGAATGCAGTGATGTGGAAGTTTCAAATTTCAATATGTTATTCAGAATAAAACAGAATACAACATCAATGACATATCAAAAGTTGAAACTGAAGAAATTTATAATTTTAAGGGGAAATTAAATTGATTTTCAATTTCATGGCATCAACACATTCCAAAATAGTTGGGACAAGGCCACGTTTACCACTGTGTGGCATTCCCTCTTCTTTTTATAACAGTCTGTAAACGTCTGGGGACTGTGGAGAGAATTGTGGAGAGAATGTTGTCCCATTCTTGTCTAATACAGGCTTCTAGTTGCTCAACTTTCTTAGGTCTTCTTTGAAAGTCTTCCTATGTATGATGCACCATAAGTTTTCTATGGGTGAAAGATCTGG
The DNA here is from genome assembly GCA_027497455.2 of Sardinella longiceps. Lineage (NCBI taxonomy): Eukaryota > Metazoa > Chordata > Actinopteri > Clupeiformes > Clupeidae > Sardinella > Sardinella longiceps. The sequence goes on along the minus strand of JAODXP020000004.1, from coordinate 15,475,263 downwards.
ACTGCAGACTTGATGGTGCCTTTCCACATGAGTAAGCTGACCATGCCACACGCACTCATGCTACCCCATACCATCAGAGATGCAGCCTTCTGAACTCAGCGCTAACAATACGCAATAACAACTTGAGGTGTCCTTGTCCGGATGGCATGGCATCCCAATTTTCCAAAAAGAACTTTGAATTTTGATTTGTCTGATTACAGAACAGTTTTCCACTTTGCATTTTAAATGAGCCTTGGCCCAGAGAAAATGCCTGCGCTTCTGGATCATGTTTTGGAATGGCTTCTTTTTTGACCAGATAGAGTTCCATGCACCTGGCAACTGCGAATGGCACGGTGGATTGTGTTCACCGTCAATGTTTTCTTGAAGTATTCCTGAGCCTAATTTGTGATTTCCATCACAGTAGCATTCCTGTATGTGATGCAGCGCCGTCTAAGGACCGGATTATCACGGGCATCCAGTACGGGTTTCCGGCCTTGACCCTTATGCACAGAAATTGTTCCAGATTCTCTGATTCTTTGGATGATGAAATGCACTGTAGATGATATCTTCAAACTCTTTGCAATTTTTATCTGAGAAACTCCTTTCTGGTCTTGCACTACTACTTTTTGCAGCAGGATTTGGGGAACTGGAGATCCTCTGCCCATCTTGACTTCTGAGAGACACTGCCACTTTGGGAGGCTCTTTTCATACCCAATCATGTTGCCAATTGACCAAATAAGTTGCAAATGCGTCCTCCAGCTGTCCCTTATAGGTAGATTTTATTTTTGTGGCCTTTTATTGCTACCTGTCCCAACTATTTTGGAATGTGTAGAACCAAGAGCCAATATTTGGCATAACATTTCAAAATGTATCACTTTCAACATTTGCCATGTTATCTATATTCTATTGTGAATACAATAAGTTTATGAGATTTGTAAATTATTGGATTCAATTTTTATTTACAATTTGTGCAGTGTTCCAACTATTTTGGAAGTCGGTTGTATTTGAACCTTAACGAAATCGTACATTTGCAAGCAGGAGTGAATGCATGTGGAACCTGCCTCAGCCCAGATAAATAAAGGTAACTGCTGGAGGCTACAGAAAATTTCTCTAACCTTCGCTAAATACACCTTTAGGACCAGCGCATCAGAAGTCTAGATTGTTTGCAGGAGAAGGGATTATCAGAATTAAGCATTGAGTAGAAGAGCAAAGACGCAACTCACAGGTAAGTTTGAATGTATTGTATTAAAGTACCATATAAAATAAAAGAAATAAAATCAGGATAAAATGTCCTTTCAGTGCATGAGATATCAAAATGGCAATACAAAAGTATAAGTTCAGTCTTTTGATCAACCAGACGCTTAATAAACACAGTTCTTAGCTCCGAGGGTTGGCTCACCACAACTGCTGAAAGCTACCTCCATCTCTACAGTACAGGAGCGGTCACAGCAAAAGAATCCTCATGCAGAAAACCAAGGAAACAAATCACATGGATCACACTTACAACTTCTTACATAAATGAAGGATGGTTTCTAAACAACCTTTTATAAATGAGGCCCCTGGTCTTGAAAATGAATGTTGGTGACTGGATGACATAACAGTAGCCTGACATAGCCCGACCATAATACTGCTGTTCATCCGTATTCATGGTCTGGGAACGGTCCTCTTGGGCGTGTTTATATCGGTAGAGAGTCTACCGGCCAATAAGCGACGCTGATTAGACGAGCTGTCCAATTGTTTCAAACCAAAAGTGAATACCCTCCCCCCCGCAGTATAATCGCGTAAGGTTAAAGAACCTCCAGACCATGAATACGGATGAACAGCAGTATTATGGTCGGGCTATGTCAGGCTAACATAACAGACCCTCTGCCTTAGTTTACTTATTCGATTGGTTCAGATTTATTACTCACATGACGCACACCAAATTCAGAAGAGTCAGAGTTCTTAACTCTTTATTTCTATACATGACTGATAAAATGTTCTGCCACTTTTGGATTCTTCCTATATGAAGCATCTTTAGGCACACATATCAAGCATCTTTGTGCTCACATATCAACATGTTTTTCCTTCATGAATTAAAGCCAAAAGGTGTTATTTAGACTATATTCATTTCCATTATAGGTTCACAGATTTCCTGCTGTGAAAATCTGATGTAATAGGAATGCCTCGCTATAAAAGGAACACAAAATCTTTTTAATAAATTGAATCACCATATTACCATATGTGGACAAAAGCAATGACGTATCAGTGCTTGTGTTCTCCTAGTGTTGCATTCCCACTGTAAGCTTGTCTTAGCATAGACACTGGAATGCAGCATAACCAAATAGCATTGTGCAAAAGCAAATTTGAAAAAAAATAAAAATAATAATAATTCCCTTCTTTTTGAATTATCTTCTCTATGAGTATAACATAAATTAAAACACAATGGTTTTCTAGGTAAATAGACATGTGGGACTATTCAGCATGTGCTGGTGAAATCTCTATGCACAACTAGCACCGCTGGAATATACAATCCCAAATGTTTATCTGCCTAGTCTTCATTTTCATTGCCAGATGTAGGCTACTCATTGTGAACACACAAGCCAAATGAAGTAATAGGGAAAGAAATAAAAAAATCTATGTGCTATAAATATAAATAATAAAACTCAGTTGACTATCTTAGAATATTAACTACATAAGATATATAACCTTACATTTATATACAGTTAGATTGGTTAGAATACAAACTTTATGTCTTCAATACAGCTGAAATGTTGTCCATTTATGTTTGAAAAAGCACTGAATTGGTTGGAATTCTCCAGCTGGTCTCTGTGCCAATCCACATGGATAACGACTGGTCTGGCATTCAGAAAAGTTTTGCCAATGGGCCATGGAAGGTTCACATGATGGCGATGAAGCTGCATAGTACAAGGAGAGTGAAGGTTACAGATAATGATTTTGCACATGTAACCAAGGTAAGCCTGTACAGGCCAACCACAAGCTTGAATGTGCAACCTCACAGTGACAGACGGTGAAAAACCCAGACTGCCAGTCAACTGATGAGCACTAGGGGTGGCACTGATTGGGTTTTATGCTAGTGCCCAATGATTTCAATCTCTACCTGGAAAAAGATTATTATTTAAATAAATACATTTTCTTTTGTTACTCACAGTTGTTATTTATAAACGTAAAGATCACAAGATGAAATACAACTTATTAAATGATTATTTACTTATTCAACTGATGGCTAAATTGAACAATATCTTCACTTCTACCAACTAATATCTACAGCTGCAGTGTTTCTATTAGGGATGAGCATCGAGAACCGGTTCCAACTCAGAACCAGTTCCAAATTTCCAATTCCATCGGGATTGAATACCTCCAACGTTATCTTCTTTCAATACTCTCTAACCTAACTTAACTGAGCATCTGCCAGAAACAGCCTTACAAAACATCAAACAACAAATTTAACTTCAAAAATAATTATTTGTTGGATTTGAGACAAATTTCTGTATCCAAACAGATCATTATAAACATTGGAGTTGAGCAGGCAGACAAACTTTTCAGGGCTAATCTAGTGTTAATTCTAGCACTGCTACATGTCAATCTAATTGTTTAACAATGCATGAGCAAAGTTTACCTTCAGTCTATTTAAGATGTCTCAGCAATACCTGATTATTATCGCAGAGTTTCCTCTCTATCTTTCCAACCGGGCTACAAGAAAAGTCTATTATTTTTTTTTAAAATGGCATTATTGAGACATCTGTCTCTATTAGGCTAGGCCTATTTATGTGGAGAAGAATTTGTAATCCAAGCCTATGCAGGGGAGTTCATGATGGCACGATACAGAACACATGATGAGGCACACAGCAAACAAACACTATCCTGTAGAAGGGTTGGCCCATTGGTCTGGAATCGTTCAGCGTTCGCAACGTTTTGAAACATTTTGCTAAGGTTCCCATTTATCCCATATATATATGTTGTAATGTTTTGTCTAGTGTGGTCAGTTTAATGCCTTAATAACGGTGTTAATGCAAACCCATTAATGGCGTTAATTTCGTGGCAGGCAAGCTGTATTTTTCCCCCCACATGCTGCTGGAACAACTACCGATAGAAAAAAGGCGTTCTACCTATTTTAATCCTTTGACAGGAGAGTTTTGTCAGTTGGAACTTGAGGCTGCCCGGGTTCAAAGTCATGGCTTCCGTTTCTCACTCTGTTAGTTAATACACAGCCATACACTCCACTCAGAATCCATGGTGCAGATGTGGAGAGAGTCAGCAGCTTCAGGTATCTTGAAGTTCACATCTCAGAGGATTTGTCATGGTCACCAGTTATCTCCTCTGTGGTGAAAAAGGCAAGACGGCGTCTCTACCACCTTAAGAGGCTCAGGAAATTCAGGATCTCTACTGAGCTACAGAAGTTCTTCTCACTGCCACTATAGAATCCATCATATCTGGGAACATCACTATGTGGTATGGAAACTGCACCTCCATGACATCCAATCTGCCAATCTGCCAGGATTACAGGGACTATATTTCAAGCGATGTCAGACCAACAACAACAACAACAAATTTGATTTCTATAGCGCCTTTCTAGACACCCAAAGCGCTTTACAGTGGAGGGGGACCTCACTGACCACCACCAGTGTGTAGCACCCACCTGGGTGATGCACGGCAGCCATTATGCGCCAGCACGCTCACCATACACTAGCTTGAGGTGGAGAGTGAGGGAATTATTGAATGAGCCAATTACAGCGGGGGATGATTAGGGGGCCAGATTAAATGAGCCAGGTTGGGACTTTAGCCAGGACACGGGAAACTCCCTACTCTTTGCGACAAGTGTCATGGGATCTGTTATGACCACTGAGAGTCAGGACCTTGGTTTAACGTCTCATCCAAAAGACGGCCTCTCCTGCAGCACAGTGTCCCAGACCAGGGCAAACAGGATCATCAAAGACATTAACCACCCCAGTAATAATGTTTTTGTAAAACTTCCTTATGAGAAACGGTGCCCTTCAGAACAAAAACTGAGAGATTTCTGAAGAGCTTCTTTACCCAAGCCATACGGTTTATGAATGCATAACCTCACACTCTCTATTCTTGTTTATTATTATTAATTCTTGCTTGCACAGAAAGGAGTTTAGCCCCACTCTAAATTTCACTGCTCTTTGTACACATTATGCATGTGACAAATAAAAATTCTTGAATCTTGAATCTAATTTGCCTGCACTTTACCTATATGCTACCCTACTACTGACGCCATTCACAGACTCTTCCATTTGGTCGACAGCTACAGTAGTCGAGATAATGAAACGGACTTCCATAATGTTCTCCTCCTCCGTAAAACGATTCTGTTTAACCTAGACGATGAAATCAGACGAGAAAAGCCGTCACAAACCGGTCAAGCGGAGATCAGAAAAACGATTTGGAACTGTCACACCACTGTGCTACAACTCCGTGTGCAGTGAGTTTCCAAAATCTCAATTTTGCCCGGAGTTTTCAGTGACCGAAAGCTTTGTTTATGTATAGCCCAAATGCGATGCGCAATGGCAAATAAATATGCGTATTACATTCTGCTATGTGTACTGTAGGTTAAACGGGATGAGTCTGACATCTTTCACAACACTGCAGCCCATATAACTAGGCTATCCACTTTGATATGGTGCCTTCTCACAGTCTGCCCAAGACTCATGCCACCATCAGTTAACTCATTGAATGAATTGAAGGTAATGTTAGCCTGTTCTATTCCAATTTCTGCAGCGCTTTAAGCAAAATAATTAAAACTGCGTTAATGCACAATAAAATAATTGACGCCATTAATTGCTGCGTGACGCAACATGTTAACTTGCCCAGCCCTACTATTAACGTTACAGGTTGTCTGTGAGGCAATGCGCAGATCTGCAAATCAAATTCATAGTTTGGGTAGTGTGTGAGCATAAGGAAAGAAAACGTGACTGGACCTAGAGGTGAGAGCGCTGGTTGTAAATTTTTTTTAAAGCTTAAAGATCGGGAGGTTTTGAAGTGAGATCCGGGACTCAGTCCCCAATGCTCCCCTAGCTCTGCCACTGGTCTAAACAACGGACTTATGATTGAGGCATAATGGAACAGACCACTGGCAGGTGCAGGGGGGCATCAGTGAGATTGGAGGGGGCCGCACAAGAGATTAACTTTTTTTTCTTGACCAGTGTGGTCTATTTTACTTTAGTATGGTTTTTTGCTTATTAACATGCTTAAAACATATCTTACTTATTGGCTATCGTTACTAGCCTATTGTGTAGCTGGTCCTCAGTAATTGAATTGAATTGAATTCTCTGCTTGTCCCTGAGTGTCTACATTCCTCTCCACAGCAAGCAAGTTCCAAGTGTCTGGCTGGCACGGCCATTCTCCCAGAGAGGATTCAAGTATTACATGACCTTTGATTCTCCTATCTGATTTTACGAGCCGCAACCCCCCAGACTGCACTGATATGGCTAGCTAAGTGTGTGACTTTGAGCAACGCAAGATAATTGTAGAGGAAATTCAATGTATTTTAGAACTATTTAGAATCTACTGTATATCCTCATTATCCTCATCCATAAATCTAATGTCCAGCTCCTGACTTCTGTTTGGCACTCAGCACAGCCATTTTAATACATATCCCACTGTGTGTTACAGACTTCCACCAATGCAAGCTTACTAATTAGGTCTCAACAATAGACATAAGGGGCACCGTCATGCACTTGGCGCACCGTGCTTTCGCAAATGGCGCAAGCGGTCATTGCTATTCTGTGCGAGCGCATAGTTAGTTTTTCTGTCAAGGAATTCACGTTGTCTATATAGCAGATGACTTTGTGCCCTGGTGCGAAGGTGTATCAAAGGTATGGCTAGTTACAAAGCGCAACAGATGCCATTATACAGACGCAGAAAAAAGGTCAGCCACTGACTGGGAAAAACCTGGTCATTCGTCAGTCACGCATTCCTGAAAAGTTATTTTATGGGCGCACAACCCAATAGGAAAGACAGTTCTCATTCCAGCATAACAACGAAGGCCAGAACATTAATTTTTACAAGCGAAAAATCATTATGATATCCAGAAAGATGTGGTTAAACACTATTTATTAGCCTGCAACTGAAAACTCGAAGGATATAAGAGGGGATGTTGAATGGAGAATCAAGTTTACTTCTAGTACTAGTCAGAGCCGTAATGGCGTTAGTAATATTAAATTGATGTCTACAGGCTGCACAAGACACAGATGAAGCTGATTTAGTCCTACTTAGATATCTCAGAATATTCATTCCATGTCATCAGACTGAGAAAACTAAAGGGTCATTCCGTGTGAAATCAACCAGTGACGGACCGGTCACTCTCTCTGAAAAATTTGAAAAAAATTACAGTTGTTTGTATGCTCAACCTATGCTTGAATCTGAAATAGTAAGTCTGCATCACTAATGGTTGCAAAAGTACAGCCATTTGAAATTTCAAGTATTTTTAAGCATTTTGGTGAACAAGCCTTTTGTTCAACTTCCAACATTGCTGGCTCTTTCAGTATTTCACACACAATTGTGAAACCATGTGAATAGAAACACATTTTCCTGTAGAATTAAAAAATCAGCTCAGATCAGATGTATCTGGTTTTATTTTCCCCCTCCAAAGCTTTGAAAATGGCAATAAATTCTATGCTTGTTTGGACACCTCCACCTTTCAGGGCTTCTTGTGCAAAAACTGAGTGAGACTAATTTATCGGAGTATTTTTCCTATTCACATATGGATTTTGCAGTCCTGTTTGTGCATTAACTTTTGTTGATATTGTTATCATACTGTCAGAGCATTTTTTTAAAAACAGGTATGATTTTTACAAAGGCCATATTCATCCTCTCATTTCACCACGTGGACAGTTAGCAAGATTTTTTTTAATTTTACTTTGAGTCATTCAGTATCTGAGGAACACCTATCCAAAATTTGGTGTTGTTGCTGAGTCTCGTTATTTAGATATGATTTTTTGAAAATATTGTCAGTAAATCCACTGAATTAAAGGAGAAATCCTACCCAACAACTTACTTTCATTTGTATTTAATTCTGCCCCATTCACTCAGCATTAGTTTGTTTGTTATTTGGTCTATAATCAATTTTTATGTTCTTTTTCTGAAAGACAGCATTCAGGTAACTGGAACAATGGGCCTATTGGCTGTATGCTGGATTTCTCCTTGCTTATCTGCAGTACCACATTGCGCCATATGTGGTGCACTTTCAATACAATGGAAGTCAATGTAAATCAGTGGAGTTACAGACAATATTTTCAAAAAATCAAATCACAATAACGAGACTCAGCAACAACACAAAATTTTGGACAGATGTTCCTCAGATACTGAATGAGTCATGGTAAAATTTAAAAAAATCTTGCAAACTGTGCACATGGTAAAATAAGAGGATGAAAACAGCATTTTCCAAAATTGGAACCATCTTTGAAGAAATGCTCTGACAGTATGATAACATTATCAACAAAAGTTAATGCATAAACAGGACCGCAAAATCCATATTTGAGTGGGAAAAAAACTCAGATAAATTTGTCTCACTTCCTTTTTGAACAAGAAGCCGTGAAAGGTGGTGGTGTGAAATCACACATAGAATTTACAGCCATCTTCAGAGCTCTGGAGAGGGGAAACTACACAAGATACATCTGATCTGAGTAGATTTTTGAACTCTACAGGAAAATGTGTTTCTATGCACATGGTTTCATCATTGTGTGTGAAATACTAAAAGAGCCAGTTATGTTGGAAGTTGGACAAAAGGCTTGTTCACCAAAATGCTTAAAATTACTTGAACTTTCAAATGGCTGTACTTTTGCAACCATTAGTGATACAGACTTACTATTTCAGATTCAAGCATAGGTTGAGTATACAAACAACTGTAATTTTTTTTTCAGATTTTTCAGAGAGGGTGACCGGTCCGTCACTGGTTGATTTCACACGGAATGACCCTTTAGTTTTCTCAGTCTGATGACATGGAATGAATATTCTGAGATATCTAAGTAGGACTAAATCAGCTTCATCTGTGTCTTGTGCAGCCTGTAGACATCAATTTAATATTACTAACGCCATTACGGCTCTGACTAGTACTAGACCCAATGTGAGTTATTCAATAATTTTCATTTCCTTAAATGCTCAAGAAGATCCGCTGGTCTGATAGCAATTCACCAGGCATCGTAAGTCCAACCTTTTTGAACTTTGCGCCAGCGCGAAGTTCATTTTCTGCGCCAGCACGCCCGCAAAACAATATGACATTGCGTCGTCAAAATAGGGCCCGAGGTGTTTATTTTTTACAGAAAAAATAATGTGCTCTATTTCTATTGGACTCTAGTGTGATGTCAGACAGGGCTTAATTTGAGGGGGAGCAAGCCGGAGCACACTCCGGAACCTCAGATGCGCGCTCCGGAACCTCTGACGTTGGCTTTGCCAGCTCCGCCACCTCTCTTGAGTAACAATAGCCTATATTTTAAAAATTAAATAATTAAATATAGGCCTTAAAGTTTGTTTAGTGTCAATGTCTGGTTTTGATATCTGTTTGTGATTTCTTTCATGAAACGAGATATAACAAGCTAATCGATAATGTAAAGGCAGTTTATCCACAATACTGACCACGGGGGAAAGACGAGCTGTTCGGGGGAAAAAGAAGTAGAAGTAGAAGCGCTCTGCCAGCAGTTTTGCATTATGTAATGACCCACAACATATTCGGGAAATTCAGGGAAAGTAGGCCTAATGGAGAATTTTTGGGCTTCTTGCATTGTCCTTATTTCAATAGCTGAATGTGAGCGGGGTTTTTCGCAGATGAAGTTAATTGGCTGCGCAAATAGAGCATCTCTTCTCCCATCTACCGTCTCCTTATTACTCTTTCTTTGCCTTGTCGGCCCACCGTTATACCCGCTTCAATCCCATTCTGTACGTGAAGTCGTGGATTATTAGGACACAGAACTGCTCGAGACCAGAGGAGTAGAGAGAGGTGCAGGGAAAAGAGAGGCCACTGGGACAGGGTCTATATGCTGTATGGGCTGTTTTGAATAACTGAGATATAAGATGAACTTTATTATTCTCTGAGGGCTAATATCGATATTTTAACATGGCCATGTCATGTTTACAGTGTGCATGTCTTTGAATGTTTTCTTGCCACGGAGATATCTATTTTTCAAGGACTTGTTATTTTATACGGGTACATCCCCATTCTCTGGCTTTAGTTATACTGTAGGCTATTGTCTTGCTTTGTTGACTAAATACAGCATTAAACATAAGAATTTGTACTCTATCCAGATTTGATGTGACTAGTGTTATTAGGCCATACAATACATGCAGTTTCGGTGTTAGCAAGTCCCCCTGCGCCGCTTTTTTTTTTTTTTTTTTTACGCACCGGAGCGGCGCATCTTCTGCGCTCCGGGACCTCCCACTCTACAAATTAAGCACTGATGTCAGAGTTCAGAATGTCAACGTTTTGGGTAGGGTGCGCACATCCAAAAACACTTGTTGCAGGTGCCAGACAAAAGTGTCAGACAGCTGAAGGAGGTAGGTCTGCACACTGCCAATAAGCTCCAAAAAATAAACTTTATTATTTAAAAAGCAACGTATCTGCAGTTCTGACCAAGATTACGCGCAACAGTGTACTGCTATGTCCGAACGCTTTAGGGAGCGAGAAAACACAGATGAATGGATAAACAATGCAGCAGACAGGTTCCACACCATCGACCAAGACCAGTGTTTAAACAGAAAAAGACACGCTGACACTGACAACAGACTGCCATGCATTACGCAGTACTCGCCACTAAGCAGAGACTTTGAAGCGATAGTGAAGAGACATTGGCCTATTCTCAGTTCAGATCCAAATCTCAGAGACGCTTCGTTTAGCCAGCCCCCACGCTTTGTTTACAAGCGCTCACCCAACATCCGTAACCTTGTTGTCAAGGCGGGCCGACCACCTGATTATGCACCTAAAAGATTCCTTTCAATCCCTGATGGCAATTACAGATGTGGACAGTGTGCGCAATGCAACTTCACGCGAAAGTGCAACTCTTTCAACCACCCACACACTGGGAAGTCTTTTAAAATCAAGGGAGTCATTACGTGCAACACAAAAAATTTCATTTATATGATAAAATGTCCCTGTGGTTTAGCCTACGTAGGTAAAACAACGCAGTGCCTTAAAACGCGTATCGCAGAACATAGAAGTAACATAAGGCTACGTGATGAGAAGAACCCCGTAGCAGTTCATTTCAACACGGCCAAGCACAATCTTGCAACCCTCCAATACATTGGTATCGAACATGTTGCGATCCCTAGACGTGGGGTTGACGTTGACAATTTATTGCTTAGACGTGAAGCCTTTTATACACCTTAAATACTATCTCACCTAAAGGGATGAATATGTATTTTGATTTGAAACCTTTTCTGTAATTTCCTCCCATTTGCCTTTAAAAACATGTGAAATGTACTTTATATGTTTATGTACTATATTCACATTCTTTTCCAAGCACTTCTTAATTCTTCAAATTTGCAAATGCTTTTGGTTTTGCCTGATGCATGATGGACACAGGCCAAGACGCCTGTCTGTCTATTTGATTGACACCCTTGGGTGCCTTGCCTGGGCGGGTGAATGAATGGTCATGTGATATAGGTCACAGCTTCTTCCTGTTACCCATATGCCCGATGAAGATCCAGGGTGATCGAAACGTTGCTTTTTAAATAATAAAGTTTATTTTTTGGAGCTTATTGGCAGTGTGCAGACCTACCTCCTTCAACAGAGTTCAGAATGTCAACAATAGATGATTTCAAACATCCTGGAATTTTGCCATTATGACATGTGTGACATCCCATTTGCGGGGTTAACGAAAGATTGGAAGACCATTCAAATGATGGGGATGAGAGTAGCAATTACACTCAACACCTTATTATAATTTCCCAGGCCATCAAACAATTTGATGAACATAGCGTTTTTTTACCCAAATGATTCATGGTCAGAATATACTGTATTTACTTGCAGTCAAATTTACTTTCACCCAATCTTACTTTCACCCAAATGATTCATGGTCAGAATATACTGTATTTACTTGCAGTCAAATTTGTCTGCAGTGTCCTGATGTTGCTGGCTTACTCACGTATTTGCTAACCGTTGGTGTTAGCTCTGGTTAGCTTGCTAATAGGCAAATTTATTATATTACAGTAACACAGCTTACTAGCTGGTCTTACTTGTTGACAACAAGATCGTATGAACATGTTTAAGTGTGAATGTTGCCATTTTAATAGATGTGTTCAGAAGTTATTTGCTATATGAGCTAACGTCCATAGGCAACAGCTCTAAGTTCTGTGCTTCCTTTGGTTAACGGAAAAATATGCACAATTTAAACATTAATGTTTAGTTTGAAATCCTCTGACAGAAAGAAAACACTTACATAAAACGATCTTGTGGGTTTTATTCTTGTAAGCTTACACTTCCACACTTAAAAAGCCATGACTCTGCTGAAGGGATACAGGGCGATTCGTCTATCTGCGTTTCGTCCACGCCAGTTCGTCCACCATGCAGTCTTTTCGTCCAAGGGAGCATCCGTTTCGTCCACAGGGACCAACCATTTCGTCTGCCGGCATTTCGTCCATTTGTGTTATTATTCGTTATAATAAAATATTAATCAGCTCTACTGGCCAGTCTCCATGAATATATTTGTATGCTGAATTACAGGCAGAGACTGTAAAGATCTACATTAATTCTGGCACAGCAGACGTTTTACCCTTGCTGACCTCTCAGTGATTTTTGGCAAATTTGTATGAAGGAAAAACACCACTTCATTCCAAGTTAAAAATGCATTGTAACTTGAGTTACTGACAATTGTACCGAGTGAAAATAGGCTACATGTATTCAGAATACAAATTATGAGTAGGCCTAACTGTATTCCCTTACAGTTACCGTTTAAATGGGTGGTATTTAAAATACAGTTGGGCAACAGACTTTTGCAAGTGAGGCTGTTCGATGCGTAAACGAGTTTTGAAGAGGGGAAACTGAGTGCAGACAGCTGTTCAATGCGTGGACGAGTTTTGAAGAGGGGAAACTGAGGGCAGACGGACTTATGCGTTCCTGTAGCCGCTTCGCCCCAGAGCCGACACTCCACACCAGCAACTCACACAGCGCGTAGGCAGGAAAAGCGCTTAGGCAAAGTAAAACAAAGCAAAAAAGCTTTGTTTTACGTTTACTTAGCCACTTTGACATAGGCTATACAGTTGCAAAAAAAACACACAAAAAACAGTTGTTTAGGTTAGCGTTTCCTAATGTTACCGTGCCTATCGTCTGATCCATCGAATCCCTTGGGTCAACATCTCTGAGGTATCAAAGTAATTTGGCAATTGTCGGCTACATTCAACAATGTAATCTGCATCGCTTTATTTAACTAGGCCTATTGAACACACAGCAAGCAGAAGGAGGGTCTGAACGAAAGAGTTTTGTGTAAATTAAACGAAAGATTTTTGTGAAATTACATTTTCATTGAGGATTGCACTCTACACGCAACAGTCACATGAACTGCGGTAGCCTAATTCAGGAGGCATCTGGTAGCCTAGACACTGCGCTGTAGAATAAGCCTATAGTCAAGCAGACTTTTTACAGACTTTTTCACCAATAATGCAGGCAAACAATCAGATGATCCAGATGGCAAACGTTCAGTGACAAACCCTCTCCCCGCTAGTAGCCTAATTCCAGTTAAGTAAGCCTACATGAAACGGGTGAAGTGCTCAATACGGTAGGATCATCACCACGTTCATCTTTTCTGCATATTTCACCACCCTCTGTATATCATGATTCATGAACGAAATTGGATGAAACAATTGCTGGCTCTGGCCTACTTAAAATCACCTGCACCCTTACTCTACCATAGGCAAAATGAGATAATAGTTAGCCGACAGCGATGCAGATTACATTGTTGAATGTAGCCGACAATTGCCAAATTACTTTGATATCTCAGAGATGTTGACCCAAGGGATTCGTTGGATCCGACGGTAAGCACGGTAAAGGAAACGGTAACCTAAACAACTGTGTGTTTTTTTGCAACTGTAGGCTAAGTAAGTAGCCTATGTCAAAGTGGCCAAGTCAAAGTAAAGTGTGGGGTGTCGGCTCTGGGGCGAGGCGGTTACAGGAACGCAGAAGTCCGTCTGCACTCAGTTTCCCCCTTCAAAACTCATCGCATCGAACAGCCTCACTCGCAAAAGTCTGTTGCCCAAGTTACTGTATTTTAAATACCACCCATTTAAACGGTAACTGTAAGGGAATACAGTTACTCATAATTTGTATTCTGAATACATGTAGCCTATTTTTACTCGGTACAATTGTCAGTAACCCAAGTTACAATGCAATTTTTACTTGGAATGAAGTGTTTTTCCTTCATACAAATTCGCCAAAAATCACTGAAAGGTCAGCAAGGGTAAAACGTCTGCTGTGCCAGAATTAATGTAGATCTTTACAGTCTCCGCGTGTCATTTTTAACATTCACAACAATTAGTGTGCAAATGTGCCCGGGGGTCGGACATACCAAGCTGGCTTTTAAATAATTACAACATTATTGTATTCATTTATTGATCACTAAATACATGACATTAGTTCAGTTCAGGGGTTTATTTGTCACATAGGCCTATAGAAAAACTTTCGTAAGACAACAGCCGCTCAAAATTAACTCTATTAATTAAAAGCTTAAAAGTTATTAAATAATTCAGCATACAAATATATTCATGGAGACAGGTAGCCTAAACGAAAATGACGAAAACGAAAATTAGGCCTACACAAATAATTCAGCATACAAATATGGAAACTGGCCGGTTTAATATTTTACTATAACGAATAATAATACAAATGGATGAAACGGATGCTCCCTTGGATGAAAAGACGGCAGGGTGGACGAACTGGCGTGGACGAAATGCGGATGGACGAATCGCCCTGCTCCCTGCTGAAGTATAGTCCGTTTTGCATTGAGAATAATGAATAATCAATCCAGTCAAGTTTACCCCGCAAAATGGGCGTGTCCGGCCGTTGCTACTGATTGTTACGTGAAGTTGAAATCATCTATGGGGCTTAGTGACGGGTCTGTTGTTATATAATAGCCATATATCAAGGCCTCTTTCAATAATCATACAGAAAGCAATTGTCTTAAATCATGGGTTCTCAAAGTGCGGCCCGGGGGCCAATGGCGACCTGCGGGAACATTTCCTGACGGGCCCGCGATGACATAGCATAAGATCTGTAAAACTGTACATTGCTTTGAATGAATTAATCTCCATTTAGTGGCGTCTATAGGCATTCATTTATTGCAATAAAGTAGCCTAAACTATTGATATGCAACCTGGTCATTACAATGATTATAAAAGGGATTTTTTTTCCTACTTCAATGTTGGGTCCCTAAATAGACCCTCACATATCAAAACTTTGAGAACCCCTGTCTTAAATAAACAAACCAATTATGGATGGAAAGCATAATTACCTTGAAAAGTGTTCCATCATTGCAATGCCAGACAATTCCTTCCACTTTTCCCTGGTCACATTCCGAAAACCAGGTAAGCAGCTCCTTGTAATTCACAGAAGGGGGATCTCTTATGTGAAGAATTCCATGGGGCACTAGGAAATGTACTGGCAATTTTTTATCGCCCAATCCTTCAGGTCAACCAGAGTAAAGGGGGAAAGGTAAGAGGAAACATTACTGTTATAACTGCATTACTGGTATAGTGCACACAGCAAAAGTCATTTCAAGCCCAATAGTTGTGTCATTTTTACAGCTTGTTTTTGGAGAATATAAACTTAATTGCAGGTCAGGCAGTTAACCAGCAAACATCGCCGGTAGGTGGCAATTTGGTCGCAGTGCGAACTTTTTGCTGTGCAAACTTTGCATGCTATTGTATGGCTCTGGCTACAACCAAGGGCAATGAGCTAGCCAATTCAAACAATGCCAAGCCCGCCCAACAACCCCCTGTCAACATTGAGCGTTGTAATAAGGCTAAACACCATCAATGTCTCGGATCCCTATAGCTCAATAAGGTGCAGAAACAGTAGGATAATTTTATTTTCTCCACACATCATCAGAAAATAAAATTACAAAGATAGACAATAACAAATTTCAACTTTAATTGTCAGTTCAACTAAAAAAATTCTTCACTTTTCACTTTTCTCACAACAATTTAGATACTGTAAAATAAACAGCTACATGCTTCTTTTGTAGATGCTGTGATCGCTGCAATTGCCTTTTTCTGACTGTCACTTGAGAATTTTTAATTGGGGCTCTGTTACATTAGCTGCGTACGGGGGAAGCAAGTCACACTGACAAAAGGCATTGCTAGCTCGGCCATAGACAGTGGTAGCCTGACAAGCCAGACGATCACATAAAATGTATAGTCTAGCCATATGTGATAGACCCTTGGGTAAGACAGCTAACAAGCGATTCAAACAACGCTAAGCCCGTCCAATGACTCCCTGATCAGACAGATAGTTGGCTAAATACCACAATGTCTGAATACAATCTAATAATAATAAATAATAATAGCTTAGTTTTATGTAGCGCCTTTCAAGGTAGCCATGTTCGCTTTACAATAGGGAGAAGGGGGAGAGGATCAGTTAGAGACCAGTATGGATGAGTAGGCCTACAAGAGGGAAAGGTGGCGTTATCTCCTCAAAAAACAAGATGCATTTCCAAGATAATATTTGAAAAGCAAGACAGCGCTCTGAACTTATGGTCAATTTTGGAAGGCACTTGGCTCTAGTTGCGCGATGATGGATCAAGCTAATAATTTCTGCAACTGACAATTTCAACAAAACTTTTTGAAACGTAGACCAGCCTACAGTGGCATTACTGACTCAATGCTCTTGCTGCTTGTTCTTCTAATATAGCGTCTTGCGTGTCCTTTGCAAACTTGATAGTCAAGTCCTTGTGAATGTTCAACTGTGTGAATTGTACAGGCTATAACAACAACAATCCCCCTCCAGCTTTCTGTCAAGAAATATTTCTTGCTACATGAACGTAAAAGGTGCTTTGATATGTCAGTCCTTTAGCAAGCTGGCATGCATGTTGTGGTTGCAATTCGTTTTTTGGAATAACAAACAAATGGGATGTGGACACAATTCTTGGACCAGATAACTAGGGCACCGAAATGTTTCTTGCAACTATAACTTATTTCTATATCCAGTATTCACCTTATTCCACAGGTAAACATGGGCGCTGCCATGGCGATTGTCATTCAACATCCGATCTAGCAACGTATTGACTTAGCGTTGTGATATTTGGTGTTTTAACGGTCTAATATCAGTGGTATTATTATGAAGTTGTGCTCACTACATCCATCAATAAAGTTAGAACAGTTCGTCGCCAGATAAAAAATTATGTTTTCAGCAGTAAAAACTGTGTTTCTACGGCTACAATAAGGAGTTTTGTGATCGTGGTATTTCATGAAAATTGAGTTGATTTGAATGAGAGGCAGCGTCTAACGGAAGTTCCAAGACAATCGGAGGGCAAACGCGGAAGAAAAAAAGACAAAAATGGGCGAGGCTGCATAAGGTGAATAAACAGTATAAATAACGTTACCAGGCCTACCTAACCTCTTGTTTGCGCATGTATCTTAATTCTCTTGGTCATTTAACGTTACTGCTCCAGCAATTCAGACCGCAAGTTTGAACAAGCTTGCCATCGTGCATTTCATATCAGGGTAAATTAATGCTTAGTAGCCCTCCATTTAAAGCCAGCACATTTTTAATTCTCAATCTGATTTGGGTTCTAAAAATATTTCTTTTAGATTTCTTTTAATTGTTAGGTTGATTTCCCCCAATGAATCTTCATCACATTTGGCAACTCTCAAGAGGCATGCATCTAGGTCATACCTGGGCAAACTAAGGCCCGGGGGCCACATGCGGCCCGCGGAGCTATGTAATGCGGCCCGTGGAGCCTTCCCAAAATAAGATAATTTCTCATTTAGTCATGGTGACTGAGGTTATAGGCCTTAGTTATGAAATATGTTGTATTCATGAAATGCAAATTTTTAAACCTGCATATTAACATGTCCTCTGAAGAAAATGGGGCTACTGGTTTGAGACTTGCCAATTTATTGGCATCAATTGGGTAACACCCGGCCCGTTAGTCAAAATCTAAAAGCTAATGTGGCCCCTTGGCCAAAATAATTGCCCACCCCTGATCTAGGTGGTCTTGAGAACGTTCACCAGTGTTATTATTTAGGCCTACAGAACGCTCTGTAACAATCCTACATACTTTTAGGTTTGGGGTGTATGACAATATCTATGAATTACTGCAAATACAACATATTACTCTTTTTACTAGTGCTGTCAAGCACTTAAAATATTTAATCGCGATTAATCGCATTAATGCCATAGTTAACTCATAATTAATCACGATTAATCACATTTTTTTTCTATTCTAAATGTCCCTGTATTTTAAACAGGCTATTAAAACAATGAATATGGAATTATGGTCATGAGTAAACCTACAATGCATGAGCATACTGTAGTAACCTGCAAGTTTGTGGGATAATGAGGTTTTGTTTTCTGTGAAGCTTCCTAGGTTGCTATGTGCCTTTTTGGGGAATTAAGGAGTGGGGTTTAGGTGTGCCTGCGTGTGTGTGTGTGTGTGTGTGTGTGTGTGTGTGTGTGTGTGTGTGTGTGTGTGTGTGTGTGTGTGTGTGTGTGCGTGCGTGCGTGTGTGTGCAGGTGCGAGAAAGTGAGTGTCAGAGAATTGCGAGAGAGACAGAAGCGTTGCTGCTGTGTTGGAAGTTCTAAAAGCGTGAGTTGTGGCTAAAACAGCAACTCATTCTTGTTGTATGTGTCTACAATATAGAAAGGGAAGTTCACCCTGTTAAACCGTGTCCAGGAGTATCACAATACTTTGCCTTTGAAATGCATTTTGCCTATTGGCCTACAAGAAGCTCTCATTTTAATGACGAAGTGATTTGATGAGAGAGAAAGAGGTCATAATATGAACAGTTCAGGCATGTATGCGTCTGCGTAAAGCAATAGTGACACTCACAAACATTCTCTCTCTCTCTGTCCTGTTTGGGTTTCACTTCTGTCACTCGTGTTGCAATTTTGAAACTGATATACGGGGCATTCATTTCAAAAGAGATTTCGAAGTGACAATAGCCAATAACAACCTAAATATCGAACATGAGAGTTAACGTCAACGATTGCGTCGGTAAAATATTTGTTTTTATTGACATCGGAACTTACTCCAGGCTTCGGAGTGGCAGAGAGAGACAGCAGCGCAGACGCATCTTCAGGCGTGTTTGAGTGCGTGTGTGTATGAAGGCATGAGTTAGCAGAAGGCCTACTTCAAGTAATACAAACACAGAACATAATGAAATGTCGGTATGTGTTGGAATGGGGGAAACATTTTTTCACATTCCATATTAGGAAATCGCGGGTCAAATGCGTTAATCGTGCGTTAAAAAATTTGATGGCGTTGAAATGGGTTTGCGTTTGACAGCTCTACTTTTTTACACATGCTACTGTATGTCCCATGATTAAATTGAAATGCCAATGAAAAAAGCTTTTTCAATAATTTGTTTTGATACTTCATTTTAGTGTTGGAAAATAATCACGCATAGCCCAGTTAAACAACCCTGCTTAATGCATTAGTTAAGAGTGGCACAAAATAATTTGGAACAGCATAGACGGAACGCGAACACAGAAGCGGACAAGCACTTCACATTGAATCAATGGAAACTGATTATTCAAAACCAAAAGTAAGATCTCAGGTACCGTTGACTCAATGTTAAGTGCTTCACAACAAAATTGTACAGTAGCGGACTAGCATGAGACCATACCCAATATACTAAGCAGGGAAGAATACACATTATAAGTTGCCTGTAATAAAGCCAAAGCCAAAGAATGTTAGTTGTTTAAACCCTGTATGGGGGTCTTCAGAGAACCTAAGGTTTGGAAATGTTACCCATAGCCCCAAGTTAAGTACCTGACTACTTTCTATCTAACTACTACAGTATAACTAATTGTTCAGCTATATAACTGTTTCTCCGATGAGAAGTAATGCTTACTCGCCTTTCAAAAAGGTAAACATACTGTATCTTGAAGCAACATTGGAGGCTATTTTGACTTGTGCACACAGGGTTGTTTTTGTGCAAACACATATGTTGGAGTATTTGGATAGGTTTATGAAACTTTCTACTTAAGGAAAAAAGGAATTTTGTTAATTATTTTATACTACAGGTCAAATATAATCATTTTAAGTTAATATGTGAAAATGTTGATTTTCAGGTCACAACAGTACAATGTTGTCTGAGGGCAATGACTGAATTTATTTATTTATTTATTTATTTATTTTCAATATTCTAGACTTTATTTCTTAAACATTAACTAATTTTTATTATTTTTCCCCCACTATGGTACAATGTCGCTTTGAGGCAATACATTTTTATAAAAATAATAATAAAAAAGAAATGTCCACAGATATTGTAAAAGTGTCCCATTTTAAGCAGAAAAACACTACAAACATTTTCTCTTACAATCAGATCATGCCCATCATTGAGGAGAAAGAACAAAACCATGCGTGCCAAGTTTCAAGGAATTCCGTTAATGAGGGACAATTTTTTAGTTTACAAATTTTCTTTTATCAGTCGTCACGCAGGGGAAGGTTCATTAATAATCACGATGGAACTCACTCCATGATTGAAGACGTGCGTGGTAATGTACTTTCAAACTGAAGATGGCTCAACTTCAATTTTAGTAATTGTAATTTTATTGAATAAAATGTTTTCAAAACCATTTTAAAAAGAATGTGCCTACTCCTCCCTGTACGTGCAGACTGAGACACAAATGTCCCATGCATGCCTTGACCAAATTTACAATTTATTCCTATTGCGCAAATGCATTTTTATTACCGGTATCAGAAGTTCAAAGTTGGAGGGAGCTGATTTCAACAAGGTTAATTATAAAAATAATTTTAAAGGTTTCATAATGCTGACCCCACACTACATGATTTTACAATCTTATAAGATTTTAGAATCGTGACTACACCGAACACATGAAGAGAATATTTTCTTTCTGCGATCGTAAGAACACTTGTATAAGATTCAAACCACATGCGTAACTACCGCAGGTTCAGCGGGTGCGGCTGCACCGGGGCCCGTGGTCTTCCAGGGCCCGTCCATCGCCACCTCTGCATTGAGAATTGGCTTTATTGTCAACTCAGTAGCGTTTCCATACGATCACCTCAGAAAAAAGCAGTGGGCCCCTCTATGTAACAGTGTTCTCCTGAACATAAATTACTTACAGTTCTACTATGTCAAAGATAGACATGGGGACGTTTAGCTTCAAGTAGATAGCCCATATGACCGCTAGGATTATATAGGCGTAATTTACCCTGAATCTCACTTCATGGTGACACCGGAAATATTGTCCAACTTAATAGGTCCAATTGTCCAACTTATTGTCCAACTATAGGCAAATGTGTATAAATTATTATCAACATATAGTGATAATAATCAGTGAAGTGAACAACAACGTGTATTTTGGTAGTCTAATTTGCTTTAGGCTACTAGGGATTGTGGGACAGCCTATGGTAGCCTAATGAACCTGCGCATTAGGCTACGTGCAGAGTTGATAGCTATGAGTCGAAATATACAGAAGTGGTTTTCAGAAAAAAACTGATTCCAACATGTATAGCCGGATATCTGTAACGTAGCATATTATTTGAGGTTGCATCTCTCGTTTAAATGAACGACAGTTTCAGTCACTAAAAATGGCTGGGCTACTTTTGAAAGTTTACTATTAACGTTGCAGCAGTTAGACGGTAGTGAAGGGTTTTTTTCTAGTATGGATGAGTGGAGAGTTTTCATACGTGGAAAAGAAGAATCGAGATAGAGACAATTTGACTTGAAATCGGGCGAACTTGCGCAAAAGTATGTTAAGAGTTTTGTGCATGGTGCGCCGTCACCAATGTTTTTCCTCTTTATTTATTTAGGCTAATGAATGGTGCGTTCGCGGTCATCAATTTGTGTCTTTGGTGCGGTAACGTCAATGTTACGATTAGCCTGGGATAGGCCGTTACTTGTGTTTCATCATCTTCTCTGGCATTCGTGGACTTGGAATCGTGGATCTGGCATTCATGGATCTTGGACTTGGAAAATGATTTGTTAACATCACTGGCATGGGGCAAGAGAGACTCAGCACTAACATTTGTGCATTTAGCAGAGGCTTTTTATCCAAAGCAAGGGTGAAGTGCAAGAGGGTGATATTGTGCATAGTTGGCTACATTTGTCATTTATGTGTACATTGAGTCCGTTTAGACATTTGATGCAGATGATGAGTAATAGCCTACATGTAAGCTAGAGTTAGGCTAACACCAGAGTCCATTTAGGGATAGGTCTCCATAATATATATTTTTTTCTTGGGCTAAGGGGGGCCCGCAATGCACAGTCGCAACTGGGCCCGTGATAGACTTGTTACGCCACTGATTCAAACACACAATGGTACACCACAGACTACACGACAATCAAGCCTGATTCATTCTCCCTGATTCTGACATTAACCTGTATCTAGGCTATGTGATAGGCTATTCTCTCATAATGTTTGAAAAACTATGCACCAAATATGCCACATTGCTTCGAACACCTTAACTTGGTTGTTGCGGTTGTTGAAATAGGTCTACCCGTCACATAGACTAAATTCTGATAACCATTTGCAGTGACAACCGAGTTCACTTGTAAAGTTTTTTTATTTCATTTGTTAAAATATCTAGAGGTTCGTGTCTGAGATTAGAGAATGGGTGATGTGTTCAACCCGAACACAAACTTTGAAGTTTAGCCTAACGATAGATGGACGTGGATATATGGTCAATAAAGTAAAAAGGTTGTTGTCGTTACTAAATCGATAGACCTTAAGTTTCAAAAATAATGTTGCATGGGACAAGTGGGGACACGTGAATCGGATAGCCTACAGTTATGCACTAATAGGCCTACATATATCACCACAACAGTAATAAAGTCATCAAACAGTTTGTCTTAGCCTACATTGTTTTAAACTTGATAAATTAGGTGCCATGCAAGAGCTACTATATTAGCAATCACTTGTAGGCCTATGTGTAAACTTCCTTGCTGGTTCTTTCAGAGCAGCTTGCTTAATCCATACTAGGCCATTCCTTGCACCATTAAATTACAAAACTGATTTTTGTCAGATCAACGAAGCATGAAACGTACTAACATACGTACATGTTCTTTAGAACCACTTCTCATGCCTCACACCAATGCTGATTGGACGTTTGTTTGGTGAACTGCTCCAAATTCTCTTCAACTGAAAATAGCCAGACTGAGTTGCGAGTGAAAACCTGAAATTCGCGAGAATCAGGATGGTCTCACAAGGCATTTTCATTATCATATAGGCCTATACAGTCCAAACAAACAGCCAAGACACACTTTATTTCAATTTAAGCTAGGTTATTAGAGTAGAGTGTTTAAGCTAGGTTATTAGAGTAGAGTGTTCAATCCAAGCGCGTCATGTTAGCCGGGGACGCCGGGGATATGTCTCAGGGACTTTTTGTTATGACAGATTTTGTCCCCATCACTATTGACAATTTAAAATAACATGTCATTAACAGAAAATCTCTAACCATGGTACGTAAATGCCAGGGCTACGATATCCACGCGAATAGCCTACAAGGAAAGTTGTCTGCTTGCGCAATTAATAATGTTGGATCAGCAGCGCTCATATAGAATTCCTCCACTGCCCGAGAATTTTCAAAAATAAAGCCAACCTCACTTAAGGCAAAAAAAAAGATCAGGCAAGGTCTAAACAACAGCTGTGCTCATCTAGACTTGGTGTAAAGTCAGATTTTCCCTAGGC
This sequence comes from Sardinella longiceps, assembly GCA_027497455.2. Lineage (NCBI taxonomy): Eukaryota > Metazoa > Chordata > Actinopteri > Clupeiformes > Clupeidae > Sardinella > Sardinella longiceps. Next base: position 15,451,469 of record JAODXP020000004.1, on the reverse strand, counting down.
CTTATGCGCAAATTCTAACATTTACTTTGTGGTAGCCTCAGTGAGTGTAGGTCATGTTACATAAGATCAGACATAGACTACTTCTGCGTGTTCATGTAGGCTAAAGTCTGAATCGAAGACTAGTGACTTTGGTGAAGTTATAGGAACTTACCGCAAGCTTTTGTTTGAAGACGCATCAGCTGGGGAAGTAGAATCTTTTAACCGTTCAGCCCGACGTTTGATGACCAAGAGATTAACGTTTTGTTTGGGACTTAAATTGCTATCAAACTGTGTGGTTACAATCATTTACATTGGGACTAATAGAGCAGTTAGTTCATATGAACCATTGAGTTTGTTTTCGAGACGTTTAATGACTTTTAAAAGCATAACTTTCGCAGCGTCATTCTGCATCACTGGCCGGGCAGCTATTTTTCTTTTGAATTAGTCCCGTACATTTTCTGCCTATTATTATTCTTTGGAAAGGTTAATGTCCCAATTATTTCACAGCAAGTAAAGTCGCCGTCAACCGTTAAGTCTAGCCTGTTCTAGTTCAAGTGATATGCTTAGTTCAATCGTGAACAAAGATGACATCACCTCAAAGGAAGGAAATCTGCGAAGGGAATTTAATGCAGACGCAAAGCCTAGAGCATAGCCTCTTGTTCCCTTCACCTTCCATTGCGCTCACGTGTGCGCAAGATATGGACAAGCTATGGACTTAGAGAGCGCAGCAGATTGCAAGCGCTACTCGCGTGCGCAAAGCTGTCCAAACATAAATTCCTCACGTATCACCTAGATAGGCCTAATAGTTTTTTTTTTTTTTTGCAAGAAGATAGGCTTACATGTTGCAATTTTGTATAGACAGAAGCATAAAAGAAACATTAAGAAATTTCTATCCCCAGCACTTTGGAGCCAAGCTGTATATCAGTGTTTTTGTCCCCAGCACTTCAGAAACCAAACTGACGCCCTTGGTTCAATCTTAGAACACTTGGCAAGACGGGCAAAATTGGTCCCAATTCTCAGCCAAGACCAGGCTGCCATGGCAACGTCACCCCTAAGGAAGGTAGAAAAAACTGCCCCTTGGTACACCACACATACACGTACATTAAAACCGTCTGCTCGCAGACTAGAGAGGAAATGGCTCACCACTAAACTCGATGTATTTCACATTGCCTGGAGAGAGAGCCTGAAAGAATACAAGACTGCACTGAACAATGCTAAAACAGCTTATTATTCCTCGCTTATACATGAACACAAAGACGATCCAAAATTCCTCTTCAACACTATATCAAATTTGACAAAAAGTAAGACTGAACTAACTCGGTCCATTCCAAGTCACCTCAGCAGTGACGACTTCCTGAATTTTTTCAATGAAAAAATTTAAACCATACGACTTAAAATTAGCAACATGCCTACAGCCTCTCTACTAACTACTGATAGCTGTAGCCAACCCGTAGCATACAGTACAGACCAAAAGTTTGGACACACTTTCCCATTAAATGATTTACTTTATTTTCATGACTGTTGCCTTCAGTGACAATCTACAAAATAAACAAACTTATGAATGGACACGTGGCATTATGTACTTAATAAAAAAAAAAGTGTGAGATAACTGAAAACATGTTTTATATTATTGTTTCATCAAAGTATTCTTTTTTTGTTTTGATGACTGCTTTGTCCTCTTTTTATTTTTTGGATGAGCTTCAAGAGATAGTCACCTGAAATGGTTTTCCAACTGTCTTGAAGAGTTATTCATTCCTAGAGATTCCGACATTCCTTGTCGGCTCTTTTGCCTTCACTCTGCGGTCCAGCTCACCCCAAACCATCTTGATCGGGTTCAGGTCCAAAAGTTTGTCATAATCTCACACTTTTTTTGTTAAGCACATAATTTCATATGTGTCCAAACTTTTGGTCTGTACTGTACCTTGACTCCTTTATGCCCACTGATATATTAGAAATTTCGTCTCTCATTACTAAAGCGAAGGCATCAACATGCCAACTTGATCCTATTCCTACTCATCTCCTCAAGGCAGCCTTTACACCGCTAGCTGAGACATTACTTGAAATTATCAATAGCTCACTCCCAACGGGACATGTACCAACTACTTTCAAGACATCAGTCATTAAACCATTGATTAAAAAACCAAACCTTGACCCTGATGTTCTGGCTAATTACAGACCTATATCCAACCTTCCTATAATATCCAAAATTCTAGAAAAAATTGTGTTCAAATTTGTCGCTTCCTAGATGAAAACAAAATCCAGGAATCAGGATTTAGAGCCAATCACAGCACTGAAACAGCCTTAGTTAAAGTCTTCAACGACCTCCTTCTTTCCATGGACAATGGTAATATATACATATTAATTTTACTTGATCTTAGTGCAACTTTTGACACCATTGACCACAATATCCTACTACACAGACTCGAACATACGATAGGCATTAGAAATTCAGCATTAGCTTGGTTCAAATCCTACATCACTGATCGATACCAATTTGTACATGCCCACAACGTCTCATCTTATCATGCTAAAGTTAAATATGGCGTTCTGCAAGGCTCAGTACTGGGCCCCCTACTATTCTCTCTCTATATGCTACCTCTGAAATGCAATGCCATGTTTCCTAATGATTTCACCCACTCATACGCAGATGATACAAAGCTTTATCTCTCTATGAAGCCTAGCGACTGCACTCCGACAACCAAACTCAATGCCTGTCTTGAAGACATTAAAGTTTGGATGTCAAAAAATTTCTTATGCTTGAACTCAGATACAACTGAAGTTATGATGATTGCCTCTAAACAACTGAAGGACACCTCGCTTCACCAGCATAGCTCACTTAGCAGGCCTACACTCTCATTTAGCTCACAAGTGAAAAATCTGGGGGTAATTATTGATCAAGACCTTTCCCTGAATAGCCACGTAAAGCACATTTCTAAAACATCATTTTTTCACCTTAGAAACATTGCTAAGGTTAGGAAGTTCCTGTCCTTTGAGGATGCTGAAAAACTTATACATGCATTTGTTACCTCCAGACTCGACCACTGCAATGCTCTGTTGTCAGGGTGCAGTAACACCTGCATTAAAAGTCTACAGCTAATCCAAAATGCAGCAGCTAGAACACTCACTAGAACTAAGAAATATGAGCATATTTCTCCCATTCTAGCATCTCTACACTGGCTTCCTGTCAAAAGTCGAATTGACTTCAAAATCCTTCTCATTATGTATAAGGCACTTAATGGCTTAGCTCCAGCATATATTACAGATTTACTTGTTCCATACCATCCAGCAAGACCTCAGAGATCTCAAAATGCTGGCCTCCTTGAAAAAGTGACCATATCTAAAAGATCTACTGAAATAGTGTTTGAACTTATCTTTGAACTCTTCCTGCTCATTACTTACTTTGCTAAACTCACTTATTGTATTAGATACACTATTGTATGCATAGCTGCCACAGTAAAGGGAAAGGTCTGAGACACTCCAAACCATCTCTCCCTTTGCATTGTCCCATCAGTTGTGTGAGACTTCAGCACCACCTAAAATGAGGGTGCTCCATTTCTGAAATTGGGTGATAGAAAACCTCAAAGTGATCTCAAAGCAATCTGTGAACTGAACACAATTCTTAAAAATGCAATGGTGGGAGCACATCATGATATACTTTTTTTCTGATGGAAACACAGAAATTACACCCACTGAAAGTCAATGAGACACAGCTCCTCCTTCCTTCCTAATAGGCTTCATAACTGAGCAATGCTGAATATGCAGCTGTATCTTTTTAGCACAGAATTATTTAGGCTATTTATGATTTTGTGACAATAGTGTAACCTGCCACTGATTGTGTTTGGAGAAAATAATATATTTTATTTCAGTGAATGAGTTGTGTCCAGTGGATGCGATTTAAGTGCTCCAATCATTTAGTCCACAATAATGTGCTCCCACCACAGATTACAGTTTTAAAAATTGTGTTCATTTCACAGGTTTCAATGAGATGAGAACTTATCTCTGCAAATTCTAGGTCTATATTATAATGTTATAATGTGTGATGTGTGAGCAAGTACGTTACCAATGATACCAGTGGATAGATCTGGTTGTCTAGTTTAATTCAATACCAAATACCTCGATTGTAAGAGGTATCATGCCCATATAAAGCTTCAGAAAGACAATGAAGCAAAACCGGAGATATGTTTTGCGGCACTAACTTGCGCAATAGGATTAATTAATTGGCGCGTCTGAAGAATGTTTAACTTATTTTCGGCTCGAAAAAATTACCGAGGTCCGGACCTCTGTGTCCTCTATTGTAGCTACGGCCATGATGGAAAGGCCGGATGCTGGACAGGGCAAAGAAATCCGGATGTGTGTGGCCACCCTAGAACCTTAGCCTGTATACAATTAGGAGGGAGCGTTGTAAAGAAAGGTGTAGAGACTTTCTCAAGTGAACGCATAAGTTTGTTAATCAGTAACACAATTACATTTATGTTCGCGTTTTCTTTGATAGTGTGAGTAACGAGGCACTGAATATTTTCATTGAACTTTTTGTACAGCTCCACGGTACATGTTGTTAATACCAATGTAAAAATATGTTCTCTTTCATTTTTTCATCTTGAACCCACATATATTTTTCATATTGCAAGTAAGAAAATTCAGTATTACCATAAGGATTTCCATTGATATTGGTTCCAATGAGCTCCAAAGTTTGTTCATGCAGTCCTGACAGTGGTACACATGTGATTTCCAGTGTGTCTTCATCTTCTCTGATGGGCCTGAGGACAAGCGCTTGTCCAGTCTCATAGTCAACCACGGTGGAGTGCCAGCAGTACTGCTTATTGTTTTTCTCAACAGGAACCCAGCCTTAATTTGAGAACAGTCAAACACAACACATTTTGTTGTTGACATTGTATAATAGGAACAAATAGTACATTTCCAAAAGAGGAGATACATTTAACTAAATGTACAGTAACTATCAGCAGATCAAGCAGAATACAGTTCCAATCCAGTTTTGCAATTTTGTTGTGCTAGTTGATACTACGCCACAAAATAGTTCCAGAAAATTCTAAATACCACTTAAAATGTGACAAACTGTATTTCGATACTGTATTTCGAGACACCACTAACCATCTCATCACTTTTTCACCTCACACATAACATGATAAATGTAGGCTATTAGTCTGAGCGAATTAGGGTTGAAGGTGGAAGTTAATAAAGCCAAAGCATATTTGGTTTCAATTGAACCACAATTTTACGTAGATTTAGGATATCAGGTGCCTGCAGAACCAAAATTTTCCAGAAAAAAGTTATTGAGCTTTGAGTGGACCATTAGTCCAAATGAATGGGATTCGGGTGGATTTTGTACTACTACTACATTTAGGCCTGAAGTATGAAGGGAGGACTAATTTCACCATACATCCCATACATTTTCTGAAAGGAAACACCTTCAGGATATTACATAGCATGGATGGATGCTCCATCCTACTCATTACAATAAATCCCAAAAATTAAGAAATTTGGCATTTGAAAAATTGGCAATTTTTGGTGACATTTAGGCCAGTGGCATGTAGGGGAAACATATTAGACCCCATAAACTATATATTTTCTGAAAGCTTATATGCCCAGGATTCCACCTGCAAGATATTTTCCACATCCTACCCCCTTTATTATTTTAAAGCTTATGCCTATTTTGGTGGAATATTAAAAAATATGGGCATTTCTTGAACAAAAGTGCCAATGGAATATATTAGTAAGTAATAAACCTTGACAAGTAATACTTTTCTTGAAAGCAGGGGGCTTTAGGATCTCAGTAAACATAAATTTAGACAGGTTCCACCTCCTTCCTCCCCTTGATACCCATTTATAGGTCAGCGGGTATTGGTGATTTTGGTGTATAGCCAATGTATTTGGAGCTGAGGCGTTGAGAGAAAGCTATTCTACCCCTTATGCTATACCTTTTCTGAAAGCTTACACACACAGGGTCTCATTTAAAGTGAATTGAGACAGGTCCCACCCTCTTCACCTCTTCACTATCCATGTATAAGGGTGCATTTGGGGCTAATTTGACTAGCGTATAGCTCATTAGCATATTAAAATTATTTTTCAGGAGAACTTGTAATACAAAAAATGCTACTTTCCATGGGTACTTTCATTATATAAAGTTTTATGTTGATAGGACCAAAAGAAAAAAATAGCCCTATTCAGACCTATATAATAATCATTATACCATGGCCTATTCAAAGCCCTATAATTTTTTCCCGGTACAAATTGGTGCTGCAGGCACCCCAAATTCTTAATCTACAGAAAATTCTGCTTCAATTGATACAAAATATGCTTTGGCTATATTTACTTCCACCTTTGACCCTTTTTTGGGCTAATTCGCTTAGACTATATCTGTTTATCTTCATTGTCTGTTTTTTTTTTCTTCTTGAGAAAGAGGTGTGCATTGACAAAGGCATTTAAAGCGGATTTTAAGACATTGGTAAATGGGTCTACTACAGTGGTGAGCCTGCACAGAGCTGCTCCGCCTAAGGTCAGAATTTGTTTGTCACATTTCTATCAAAGCTAATTGTCATCCCTGAGATGCCATGTTAAGGAAATCTACAGTACATGGGCCTGACCAAGTTGAAGATGCATCACTCGGATTTTTAAAATATAAAATAACTGTATATTCCCACTGTAGGCATATGGGCCCTATCTTGCAGAAGGCGCACCATGCCTTCGCGACTCGCGCAAGCTGTCATTGCTATTTTGTGCGAGCGCATGGTTCGTTTTTCTGTCAAGTAATTCACGTTGTCTAATTAGCAAGTGACTTTGCGTCCTCGGAGGTGTGTCGAAGGTGTGGCTAGGCGCAAAGCGCAACAGATGCTATTATACAGACGCAGAAAGGGATCCGCCACTGATTGGCAAAAACCTGGTCATTCGTCAGTCATGCATTCCTGAAATGCTATTTTATGGGCGCACAACGCAATAGGTAATGCAGTCCTCGTTCCAGCAAAACAATGACGGCCACAAAAACAATTATTTAAATCGGAAAATCATTATGATATTCAGGAAGATGTGGTTAACCACAATTTATTAGCCTGCAACAGAAAACGCACAAGGATATAAGAAGGGGGGACGTTAAATGGAGAATCAATTTTACTTTCGCTTTCGAACAAATATTCCGAGATATCTATCTGGATTAAATCAGCTTCCTCCGTGTCTTGTGCAGGCTGTAGACATCAATATATTACCAGACCCATTACGGCTCTGACTATTACTAGACCCGACTTGTGAGCTTGCTCGCTATTCAATATTTTAATTTCTTTAAATGCACAAGGAGGAGATCAGCTGGTGTGATAGCAATTCACCAGGCGCTTTGCATGATTAATTAGGCATCCTAAGTCCAACCTTTTTGAACTTTGCGCCGGCGCAAAGTTCATTGTCTGCGCTGTGAAAATGGCAAAATCCCGCCGGCACACCCCCAAAACCATATGCGTCATCAGCCAAACAACATTTGACATTGCGTCGTCAAAATAGGGCCCTATTTATTGTCCCCATATTTGATGACCTGGTTACTTTTTTTGAAACTTGTGCCATTTTTTTTTTTTGTGGTGGAGTGCTCCAATTTTTGAATGAAGCGGCTCTCTGATGGACATGTTTGCATGAGGGAGAGCGGCTAGTCACTGTCTCTTCAGCAAAGACCAGGGCCCAGTTTTTTCGGATCATGGATTGGATCAAATGTTGGAAATGAGTTTTTCAGAGGCAAAGGAGGGATTTCAGATAAGATCAGATCATGTAATCCAATCCTACTTTTGATCGGATCAAACCTGCCCTTTGGGTTTAAAGTTTGAATTCTGTTTGGGATCTATTTGTTCCAAAAAAACAGGATTATCCTGATCCCATCAGAAGGGGGGATTCAGTTGTGATCTTTTGAACTTAACAAAATCATAGATTTTGTTGACACTGATCATGGAAATAAAGAGAATCTAGGTAGCAGGGGGGTATTCCATTAAAGTCGCTAATGATAGCCGGGTTTACATGATGGATGGATAAAAGCATTTTGGTCTCAGTGCTGGTGTTTTCTTAGTATGGCATCCCCAATTTCCCCCATTTTTTAGCTTTAGCTTAGCATAGGCGCTGGCATATAATGTTGCCAGATAGCAACTTTTTGGCAACTTTGCACTGAGACCAAAATGCTTTTACCCACATATGTAACTCCAGGTAAGGGGGTGAATAACCAATTTTCATAAAGAGGTGAACTATTCCTTTAAATCACTACAGCCCAGTGGCATGAATGATGAATTCATCTTGACGTGTTTTTTATACGCTAGAATGATGAATTCATCTTGACGTGTTTTTTATACGCTAGAATGTTATACCTATTCACATCTTGTATTTTACTTTTTTATGTTCGCAAAAAATATTTGTGCATTTGATACATGACTGTACTTTATATTTGCAAATGTAACTGTAACATCCAACAATATAACTATATGTAATGTATAGACGATGTGTATCTATGTATATTGGTATCTATGTATATCAGGTAGCCTAATTGACAGCAGAACCAATAAGAAACTCTTGCGTCCAGTGACGTTTTTCAAACTGGGAACACTGATGATGGGCTAGTCCCGAAACGTTTGTTACCCCATTTTTGTTCTGTTTTCTTTTCGGCTTTTGTTCTTGTGTGCGGCCTCCCTTATTCTTGTTCACTTGCATGGATTTATTTGGAAGTTACGCACCAAGCAAGACAACACCATAAGACAAAGGCACGGACACCACTCTCCCCTTCTGCACGTAGCCAGCATTTTGAAACTACTGAGGTCTGAAATGCGCACAGAGTGCGCTGGAAAATTTTCAACATTGGAGATCTACTGAAATAGTGTTTGAACTTATCTTTGAACTCCTCCTGCTCATTACTTACTTTGCTAAACTCACTTATTGTATTAGATACACTATTATATGTATAGCTGCCACAGTAGAGGGAAAGGTCTGAGACACTCCAAACCCCCTCTCCCTTTCCCTTCTCCCACCAGTTGAGTGAGACTTCAGCACCACCTAAATTGAATGAGGGTGTTCCATTTCTGAAATTGGGTGATAGAAAACTCCAACATGATCTCACATCAATCTGTGAAATGAACACAATTCTTAAAAATGCAATGGTGGGAGCACATCAATTTAGACTTTTTTGTGATGGAAACACAGAATTCATACCCACTGAAAGTCAATGAGACACAGCTCCTCCTTCCTTCCCAATAGGCTACATCACTGAGCAATGCTGAATGTGCAGCTGTCTCATTTTAGCACAGAATCTTTTAGGCTATTTATGATTTTGTGTCAACAGTGTAACCTGCCACTGATTGTGTTTGGAGAAAATATCTTTTATTTCAGTGAGTGAGTTGTGTTCAGTGATTTAAGTGCTCCAATCATTAGGCCTAAGTCTACAATAATGTGCTCCCACCACAGATTACAGTTTCAAGAATTGTGTTCATTTCACAGATTTCTATGAGATCAGGTTGAAAACTTCTCTGCAAACTACAGGTCTATATTATAATATGTGATGATCTTGCAAGTTCAGCCTTTAACACTAGATAAAGACATTTCCCTCACATAAATATAGGCAATCTTTATACTGAAATTGAACCCTCTCATTCTCTAGTAAGTACGTTACCAATGATACCAATGGATAGACCCGGTTGTCCAGTTTAATTTAATACCAAATACCTCGATTGTAAGAGCAGGCATACCCATATAAAGCTTCCGAAAGACAAGGAAGCAAAACCCGCAATATGTTTTGCGGCTCTCGCGCGCACAAAAGGATTAATTAATTGGCGCGTCTGAAACTTATTTTCGGCTCAAAAAAATTACCGAGGTCTGGACCTCTGTGTCCTCTATTGTAGCTACGGCCATGCCACAGGGTGTCACATAATATAAATTGTGACAGGTGCCACCCACTTCATCTCTTCACTACTCTTTTATATGGGTGTATTTTGGGATAATTAGATTAGTCTATTGATCATCTGCATATAAAAAAAACATGTAGAATTACTATAACTATATACAAAAAATGGTTTTCATGGGTAATATCACTGTATAAAGTTGTTTTTTGATAGGCCTCAATGAGCCTATTTTCTTTTCTTTTAGTCCTATTCTGGCCTATAATGGCACACATGTTGAATTGATGAGAATGTAACATATTGCCTCAACTAAGATTTCTTACAAAGGATACAAGGAGTTTTTATTGTCGCATACATATAATTACGAGGCAACTGTAAAAAATGCAGTGAAATTTGTGTCTGGTGTCAGCCTATTTGTGCAAGACAGGACATTAGGCGGGGGTACACCAACAAGCACCCAAGAGCAACAGGGGCAAGGAAAAACTCTGTTACCTAAGGAAGAAACCTTGGGCAGATGCATGGCTCAGGTGTCTAACCCTGCCAGGGGTCAAGGTGAGGGAAAGAGAATGGCAGGAGAGAAGGGACAATGTGCATTTGCCTGTGGGGAATGGGCATGGTGTTGTATTGTGTGGCGTTGTATGAGGGGAGACGTATGGTGACAGGGGTTGTGGAGTGGGTAATATGCTGAAAGTATCAGAGGCTGTCTGGAGTATGTGTGTGTGTGTGTGTCTGTGTGTGTGTGTGTGTGTGTGTGTGTGTGTGTGTGTGTGTGTGTGTGTGTGTGTGTGTGTGTGTGTGTGTGTGTGTGACGGGTGGTGAGCATGTAATGGCAGAAAGATGAAGTGAAAGTGATTATCAGGGTACATGTGCTGTATACATTTTCAAGGGTCAGGGACCTTTCTGTCTGTGTGTTGTGCATTGTGTGTGGGCCAATGAAGGTGACAGGGGAGAGTAGTGTAGGTGTGTTGTTTGTGGGCAAGTGTGTATGTAGGGGGGCAATGTCTTGTAAGTATCCTGAGGGGACTTAGGATAGGAAGCAGTGTACTGTATTTCTTAGGACTTTTAATATATTTTTCTGGACATCTGAAGTTGAAAAAAATTCTTTTACTTTTGCGACTTTCAGGGAGTGTCATGGGTTAATCAGGGTGATGTAACCCTAGGTGTCTAATAAAACATATGGCTAATCAGCTTCTCCATATTGTTAGAGGCCAAGAATATATAAATGTACTGTTGATTCACAAATCTGCAGTAGGCTTGCTGTATAAGCAGTAAGCTATAGTATTCCTATCTGATAAGGGAAACATTTCAATAGCATAAACTGTACTATGTGGTTTTGCATGCATCAAGGCATCCACCCCATCATTACCATGAACTACCATAATTCCATAATGTACTGCATTATGTTGAAATTCATTGATTTTCAATGTGCATTGGCAATGGGCTAATGTGCATTACAAAGTTTTCAATTTTCACATTCAGCATGATATTTCAAACAAATTTGTTTTCTGTAGGTGTTGTGTACCTGGGAACAGTTATGCTCATTTAAGAAAAGAAGAAAAAAAAAGAAAAGAAAAAAACAGCAGAAATCGATTCAGCACCTAAAAATCATATAGAACCAATACTTTAAGTACTTTTCCTCAAAAATGCCTAGTGCTTCTTATTTTGAGCTCTTTTTCAATTTCTGGTCTAGTCTATGGGAATTCAATCATGGTCACAGTGTTTGCAAAACCTATCAACCTTTATTTGGTGGGAAAGATTATTAAGCATATGTATGGAACCTTTTTTGGTGACTTGTGTTTCTGACTGTTTGCATTTTCTGAGACACCACTATTCAGCCTAGCAGTTAACCTGCTACGGAGCTGGTTAGTGTGGGAGCATGTTACCCCTGCAACTCAAATGAGATTACCGTTCAAAAGGTCCGCTTTAATGTTGTGATTGAGGGTAAATTGACGTATGAGCTGCGCCGAATCACGTTGTTAGGTTTCCAGTAGGTTCGCAAAGTCAGTAGGGGGTCACAGTTACCGCAAAGCGAAAGCACTTCAGTAGCATAAGTGAAGGAGAACGGGAGAGCTCCTCCCGCATGTCATTAAGATTAAGGGCCCTATTTTGACGACGCAAAGTCAACTTTGTTTGACGGATGACGCATATGGTTTTGGGGGCGTGTCGGCGGCTTTTTGCTATTTTCACAGCGCAGAAAATGAACTTCGCGCCGGCACAAAGTTAAAAAAGGTTGGACTTAGGATGCCTAATTAATCATGGGTGTGTTATGGGTGTAACACAGACATAACCAATGACAGATCAATCTCTCATTGCCTTTAAGAACGAAGAGCGCAAAGCGCCTGGTGAATTGCTATCACACCAGCTGATCTCCTCCTTGTGCATTTAAAGAAAGTAAGCTCACACGTCGGGTCTAGTCATAGTCAGAGCCGTAATGGGTATGGTAATATTAAATTGATGTCTACAGGCTGCACAAGACACAAAGGAAGCTGATTTAGTCCTGATAGATATCTCGGAATATTCATTCGAAAGCGAAAGTAAAATTGATTCTCCATTTAACGTCCCCCCTTCTTATATCCTCACGCGTTTTCTGTTGCAGGCTAATAAATTGTGGTTAACCACATCTTCCTGAAAATCATAATGATTTTCCGATTGTAATAATTATTGTTGTGGCCTTCATTGTTGTGTTAGAACGAGGACTGTATTACCTATTGCGTTGTGCGCCCATAAAATAGCATTTCAGGAATGTGTGACTGACGAATGACCAGTTTTTCCCAGTCAGTGGCGGATCCCTTTCTGTGTCTGTATAATAGCATCTGTTGCGTTTTGCGCCTAGCCACACCTTCGACACACCTCCGAGGACACAAAGTCACTTGCAAATTAGACAACGTGAATTATTTGACAGAAAAACGAACCATGCGCTCACGCAAAATGGTGCGCTGTCTGCATTATAGGGCCCTAAGGATTACTGTTTGACATTTGAAGTTATATGTGTGTGTATTGGAATCAAAGTACAAATGTATGGTAAATTTGTCTCAGCTGCAGGGACGCTGGAAGTGGGGGTGCTGAGGGGGCTGCAGCACCCCCTGGATTTTAGATTCTGTCTTGCAGCACTCATCATAAATTCGTCGTGCGAGAGGGACAGCTGTTAATTCACTATCTTGTTTTGAACTTAGAACCGTATTTGTTGGAAAATGAGAGATACAGAGGAGACTTGTGTGTGGTTACATTGCTACCAACCAATATAAAATGGTAACCAATGAAAAATGAAAATCTTACGTGATCAGACTCAGCCTATGCAGAATAATCTGTTGCAAATTCAAAGTTGGTGTTCTTTGTTCTCTATGCGTAGCGCATCACATCGTCACTGATGGTGCACAGCCCTTATTTTTATCCATTAGAAAAAGTTCGGCCGTCTCATCACCCGCTGTTAACCCTGCGTGTGCGAGCGCAACAGCCAAACATTCATGAGTCTGTGTAACTTACCCGACAGTTCGCACATCCAGACATATGCCTATCCCGCTCGGACTTTATGTGTAAAATTGCTTTGTCTGTGTGCCTAGTCCCAGTCCCATTTCCCTTCCCACTCGTCTTGCACGCACTTGTTTGCAAGTGTCCTCCAAAGTGACACCCCTCGATTGTGTCGTGAGAAGTGTAGAGGTCGAAAACAGGACCTCTGTTGCGCTTCGCGTAAACGTCTTCACCTGTTTTACGTGTATGGATGGATATAAGCATAGATATAGAATCCCTGATATAAGGCTCTAAACCAGGGTAAAGTGGCACAGTAGGCCTATGTCCTGGTTACACAGATTAGCCTATCTTAATAGTTTAAATAGGTCAAACTGTAGCCTATGCCCTGACGCAAGTCATTAGGCTACTCAAAACAATTCTTTATTTTCATCCTAAAACTAAGTTGTAATTGCATGTTCATTAAAGTTCATGAAAGTTTTGATAGGCCCTATCCTACCCTTTTTTTTGCTATTAACTCGTAAATGTGTAATATCATTTTGTAGGCCCGAGTGTCTTGTCTAGGGCATTGAGCATACTTTTTTTTAACCGTAATATGAAACTTTTTTCTTTTTTTTTTTTTTTTTGCGCAGTGTCCTCAGCCCCCCCAGCTGTAACTGACTTCCAGCGTCCCTGCTCAGCTGTGTTTATGAGTAAGAGTGCATCGTTAACCAGACAGCCATCTCTGTATGCATGTGGTAATTATTTGTCCTAGCGAACTACCAGTGTATGCGTCTGTATATTGTCATGTAGAGCTCATGTTCAATTGAGAAGACAATTCCATTTTGTGCAAATTATTATCAAGTTTGTACTATGAGTAGTTTAAGGAATATGTCCATGCTGCGCTGAACTTAAGTGATGTGTGTGTGTGTGCGCCATGCATGTGTGTGCTCCAGGCCACGAGGCCTTCACGTGGCTGGTTTATTCATCTGTAATTACTACATGCTGCGTGTACTTTGTTTTCTACTGACATTATGCTTAAAGTATAAGGGCCCTATCTTGCAGTCGGCAATGAGAGATTGATCTGTCATTCGTTATGTCTGCGTTACACCCATAACACACCCATGATTAATTAGGCATCCTAAGTCCAATCTTTTTGAACATTGCGCCGGCGCGAAGTTCATTTTCTGCGCTGTGAAAATAGCATAATCCCGCCGGCACGCCCCCAAAACCATATGCGGCATCCGCCAAACAACATTTGACATTGCGTCGTCAAAATAGGGCCCTAAGTCCGGAGTAAGTTTAAGCATAGTCCTGCTGCACAAGCCTTCTAACAGCAATATATTTCGCATTAAATGAAAGAATTTCGAACAGCATAGACTTAACGCGAACACGAAACACTTTACATTGAGTCAATGTAACCTTAGATCTTACTTTCGGTTTCCAATAGTCAGGTCCCATTGATTCAGTGTAAAGTGCCTGTTCGCTTCTGCGTGCACGTTCTGTCTGTGCTGTACTAAATTATTTTGTTCCACTCGCTACCTAGCGCATTTAGCAAGCTCTTTCAACAGGGCTATGCTTGAATTCAGTCCGGTGCTTTCCTTTCATGTCTGAACTGTATAGTGGAAGTAAGTGTATTTATCAATGGAAATATTTTAGTTATTCATCATTACTTCTGTATGCCCGTCTCCATTAAGTTGAAGTTACTAGACATCTCCACCAGTTCTGACCAACTGGCTGTAGCGCTTCAAACTTCTCCGACCCTCAGTTTTTATACAGTCCTTTAAACAAGTTTCTCCATTTCAATTACTGTTAGCGAGAGTAATGGAACAGAACCCCCACTAAAACTAGCGCCGCTTGTCGAAATTAGTGTGGCTTAGCGAATAGCTCCCTTGATGGAATACACCTAATGAGATGGCAAACAAACAAAAATATATTTCAAAGCTGTCAAATAAATATCACTAGTCAGAAAATTAAATCAAACAATGGCAGTTTATGGCAAACTGTATTGTATTTCTTGCTTAGCCAGTAGGGGCTAAAAAATTGGCTAAATTTAACGGAATATTGAACTTTTTTTATGAAAACTGGTCATTAAACCCCTTTCCTGAAGTTACATATGTGGGTCTCAGTGCATGCGCTTTCCTAATCTGGCAACTTAAGTTTTAGCTTTAGCTTAACATAGGCGCTAGAATGTAGTGTAGCCAAAGAGTTGCTATCTGTCTACATTCCAACACCATGCAAAGCTAAACCTGGGACTTATGGTTTAGGCTCCAGCATGACTTTTAGTGGAGAAAAATAATAATAAAAAAACAGAACGAAAACAACAGCTTCGCTGCTTGGACCCCTAATAATTACATTATGGTCTGGATCACCAATCGCCACCAGTTCTTGCTTGTCCCAATAAACACATTTTTCGAAACTTTCATCCCAATCCGTGCTGTACTTTTCGAGTCATCCTGTCAGATTAGTAAAATGCATACACTAAGGCCAAAGTGCTTTTAGCCACATATACTCTAGGTAAGAGAGTGAATAGCCATTTTTAATAAATAGGTGGGATATTCCTGTCTGTGATATTCAGGATTTGGTAATCCTGAAATTTGATACTCGGATCACAGTGGTCCAATCCAGTGTTTCTTTAAAAAAACTGGCATAAAAGTGAGTTGGATCAGGTGATTCTGGATAGCCAAACATGGGATTCTGAAATCCAAATCAATATGATCCAGATTACACTTTTTGAAAAATTGGGCCCAGGACATGATGACTGTGATATGCAGCAAGAGGAGGCTTCTCCATGCGGCACCTCCATGACCACGCTGGCTGAGAGATTTCACATGCCCATCACACCCATCTCCTCCTTCTTGCGGGTCATTTCCTGAAGGCGGATCCTGATCATCCAGGCAACCATTTCCCAAAAGCATAGTTGCTAACCAGTTAACAACTTATTTGCTTGGCAATGGGAAATTGCATTGCAATCAATGTTGCAGCTAACTATGCTTATGGGAGACACACCTGTGATCTTTTTAGCATTATTATTATTATTATTATTATTATTATTATCTAATTCTAATACATTATACTTGCGCTCTCTCGTTCCCCCTCTCTCCCTCTCTGCAATTTCACTACATATTATACAGTAGTATTTCTCTGTATGTGACAAATAAACTCTTGAATCTTATAAGTGAAAGCGTGAGCCAAAGGAATAGCCTACACCAGGCTACACCATCTTTAAGGATTTTTGTAAGGTGGCAAGTCATTGGTGACCTGTG
This sequence comes from Sardinella longiceps, assembly GCA_027497455.2. Lineage (NCBI taxonomy): Eukaryota > Metazoa > Chordata > Actinopteri > Clupeiformes > Clupeidae > Sardinella > Sardinella longiceps. The sequence continues at coordinate 15,434,917 of JAODXP020000004.1, read as the reverse complement.
TAATGCCAGTTTGTTTGTTCATAACTTACCACAAAATTATTTTAGAGATTATTTTTCCCTTGTATGCTGTGCTTTGTCTTTCTCCAAGTTACTGACACACACTATTCAATTCAATTCAATTCAATTTTATTTGTAGAGCGCACAAATACAGTACATTGTCTCGCGGCGCTTTACAGACAGTACGGGAAGCATCCATGAGAATCAGGGGCAAGGAAAAACTCCCTCGCTTTGTAAATAATTTGTTATGTAGGAAGAAACCTTGGGCAGATCCACGCCTCATGGACTCAGCCTACCTGCCTGGGGCCTAGTAAAGTATCCGTAAAGTCTGATGTATAGATTGACCATGGTTGACACAAAACAGTATGAGTACTGAATGTAGTCAGAGATGATATGCACATAGTTTGTGTGACAGTCTGGGCCAAGGGATGGAGTCAGTAGTTGGAGTGTGGGATTAGTCAGTAATTGGAGTGAGATCAGAGTTCATTGGGTGTTGGTCGCCATCACTACAGTACAGACAAGCAATATTGTGCAAATGACAAATGACCGACCCCTCCAGCCTGAGCCATTTCTTAGTTTGATTTTTTTTATTTAAAAAAGTAAAGCCATATTGCCCTGCTCTATTTGTGATGTCAAGCATGAGGGCTACTTTCTCTGGTAAGGTGAGGTTTGCTCACAGCACTGCAAGGAAGGTGGACTGTGATTGGCAGTTGTCGTTGTGTTTCCAACTGCATGTAATGGACCACCTTTGCATTTCTACGAGCACTCAAAGCTCTTTACAGTGCATGCCTTACACTGACCCATCCACACACTGGAGGCTGCCATCCTAGGCACAAACCTGCTCACCAGAAGCAACTTAAAGGAGAAATCCATTGTGAATCAGTCAATAGTCCTGTTGTTCCAGGTACCTGAATTCTGTCTTTATGAAAAAGGACAAGATAATTTGATACCACATAGGCCGAATAACAAACCGATTACTAAGGCTGACTGAATGTGGAGTGGGGATCAAAACTGCAACCCTCCGCTTGCAGAATGGTATCTCTTCCACCAGCCCCACACGTGATCCGAGTAAATATGCCCACACCATCACTATGATCGAACTGAATTTGATCAAGATCACCAATATGCTTATGTATATGGTGAAAGTTTTTTTTCATCATTACCTATGAATGCTTCTGACCCTTCTGACTTCGGATACACCACCAGTCAACAAATGTTTTTGTAAGTATACAAAAGTTGCAAAGCTTGCATGTAGTACAATGGTGATCCCTATAATGATACTCATAAACCAACTGCAAATTTGTGCTCTTCACTCAAAGTAATTTATAACATTTCCTCTAGTTTATAAGACAGCAATAGTTTTATCACTATACGGTTTTATTTACCTACCTGGAATGTGTCCATGCTCATCAGGTACAGGATTGCCATCAACTTGTTGAACTCTATGTGCAGGCACCCAATTATCAGGCACAGATTTGAAATCCTCCTTCAAGTTCCATGTGAAGCCTAAAAAAACATTCATCAACTGTGTTACAATGGAATAAATTCTTTAATGATGGCCAATAAGATATGTAATAAGAATAGAGCAGATAAATATTTTACCTGTGCAGTTTTTGTGAGAAGACTGAAACTTCTTGAATCTCTTGTCTGCTTGCTTATTTGGTTTCCGATCTAGACGTGCCCAGAGGTAATGTTGACCTTCAAATTTGGTAAAGAAAAGAAAAGCATGTCAGAAATGTTTTACTGTAAAAGAAAAACAGTGAAATGTTCAGCTTCATGAGAAACTTGTGTAGCCGGAGTGCATCACACACAGGTCTCGAATCCGCCACCTCGCCAGCTACAATAAACCCATGGCATGTTGAACGCTCTAACCACTGAGCTGAAAGCCCAGATTTCTAACTCAGCAGTTAGAAGCAGTTCTTGAAGGAGATTGGGTTGTGAGGATTAACCGATCCTGTTGGCATCCATTACACTTGTGAAAAGCTTTACATTTGAACTCTTTCCCATGTTCTGTAGGTCTGTGAAGTTTTGAAATTGTAGGTGCAAGAAAACCACTTGACACCAAACCTAGTTATTTTTCCAATTTGTAATTGAGTCGTTTATATTTTTATGATATTCTGTCCTGTCCTACAGGGACCACAAAACATAAAAGTTAAACACTTTGAATCCGTCATCAAGGTGGCACACAATGGCTATAAATACAGAGAATATGTTTAAACCTTCCAGAAGAGTCATGTAATTGAAACCAAAAAGGACAATTTTGGCTTCAGTTGCCATCTTATTTTTAACGTACAAAATGGTTGTGCCTTTTCTTATCTTTCTGACTTAATGCATAGATACACACCGTCAAGAACTCTTAATAAGCAATAACTGCTCTGTTGATCTATCACAAAAACTAAATATAAATGCCATGGTGATTGTGCCTTTGCAACAGTAGCAGCTAAACTGTGGAACAATCTACCCCTTCACATTAGGATGGCACATTCTCTATCTTTATTCAAATCCAATTTTAAGACACACCTTTACTCCCTAGCTTATAAGGTCATGTAATTTAAGTAGGCCTATCCTTTGCCTATTTATGGAGGCCTTATCCTCAGGGAAAACAGTATCTAGCATGTACAAGTTGTCATAATATTGAAAGACCTGGAAAAAAATAGGCTTGCAATTGATGCCGTCTTTCCAGAGGTTAACAGATTTAAAAAAAAAAAAAAATTCTTCAGCACATACCTTCTATAGGTATGTTCTATTGGTATGTGAAGTTTGTAGGTACTTTGCAATCAAAATCACTTGACACCAAATTTAGTAATTTTTCCAATTGTTACAAAAGCATTGTATGCATTTCTTTCAGTCAATAGAACATCACGGGTGGCTCAGATAGCAATGTCATTTCAGAAATCTACATGTCTGTCCGTGAGAATATAGGGCACATGTCGGAAGAACGCAATCCGAGAAAATCGCAATTTAAAGTTTTTTTTTCAAAATTGGGTGTTTTTGTTTTTTTCAGAATGTGCAAATTGAAGTCCTAAAGAAGCAATTCCATGTTTCAGAACAGCATTGGTTGCTTTAAAAGGGCATATTTTATCTTTGAAAATTGCTATCGTTCACGGACAAAGCCGTATTTTGAATTGGGCGTACTCTTTTGTTCTGTCGGCCAATCAGCTGTATGTTTGAAGTGACCATAGGGCTACTCAAGACTGAATAACAAAACGTTACGTTAGGCATACTAGCCTGCTGGTGTAGGCCTAATCGTTTGTTGTAGCCTACTGTTGATATGAATCAGAGACACTTTGAAGGACTTATGAACTGAACTGTAGAAGGACTGTATGAACTGAACTGTTGAAATGAACTGACTGAACGAGGAGGGAGGAAAAGTCTCTGTTTGTAGACTAGGATACCCAAATCGAAGATGCACTAAAGTGGATTATTATTGCCTTGTGGAATCGGAACTGAACTGAACGAGGAGGGAGTCATTTATGTACTCTTTACCCTTATGGCCGAATACAGATTGTCCCTGCATAAATGAAAAACGCACACCATGGTTAGTACTTATAGAGTCTGATTATGTGGTCCCTTGCTTGGTTTGTCTGAAAATTAAGTGGAAATATGCTTTAGAAGTGCTTATATTTTAGGCGCTAGGTAGCATGTAACAACAGCTGAATGAATTAACTAGCCACTACATGTATGGTGCATTTCTACCTGTCGATCTCTTTCAAGTCATTTAAATAAAAAACGGACACCGTGGTTATTATTAATAGAGTCTGATTATGTGGTCCATTGCTTGGTTTGTCTGAAAATTAAGTGGAAATATGCTTTAGAAGTGCTTGTATATTATGCGCTAGGTAGCATGTTACAACAGCTGAATGAATGAACTAGCCACAACATGTATGGTGCATTTCTACAAAACGGACACTGTGGTTATTATTAATAGAGTCTGATTATGTGGTCCCTTGCTTGGTTTGTCTGAAAATTAAGTGGAAATATGCTTTAGAAGTGTTTGTACGTTAGGCGCTAGGTAGCATGTAACAACAGCTGAATGAATGAACAAGCCACTACATGTAGGCCTATGGTGCATTTCTACCTGTCGATCTCTTTCAAGTAATTTAAATACAAAACAAACACTGTGGTTATTATTTATAAAGTCTGATTGTGTGGTCCCTTGCTTGGTTTGTCTGAAAATTAAGTGGAAATATGCTTTAGAAGTGTTTGTACGTTTGGCGCTAGATAGCATGTACTGACACTCGGCTGACAGATCAGTAACAGGGGGGAGGGTCGATTTAATGTCATGCAAATGAGAACATTCAGCCAGGCAAAGGAAAATCTTTAAGGCTAGATATCTCTGCTTTCAACTCTCAGATGGGTGCACTTTCAGATGGCTACAACTTCTTCAAATGTTGTCGGATTTTCATGTGTAAGACATTGTTAGAAAGCTTAAAGCATACACTTTCAGAATCTGCGCATAAGCCAAATTGCCAAAAATGCACTTGAGCCTCTCAATCTCATGTCTAGCCACATTATTATGCCACTAAACTAATGTGGATAAATTCAGCATTTTTGGGAGAGGAGAGGAATGCTTTAAAGAGTGGTATGCATAAATGCTAGGATTTAGGGTGGACTACTAGATCAGTAACCCAAGTGCAACTTTCTGTGCCAGCTTTCAGAAACACCTACGACCACATTAGAACAATATCATCCATTTCACACTTCAAAAACACTCACAAGTCATTTCAGTACATATGCAACCATTAAAAACCTACAGTAGCTGCATTAAGACACAACAAATGCACACATTACTCATGTTGATTCAGTGTTGTTTATCTCGTCTTCATTTGTGATATAATTTGACCAGCATGGTCTCAGGGCCGTTGCAACAGGACAGGCAAACCAGGCAATTAGGCTAATGAAAGTTGCTTGAAGATTATAACAATGCGGTTTATGCTGGTGTTTATGGGAGGTGAAGGGCCCACATGCCCTGTTTGCTTGGGCCCCCCTAAGTACCTTGAAACAGCCCTGCATGGTGTTGTTGTTACTATAGCTGTTTTCAGACCGGCAAGCCTGGTGCCTGCTCCCGCACCAGTTACAATGGGAACCAAAGTGCTGACCCGAGAACGGCCCGTATCCAGACAAATTTATGCAAGCCCATGACACATTATCCACAAAGGGCATGGCTTCGACACAAAAGCAGACAGTTTAGCATATTAATGTTGCCATCTAACTTCTACTTGATGTGTGGTCCTTCAAATATTGAGCAAATATTTCTCTCATTCGCTGATCACTGCACAAACTCATTTTCACTTGATTTCCCTCTTTATCCCTGCTCACGTGCTTTGACCCCTTTGGTGACGTTCACTCATGTGGTCACGGTTAGCTTTGGTCACAAAACAACAACCAATACTATAGGCTACAGAAATTCATGGCCTTATGAAAAACTAATGATAAATAAAAAACAAAGTTGTATGCTATGGTATAATGCTTCAAAAAATATGGTTTCAAACCTGCTGTGCAGACACCGTTCATGGACCCTGGTTCACGGGCAATCCTGCGTGCACAAATTACATCACTTTCTCTTTCTCTAGGCTATGCATCTACATTAAATTCCCTTCGCAGATATGGCATCTTTGTTCACGATTGAATCAGGCATATCACTTTAACTAGAATGGGCTAGACTTAATGGGTGACTGCGACTTTACTTGCTGTGAAATAATTATTGGGACGTTATGCGTGTCGGTATACACTGCATTGCCTAATGTGCAAGGAGATCGCTAAAATGTTTACCGTTAATGCACTGAAAGTTATTCATTGGCTTACTGAAAACTTCATACTCTTCCTGAAAATAA
>JAODXP020000004.1:15377773-15428986 GCA_027497455.2 Sardinella longiceps | reverse complement strand
TGAACCCGGAAATGTTGAGTACACCAAAGTTTTATTGCAGAAATGTGAAGTATGGGTCCCCAGTATACAGAAACTGCCGGATGCTAATTTGCATATGTTGAGCAATTTTTTTAATTAGCATAATTAGCATTATTAGCCAAATCGCCCATTTTCACCACATACTTTTCATTGTATAGCCAATTTCTACAATATATTAATGGTTTTAGATGTTTTAGAGGATGCTGATTTAAGTTCTGGCATTATCATTTCTAATTTCACATCATATATCTTTATTTATTTTAAATAAATTTAAAATTAGATTAATTTTAGGCATAATTTTAGGTATTTTTTAATAGATATTGCTCTTGTGAATGTTGATGCATTGTTTTCAAAATGTAGTGACCCTCTCCTACTACTTTTGAAAATTAAAAATAGTTTTGAATCTTTTTTAGGCTGGATATTATACATTTCTGGAAGAAAAAGCAAGGCAGATATTTGACATACATTGGCGAAAAAAAGTATTGATCACATCAACATTTTTTCCAGTAGATATTTCTGATTGGAATACTCATATGAAAGTGACTAGACTTTATATTAACTAAAGATATCTACATGCAGGTCTAAAGCACACATGGGCAAAATGCAGCCCGGGGCCGGATGTGGCCCCCACTGTGCTTCAATGTGGCTCCCCAGAATGCCCATACAATTTAAAGGGAAAAAAAACCCCTCAAGATGAGTACAGTAAAGAAGAGATAAGTTGTCTCTGACAGTTGAGTATCTACCAAAGAATGGACACCAAAATATTTTGCTACTATTTTGTGTCTGAAAGGTTTTCTGTTTGAAATGTCAGGGAAGTATCTGTCTTCAAAGAATACAATATTAGCAAACTCTTCAATATAAAACATGCTAATAATGCCCTTAAATTTTTCTGCACTGCCAGGCAGAGTATCTTTACAAAGCAGTCTACCAGGACCAAAAGTGAGCTGTATGTTGTGTCACAAAATTGTCAAACACAGCAAACCATTTTCCGATTTATAAAAGACTGTATGGTAGAGGCAGCTTTTATTATGCTGTAGTCTACAATAATTGCGTCAAATTCATTTGTACCATTTAACCGTGTAATGTTTAATTGCAGTCATCTAATGTGTGGCCCTCCGCTTACTTTGCCAAAGTCAATGTGGCCCTCAGACTAAAACTGTTCCCCACCCCTGGTCTAAAGAAATCAGAACTTTAGAGCCCCAAAATAATGTATGTGTGTCTATGACAAAGCACAAGTAGCAAAATTAACAGGGGGCAAGGGACACACAAAGAAAAAACACTACACCAAGACCAGAAAATGCAAGAGATCACCCACTCTTTGAATACAATTTGACAGTAATTCTGCCTCCTATTGCATAACAATATCAGCCAGGTAGGCTAACGTGTGTTACAAGAATGTCTCCATATCTGCAACCCTATTGTGGCAAATTCATATCAATACATCTATTTACAGATTACAGAAGTTCCTTGCAAATTTTCTTTGTGAATAACAAGTAGGCCTACAGTTGTTACTGAGAAAGCAATATACAGTATATTCCAACACCATGACTTATATTGACTGCCAGAATAGGAAACCTGCAAAATGTTCTGCATGTGTTCAGTTGACAGTGGAACAATGTTCCTCCTTAGAAGCGTAGTTAAGTAGATAACTACTTTTCCCCTGCTAATTCACTTTATTACACCTGCTGCTATTTTGGAGGTTGTAACATTCAGATCATTTGTGTGTGGATTTCCTTAGTTATTAAAAATATCTGGTCAAAATCACCCCTGCAACTTGGAGCCTGCCTCTGTACAATACATATTAATTGGGATTTCTTGAAAACACCCAGGCTACTGTCCTTGTCTGTTCTGTCATCATATACCTTCATCTCTCTCTTTATATGTGCGGTGTTGTGTTATTGTTCCTGCAAAGTAAATTATATAGCCTACATGGCAACATACTCACACAACACCAAGCACACAAAGAGAGGGATGAAGGGTCTGAAAAGATGATGATAGGGCCTTGTCTTGTATGGGATGTACAGTAATAACTTCCACCAAGGAGGTTATGTTTTAATCTGCATCATTGTCAAGGAAACTATTTAAGGGAGGGAATGGGGCTGCATAGGATGGTTTAGTTGGTTGATGGATTAGGTGAGTGGTGGGTTGGATTGGAGGGGGCACCAACAAGGAGCATACAGCATTTCTTTGGCTCAGGGCGCTAACCCAACTGTCAGAAGTCATGTTGAGGGAGTAGGGGATGACAAGGGGAGGTAGTATGCTCTTATATGTGCGAGGCGGACATGGTGATGGTGTACTATTGTATGTGAGGAGAGGGGGGTGGTGATGGGGGTTGTGTGGTGGGCAGTGTGCTCAATGCGGCTGTCTGATGTGATTGTGTGTGCGTGGGTGTGTGTGTGTTGGGGTGGGGGGGCAATGAAGGCAGGGAGATGGAGGTGGTGGAGCAGTGTGATGTATGAATGTTAAAGGGACCTTCCTGATAAGTCAGTGTGTTGTGTGTGTGTGTGGGGCTACAGCATGAAGGTGCAAGGGGAGATGATAATGGGAGTATTGGTGTTTTTGTGTGTTTGTGTGTATATGTGTTTTGTAAAAGATAACTTGAAAAGTACTGCACAGACATGGATGAATATTTTTTGATAAGGGGTGGGAAAGTGTGATGGGAAAGTGTGCTGTTATATGTGGGAAGAGGACATGGTGATGATGTGGGGGTGTATGTTGGGAGGGGGTGTTGTGGCCAGTGTTCTGAATGTATGTTAGAGGCTGTGTGTGTGTGTGTGTGTGTGTGTGTGAGAGAGAGAGAGAGAGAGAGAAAGGGAGGGAGAGAGAGTGAACATGGCAGGGAGATAAGAGTGATAGAAGTGGTGGTGGTGGGGCAGTGTTCTGTATGCATGTTCAAGGGACCTTCCTACTGTATATTAGTGTTGAATAGTAGTGTTGGTAGGTTTTGAGTGTGTGAGGGTGTCTTGTGTACTAGTTAAAAAATGTTGTACAATGTGAGTGTTGGGAAAAGGTTTTACAGTTTTTGGTGGTGGCCAGTGATCCCGAACATTATATCGCCTGAGGGGCCACATTTTTTACTATTTTTAGTGGTACGTAGTTGTTCTAGTTCAGTGGTTCTCAAAGTGTGGTCCGGGGACCACTGGTGGTCCGTGAGCAATCTCAAGTGGTCCGCAAGGGGATTTCCAAAAAAAAAAAAAAAAAAACATTTCTTGAAAGCCAAAGAGAAGTTGTACAATGAATACTATGAGGCAGACCTGTAATTTATATTAAAACTTTTGAGCTATCTGAATTGGAAGTTCCCATAAATGTCAATTTAGAAATGCCTATCGATTTGGTCAGAGGGTAAGGAGTAGCAGCATGCAACTTGGTGAGGAGGCGCGAGGGTAAGTGGTCCCTGAAAAACATTTTTTGAGCAAAGTGGTCCTCGGTCTGAAAAAGTTTGAGAAACACTGTTCTAGTTGATCACACATGGTGATGGGCTTTGGTGGTGTCATCTCATTGGGTGTCAAGAGATTTCATTAATATGTATTGTACAGTTGCAAGATCCAAGTTATGTCAAGCAGCTGTATAGCTTATTCCTCCAGAAATGCAAAAAGATACTTACATTTTTTATCCAAAAAGTAATTTTGAATCATAAAAGTCAGGAAGGAAATAACGTTCACTACACTCACAATGCATCAACGTTCACAAGAACATGATTCTGAAATTCGTTATATAACGCCTTTCAAGGTACCCAAGGTCGCTTTACAGTAGCGGGAGGGGGGGGGGGGATGGGTCAGTTAGTGACTGACAGTGAACATGTGTGTTTTGAGGTGGTTTTTGAAAGACGTCAGAGTGGGGACATGGCGTATGTTGGGTGGCAAAGTATTTCAGGGAGTGGGGGCAGCAACACAAAAGGCTCTGTGCCCTATGGTCCATAGTCTGGTATAGAGGATGGAGAGCAGGTCCTTGGCAGAGGACCACAGAGACCTAGACTTAGAGTCAGGATGGAGAAGGTCAGAGAGGTATTGTGGGGCAGAGGAGTGGAGAGATTTCTAGGTGAGGAGCAGGATTATTATTGTGTATATTGTGAGTACCATAAAGTACCTAAAATTGTGTCTAAAAGTAATTAAAATTAATAAATAAATATAGATATGTGATATAATTTCAAAAGATGATGTCAGAAATGAATTCAGCACCCTCTAAAACATCTATCACCATTGACATATTGTAGAAATTGGCCATACAATGCAAAATATGTGGTGAAAATGGGCGATTTGGCTAATAATGCTAATTATGCTAATTAAAAAAATTGCTCAACATATGCAAATTAGCATCCGGCAGTTTTTGTATACTGGGGACCCATACATCACATTTATGCAATAAAACTTTGGTGTACTCAACATTTCCGGGTTCACCTAGTTGGCTACTAGACTATACAATTCAACTTCCTGCAACATTTTTTGCAACTTTTTCAAGTTCAAGTTCAAGTTTATTTATATAGCACATTATCATACTCAATAGTCATTCAATGTGCTTAAAAACAAAATAAAACAAACAAAAAATATTAAAGAGAAAAAAATATATACCGTATTTTTTGGACTATAAGTCGCAGTTTTTTTCATGGTTTGGCTGGCCATGCGACATATACTCTGGTGCGACATATATATGTTTTTTTTCGCCACGAGAGGGCGCTGTGTGCATTTGCACGTTACAGAATGCCATATCAATACCACTGAAAGAAAAAAGACGTTACAATAACAGAAAACTAATTAGCATACAATAACGACCACTGAATAAAAATGCCACCCAAAAGAAATTCCTATAAAATATGTAAAATATGTAAATATGTGCGACTTTTAGTCCGGTGCGACATATATATGTTTTTTTCATCTGCATAAGGCATTTTTTGTCATATGCGACTTAAACTCCGGAGCGACGTATAGTCCAAAAAATACGGTATATACTTATGATAAAAGAATGATACTTATGATAAATAAATGAAGATAAAAGTACATATATATATATGAAATGAAAGCTGGTTCCAGCATTTAGCAGCATAATGACTAAATGCCATTTCACCCTAGATTTTACTCTAGGTACTACCAACAGGGCAGCCTCTGTAGATCTTAAAGACCTTGTAGGTTTGTATTCCTCCAGCAAGTCTGCAATGTATTTTTGGCCCAAGCCATTTAGTGATTTGTAGACTATGAGTAGGACTTTAAACTCAATTCTAAACTTAACTGGGAGCCAGTGTAAAGACTTAAGGACTGGAGTGATGTGGTCTCTTTTCTTAGTCTTAGTTAATATTCTAGCTGCAGCATTTTGAATTAGTTGTATCTGCCTAAGTGACTTTTGGGGAAGGCCAGTGAAAAGAGCATTGCAGTAGTCAACTCTGCAGGATATGAATGCATGGATGAGTTTCTCTAGATCTTTTTTACATACAAAATCTCTCATCTTTGCTATATTCCTAAGGTGCCAGAAAGCTGACTTAGTGATGGTTTTAATGTGATCACTCCCAGGTTTTTGACTTTGGATTTGGTGTGAAGTGCTCTGGATTCTAAATAGCCACTAAGCTTCAGTCTCCCCTCTTTGTTCCCAAAAATAATAATTTCAGTCTTATCATTATTCAGTTGTAAGAAATTCTGTTGCATCCAGCTATTCACTTTTTCAAGGCAGACACACAATGTCTCAATTGGGCTTATGTCACTAGGTGAGATAGCAATGTAGATCTGAGTGTCGTCAGCATAGCTGTGATATAGGACCTTGTACTCAACAAATATTTTACTGAGGGGAAGCATATACAGGTTGAATAAAAGAGGACCTAGAATGGACCCCTGTGGCACCCCATATTGCATGGTGTTTTTCTCAGATACATGGTTGCCAATAGAAACAAAATATTCCCTGTTTTCAAGATAAGACCTAAACCATCCTAGGACATTTCCAGATAGTCCAACAGAGGTTTCCAACCTGTCAATTAGTATTTTATGGTCTACAGTGTCAAAGGCTGCACTTAGATCAAGCATCACAAGAATAGTGTTTTTTCCTAAGTCTGTATTCAGACGTATGTCATTCAAGACCTTAATTAAAGCAGTTTCAGTACTTTGTTGTCTAAATCCTGACAACTTGTTGCAACAACTTCCACATTATTGACCAGGCAACCTACATAGCAACCACTATATCCGCCCAGCGACAGCCTAGCAACTACCATACCAGCCCTAGCAATGGCCTAGCAACTACCATACCAGCCTTAGCAACGGCCTAGCAACTGCTTCCAGCATCCTTGACACATCTTAGGAACCATGCCAACAATGATGACCAAACACTAGACATAGCAACCAACATGATCACCGTGGCAACCGGCATAGCAACCGGCATGTCTGCCCTAGCAAGGTCTTAGCAACAGCTTCCAGCGCCCTAGTAATGTCTTAGGGACCACTCCAACAATGATGATCTGGCAACGAACATAGCAACCAACATGATCAATATAGCAATCAGCATAGTAACCTATATGTCCGCCTTAGCAATGGCCTAGCAACAGTTTCCAGGAGTCTTTTAATGTGTTAGTAACCACTCCAACAACGATGATCTAGCAATGAACATATCAACCAACATGATCAACGTAGCAGCCAGCATAGCAACCGTCATGTTCACCCTAGCAACGGCCTAACAACAGCTTTCAGCACCATTGTAATGTCTTTGGAACCACTCCAACAATGATAATCTGGCAATGAACATAACAGTCAACATGATCAACGTAGCAACTGGCATAGCAACCGACATGTCCGCCCTAGCAACGGCCTAGCAACAGCTTCCAGGACCCTTTTAATGTCTTAGTGACCACTCCAACAATGATGATCTTGCAATGAACATAGCAACCAACATGATCAACATAGCAACCAGCATAGCAACCGACATGTCCGCCTTAGCAACGGCCTAGCAACAGCTTCAAGCACCCTTTTAATGTCTTAGTGACCACTACAACAATGATGATCTTGCAATGAACATAGCAACCAACATGATCAACATAGCAACCAGCATAGCAACCGACATGTCCGCCCTAGCAACGGCCTAGCAACAGCTTCAAGCACCCTTTTAATGTCTTAGTGACCACTACAACAATGATGATATAGCAATGAACATGGCAACCAACATGATTAACGTACCAACCAGCATAGCAACTGCCATGTCTGCCGTAGCAACAGCCTCAATGTCCTAGCAACTATGTCAGAATTTAGTTCTATTGTCAGATATTTGTGCAGAAAATTTCACTTCGATAAAACTTTTTTTAAAACATTTTGCATGCACTATGTAATTTCTCTGGAATTACAAATCTAGTTACCAGTTTCTCCAACGCGAAACATAGGCTACATTTGTCATTGATAGCTTTTTACTCCGCAATATGCATCTCCAAATGCATGCACCTTTAGGCTATAGGCAATCAATTTAGTCAACGAGGAGGGCATTAAGACATAGAAAGATAATTTAATTGGAGGATGAGAGAGCCTTTGAGCAAAAGACGTATCCAGCTTTTGGAGTTGCGCGTTATTGGAAACTTTACCATTTGCGGACCACCACGGTATTGTGGTTTGTTAACTACGGAATAAACAATGAAAATTACTTAGAATAGCGATTAGCGTTGTACTGCGCCCAAAACGCCAGCTATAGCCTAAACAATCAAAATGATTGAGATTATCAAACTCAAAGGCCTGGGTAAAATGGGCTTTTTGGTGTAGCCTAGGCTAATTAATTTAATATGACTAACCTTAAGTTTGGTAATTCTAGTCTAGACTTGTTTCTTAGCACTATGCAGGAATAAAATTGCATCTAAAGTGTCAGGATTCAGGCGAGTGCGCCTTGACTCTATAATGCGCCCTGTGGCACTGAAGGAGGCTTGCTCACAGCACTTGTTACTGGAACACTTGCTTCAAAGATCATGGAATACTGAGCAAGATAAGGCATCATAATACATTTCAATGGGAGCAAACTGGAATACTTCCTGTCTGCATAAATGCATTACATCACAATAAGAAAGATTCTTTAAGTCTGCATAAATCATTACATCACAATAAGAAAACATTCTTTAAGTCTGCATAAAGGGGGATTTTTCCCCCCTCCCCCTTGCAAAAATAGAACCAGGAACTGAACCAGCGTTGACACCTCTCGCTCCGCTTGAATCCTCTCTGCTTGCTTGGCAAGCAAGGTGCTGTAGTCGTGGGAATGACTGGCCTTGTTTCTCCTAAAAGGAAAGTAGATTTGCCTCGGATGTAGGTATCAATATTTAATTAACAATGTATATATTTTTTTTCAGTTGATTGGTTCAACCGCCACCCGCCCGAATTTAATTAAAATATTATTTTTCGTCACGTCATCCACCCAATCCGCGGATGCAATCCGCGCATCTCTAGTACTGCTACTGCCGTTACTGCCGCGCTTCGCCATTTTTCTTTAAACTGACGCGGAAAGTTGTCGAAGTCATTAGAGGAAGTAATGCAAAACAGGAATTTGGTGTTGGTGCTACTGCCACCTACGCCCGTGGCGTGCATAGTACATAGGCAAACTGCACGTTTTATACGTTTTCCCCGTGTCCATGGGCAGACAGATATCCACCCCCAAAACGCTCGTAGGCACGCAGATAAATTGTGGAGAAAAAAACGGACATCTGCGTTTATGACTTAGACCGTTGTCGTGGGCACGTAGCCTAAGTTTCACCACATTATAAATCAAACAAGGTTAATATCTTAACGAAAAAATCTACTGGAGACAACAAGTAGCCTAAACTTTGAGAAGTTGTAAGGATAAGGAAAAGTCGGGTGGCCGCTGCAGAAAGCGGCCGCTTTTAAGAGTAGCCTAAATCAGCACAAAAACAAACAACCATGTCCCAAAAGTTGAATGCACTAATTTCTCCAAAATCAAAGTATATGGATATCATGTCTGATCGCGGTAGCCTAGGCTATAGATTGGCTACCAAACGAAAAGGACAAGTCAAGTATGAGAGATTTTGAGCAAAAGACGTCTCCAGATTGGCCTTGGAGTTGCGCGTAATTGGACATAAACTTTACCACTATATCTTACTTGCGGACCACTATAGTATGGTTGGTTAGAACAATACAGAACAAATAAATGAAATATAATAGCCTGTTCATTCAACTGTCCAATCTCAAGCAGGCTATCCAAATTTGCTTTCTGCATAATGCAGGCAACAGAGAGATGGTGCGAAACTCCGCAGGTTGTATAGGCTACCTACGAAATGTGCACTCGCAAGCATATCCCATGCAATTTCCGTGGTCATATACAAGGCAGGGAACATAGGACCCGTTTCTTCCAGGACAAACTCTGTGTGATCGATTTTGTTTAATTACCAATTATGAGTTTTGAAACATAACAGAATTCACACAGAGTGTCACGTCAGTCTAACAAAAACAATGACAGACGGAGTTTTTAGGAAATAGACCGCAGTCTGGATTTATTCAATGGTTAATTAAATAAAAGCATTAGCAGAGAGTGGGGTAGGGGATGCGTGCATGGCAGTTGCACGGGCAACCAAGGTTCGCATTCCCTAAATTGCGACAATTATCTATCAGCCGTGGCTAGCAAAATTCAGACTGTCCTTTTGTCACATAGGTATAAAAAATGGTAATTGTTAAGAAATGATATGGAAATGTTGTTGGTCTGATAGGATCAACTTCCTGCATACTAAAATTGTTGGTGCTGTATTTAAATTTTGACATAAAACAATTATCCAAACATAACAAATGTCATATGGTGTGACTGTCCACTATGTGTGTGATTTTCCTAATTAGAGTGTATATCCATATAAAGTATAAATACTTTAAAATTTTACCAGGCAAATAAAATAATTGGATGTTTTCTATAACCACAGAAAGTTTCGATGCCCATGCATAACGACCAACTAAGGTCTGATCAAATATATTTTGTCCATAAAATGGATGTCATATGGTGTGACACTATATTTTATATTTTCAACGGGCATTAATTTGGACATCACTGCCATGACACGGACCCTGCTTAATCAGGATGTTACAATAGCATGTAATCGCCAATGGCCTCCGTTACACACGCATACAGTAACTGTGCAACCATTCTTCCGACTGACCTCAAATTTTGTACATATCTTGCTAGTGACACGAGTGAGTGCAGTGCCAAGTTGGTGTTCTTTAAACAAAAAAAAAATAGTTCAGATATTGTTAAATGAAGCTCAGTAGACTTCTGATGCTCTAGTGCTGCCGCTAACGAATATTTTTGGTAGAGTATTCTGTCGATTATTTCATTGTGTAATCGGATAAAACCTAATTTTGTCGTTTTAAATTAACCTCACTCACGTCGGATGCAGAGCCCCCTCAGGCGCATCCGTCTGATGTCACGTCCATTAAAGGTATTCACCTTTTTCACCTACGTCACTATGAGGCACTAGAACGAGGCTTGGGTGGTAAAACCCCAGAAGTAGCTCCTAGGGATGGAATGCCCCTCATCTGCCCAACTTTCCACCTGACCAACAGTAAGAGCAAGGCCGGATTAATGTATGGTTTTTATGGGCGGGGGCCCAGGGTCCATCAATTTCAAGGGGCCCTTTCTGCCCCAGCATTACTTAAGACAATAATCAATATTGAACAATTATTCATTCTCCTAAAGTTGTCTGAAATATGAGCATAAAGGAATAGGTGAATATGAGAATGCAACCTCAGCATGGGACATCAGATAAGATGTGTCTTCCCATCTGAGGGAGTTCCCCCTCCCAAATGAGTTGGTTTGGTCCGATCGTCTTTTTGGAGCGGTAGAATCAAATAGTCGCTTGACAAGGCTCACGGAGCTCTTCAATCTTGCATGATAGGCTCACGAATTTGAGGTCATTCAAAACATCTAGGCTACATCATATGATTGAATGGATTCAACTAAAATATGTTTAGGCTAAGCCTAATCATATGCCATATTAAGTTTGGCTTGTAAATTAGATATGCGTGATGATGCTTTTGAGGATTGATCATTGGCGCACAGCTCTCTCCACTCGCTCACACACTGCTCAAGTTGAATTTGGACTTTGCTGAATTTTTGACGCTGACAGAATACAGAATAGGCCCATATTCAAAGCCTAGGCTATAATCAGAAAAAAATCTGCGCGGTGCGTACACTCGGACATGCTTAAACACAGCCTAAAGAAGGATGTTCGGAAAGTTCTGTTATAGAAATAGCCTATACTGTATATGCGACAGCTACAATGATACAATTATGCAGGACTTAAATCCAACTGCAACGACCAATTTGTCAAATGAGAATGTAAGAATTAAAAACATTATCATGTAGGTTCTAGGGATTCTTTCCCAAGAATTTATTTTAAGTAAGTTAATAGCGCAATCCCGCGCTATTTCAGACAGAGAGTGATTTCAAAGACGAAAACAAAGCTCCCATACTGCATTCTATTTATTAACTACGAATCTGATTGGAGGTTTTCACCCTGTAATGCTGGTCAATGATATTTTTTTCTGGATGCTGGTAGACGTCGCGCACACATGACATGAGATCCTCAACGCACCTTCTGCCGCCTCTCATTGTCAACCCATCGGTCCTATATTGACTTGCCTGAAATAACGGTGAAAGACCAGTCAAGACCACAAAAATTAATTGTATACTATATAGTGTGCGTGATCGTTCTCACACACAGTGCATCCATGCACGATCCGCACGAGGCCATAGCTCAAAATCTCCTTGCGTTTTGCTTTACATATCGGTCTGCTCACTTATCCGCCTATTTGCGAACCCACCCGCTTTAAACGAAAATGAAAGCGTTCCAGGAGGAGTTTGTGGTTCATTCTGTCACCGTGAACGATTCGGAAGCGACAGTCATTCTTAATAATTTCACCGAGCATTACAATTATATGTCAACAAGGGAATAATTGTGATTGCGTTCTTAAAACATTTTTTCTAGGCTACTGGTTGGAGGAGCTTTTGGAAAGACACTTCTCACAGCAATGGGAAATACTGTAGGTCTCTAGCTATTGGGAGTAGGCCTACACTTTATATGCAAAATTATAAACCATATAGGCCTACTTAGACTAGCCTATATAATAGATATCTGCTGCTTACAATAGTTTTCTTGGGTTTTCTCAAGTGCTCACAAGAAAATGACAAAAAAAGAATGTCTCTTAGGTGTCATATTTATTGGCCTTGAAATTTCAATATTGGATATTAAAAATACGCATATACTATCAAGCTATGGGGGGCCCATCGAAAAAATGTGCCCAGGGTCCTTTGACATGTTAATCCGGCCCTGAGTAAGAGAGGGGACCAGCAGTAGATTTTCTGTCCGGCATCTGTGAGAAATTATTAATTATTATTTATGAAGCGAAGGGAGTTTTTCCTTGCCCCTGTTTCTCATGGATGCTTCCCGTGCTGTCTGTAAAGCGCCGCGAGACAATGCACTGTATTTGAGCGCTCTACAAATAAAATTGAATTTTATTAAATTAACGTTTCGTCGGCATTTCTCTAGTTTACCACCTGAGCCTCGTTTTTGTTTGGAATATGGCGGCAGTGGTGAATTTTAGGACCGATATTAAACGGACGGACCAACCAGGAGACACATACGTGACAGTGGGTTTTTGACGTAACTCATCTCTACCAAACTTACAAAACACCTCTAACAGTTATATTTGAAAGAGACATATTATGCGAGTTGAATTGAGTATTGTGGCAATTATGCCGCAGATTCTAGCGTTAATGTGAACAACATGTGAAAAACTAGAAATTGCGTGGGCTCATGGGATGCAATTGGTAGGTTTCGATTTAAGTGGTTGAAGTAGGATGACGGACAAGTGGTTTGTACAAGTATATGTAAGGATTTTTGATAACGTCCGGTCTTCCTAAATAATTCTCTTATCAAGCGACATCAGATTAGGGGTCGAGCGATGTGCTTTTTTGGGGGCCGATACCGATATCGATATTTATTGCCTCTGGGTGGCCGATAACCGATATATGGCTGATATTTTGGGCCGATATTGTAAAAAAATTTCAGCTGTTTTACTGGACTGCTAATTGACAGATTCATATAAAAGGGATAATATTTCCAAATTCCATGAAAAGAAACACATTGACTTGCCTGCTGAATCTCTGTAAAAGTTATAAAAAAGATCAATCAAGAGATACAGGATTAAATGAAGGGGATTACAATACTCATGAATTAGCCAATAGGCCTACTCCTAATGAGTAACCTATATATACTGTATATATACAGTACAGACCAAAAGTTTGGACACACCCCCTCATTCAATGCGATTCATTTATTTCCAGGAGAATTTATATTGTAGATTCTCACTAAAGGCGTCAAAACTATGAATGAACACATATGAAATTATGTACTTAACAAAAAATGTGAGGTTATGACAAAATTTTGGACCTGAACCCGATCAAGATGGTTTGGGGTGAGCTGGACCGCAGAATGAAGGCAAAAGAGCCGACAAGTTCTTAGCTTCTCTGGGAATGAATAACTGTTCAAGACAGTTGGAAAACCATTTCAGGTGACTACCTCTTGAAGCTCATCAAAAAATAAAAAGAGTACAAAGCAGTTATCAAAACAAAAGAAGGATACTTTGACCCCGTTTACACAAACACAGATAACCATAAAGACGCACATGTTTCTCTGCGGTTGCACCTCTCTGTTACACTTATCCGAAGGTGAAGACAGAGAATCTCACGAACTCCGGGCAAGGTGGAGATGTCGGAGAACCCCGTCTTCAGAGATTTGTGTAACTACCCATAACCGGAGCTCTAGCACCAAAGACAGTTGGAACATACGAGAAGCACCTACGTTCGCGCATAGTAGTTCTATTTTCACAAGGGGCACCACCTGGTTTTGAATGATGTCAGGACTTTTACCAATAAATCGTCTTTTTGGAGTTATCAGGTTTTTTTGGCATGTATCTCTCATATTCTGTAAGTGTTTAACATGATTTCAAGACTAATGTTGTAAACTGTTACTGATGGTATTTCTATCAGATGAAGCTGCCAGGCAGTAAATAGCCTACTAAAAGTTGTTAGCGAGCTAACGCTAGCGATCTAGCTAATGTAATGTTTTACATTTATATTTGAGATGTAATTTATTGACAGCCTGCGGGTAACATTACTGAGTTCATTTTAAGTGGACAGAGCAAACGTGAACATAGTTTACAGCAATATGTGAGGTTTGAGCAAAGTCCACAACAACTAGCTTATAGTTAGCATATAGCTATGTCGTCATGGTAACTGCCAAACAAACCCTCTCTGTCTAAAGGTCTTTACACACCTAGGGCGATGCGAAAATGCGAGGCGATTTTGCGAAAAAAACGGAGGACGAATTATTCGCAACAATGTATGCACACTGGGAGCGACGCGATTTTTTTTAACTTTTCGTGTTCTATTTCGCCTGGCGTTTTTCTCAGGTTCGCACACGTCACACCTTTGCCCTGTGTGAATCCTGGACTCAAATGACAGATAACGTTATGGCAAAATTACCTAATGTAGGATATATGTGTTTGTATATGAGGTTGCAACTTGCACATCATTTAAACTTACGAAATATGTAGGCTATTTCAGAAATCTGCGTTCTCATAAGTTGACCTGTTTGTGACAACTTTTTGTGATCGTGGGATAAACGAAATTATTTTCTAAATGGAGAACGTAGGTAGCCTAATCGTTTTCATATGCCTATGCCCTGGCAGTTTTTTCATAGACACCTGTCCATTATACAGATCTACACATGTGACGGGGTGAAATCAAGTTGTTCTTAGTCAATAATGACTTGGTAAAGTGAAACTGGCACTAGAACGCAACAAAAATAATGTTTTTTTTATAAACAACATGTTTGATTTTTTTCAGCATGGATCTTGCAAGCCCCTTCATATAGCAGGTCATGTTACAACATAATGATGTAGCCTAACGTTACTTTAGGCTTCACTGCAGTGTCGTTGCGCTCCAGACTAGACCCTAAAACTATACATTGTCAAAGCCTTCAAAGCGACTCTTGCCAATACCATCACATACGGCAACAGAGAAAACCCCTTCTTCTCAGACTTGTTTTGTTACAATGCATTTATGATGACTGAAGAGGGGCTTTATCTCATTTGGCAGAGCCTACGTGATTCAGCCCACTAACGTTATGGCACCGCAACAGGTGTTGAATGTGGACAGCTTTTGCATCCTTTGGGATCCCGACGTCCCAATCATCGATGTTTATTGCATTGTAGGCCAAATGCATGATATTTTAAGCATATGCCACATTTTACATGATAACCTAAACAGCTAGTGTTCTAAAACATGCAAAAGCAATTCAGTGCGCACCATTGAAGGTTGACCATTATCCGAGGCAGAAATAGACCGTTGTTGTATGCCGTGCTGTTAAAATATCAGCATTGCATTTTTTTTAATTATTCTTTAGCCTAGGCCGTAAGGTTATCTTAATTTGTGGCACCTTATTGCTCAAAGAATAGTTTATTGAGTCACACTACGGTCCACATTTGCGCATGATCCAGCCGCCGTTCAGTTGGGCATGACCTACATGCATAAGAAAAAGAAAGTTTCATATATTCAAGGGTAGTCCTATAGTAGCCTAGGCTATTTGGTCAAAACAAGGTCTGTTTTACTTATGGCAGCATCACCTTTCTGCGCATCCTGGATAATTCACAGAAGGTCTAATTGCCTTATAGACGATAACGATCGTGGCGAAATAAAAATAAAAAAATAAAAAAACTTTTCGATTGTTGCATGAAGTCCTACCCTACCCTAACATTTTATTTGCATCGATGGGAAGGTTGTAAAGAGCTGATAGCCTACTCGAGCATGCAACCGTGAATATCACAGCTCCAAATCCGAGGAGAGAGACGACAGGCTATGCTGTAACGTTAGGATGGCACAGACATGTTGCGTTGTGCCAAAACTAATAAATATGACTTGACTGTAGGCTAAACACAAGAAGTAGGCTTTTCCTGCTCCTATGACACCAGGAGAATCCTGACGTGACATGAGTTCTACTATGGCCTGATTGGTTTGTGGATTTTGTCGCGTTCGAAAAATCGACCTTGTTGCGAAAAAATAAAAGTGTCGCTTTTTCGCATCGTTTATTCGCGTGCGGTGTGTAAGCTGTCATAGCCAAAACAATGTTTTGAAATTTTGCGAATTATTCGCACGAAAAAAACGCGTAGGTGTGTAAAGGCCTAAAAAGCACACTTGGTTCATACAACATTGTTTTGCAGAGGAGCGATTGAATTGACCCTTCGCTAAGCCCCGCCCCCCTTAGTTACTGTTGTCAGGCCTGACAAACTAACCAAAAACGTAACTTGCGTCCATAGGAATGAATGCAAAACATAGCCTCAAACAATGGCTCTTCAGAGATAAACCGCAAGTGATTAACAAATTCTAATAGCATGTAATGATTGATAAAAAGGTCTACTTTGAGCAGCTTACAGCAGTTTAAATGGAAATTTATTGAATTCATATAATAACAGACCTGACGTTACTGTCACCATATAACACCACAGCAAAATCAACCAGCACAAAACTCCATCAAGGCATCTTAAAACGAAGACCAATCAACTTACAAATTATGGACTATTTATCCGTCCTCGTAATACTGCCGTAAGTAAACAGTTTAACTGTGCCAAAACAGATAAAATATCCTGTAATTGTCTGCAAATATTACAGCCTAGCCAACATGCTAAAAACGGCTAACGTTGCAGGAGGCAGATAGAGCCAGGCATTAAGGTGATGATACACGGGGCAACTTTTTGGGCAATGTTGCCGGGCAATGTTGCCGGCAACGGGCAACCAGGTGAGACACAGGGCAACTTATCAGGGCAACAAAAAATGGGCAACAACCAATTAGATAAGAACAAAACTATTGTCAAGGAGACAGAAACCACTAAAATGGACGCTGAAACATTTGCAGCAGTTACAGTTGTCTTGGCCTCAGCATTTATTGCACTCAAGTAAGTATCACTTTTGGAAAAACAACATTAAAAACAAAGCCCGGTCATAGATTAACTTATTATTTAAGTTAAAATAACTATATTCAGTATAATAGCCTAGTTTTAAAAATGATAGTTATCAGATTTTTAAATTTCACTAATATGCTAAGTACACAGTCATTATAGTGTAGGTTACCTAATGGTTTATTAGTCTACATATTATACATATTAGTAGTCCAGTGGCAAATAGGCCTAACCATGGAATTCTATTATCAGTAGGCCTAAAAGAAAAAAAAGGATATGGGCTAGAAGATGGCTGCTAAGGAGAAAAAGGGGATGCTACAATCAATTACTGAAAGAGCTGGCAGATGAAGATCCACCTAGCTATAGGAACTGGCTGAGAATGGATCAAAGTTCCTTCAATGATCTGGTGTGCTTGATTCAGCCTTCCCTACAAAGACAAGACACAGTGATGAGGGAGGCCATACCTGTTGGTGAGAGACTGGCAATAACCCTTCGATACCTGGCCACAGGACACACTTTTAAATCATTGGAGTACACATTTAGGGTCAGTAGACACAGTATATCAAGAATCGTAATTGAGACCTGTGAAGCACTTTATGATGTTCTTCAACCAAAGTACCTAAAAGTTCCATCAACTTCAGAGGAGTGGAAAGCCATTGCCACAAGGTTTGAGGAGAGGTGGAATTTCCCACTCTGCATCGGTGCCCTTGATGGGAAACACATAAGTATCCAGCCTCCACCAAATTCAGGGTCCCACTATTACAATTATAAGGGGTTTAATTCTATTGTGCTGATGGCTCTGGCAGATGCAGATCTGAAATTTATATATATTGATGTGGGCACAAATGGGAGAGTAAGTGATGGGGGAGTCTGGGCCAAATGTGGGCTCAGCCGAGCTCTGGAGGACAACAGTTTGAACATCCCCCCATCAACACCACTGCCCGGCCGTCACCTACCTGTTCCTTATGCAGTTGTGGCAGATGAGGCTTTCGGATTGAAACCATATATGATGAGACCATACCCAAGAGTACAATTGGACAAAACTAAGCAAATTTTTAACTATAGACTATCCCGTGCTCGTCGCTGTGTGGAAAATGTTTTTGGTGTATTAGCCAACCGATTCAGAGTTTTCCGCCAATCAATTCCTCTGGACCCCTCTAAAGCCATAGTTATAACAAAAGCGGCATGTGTTCTTCACAATTACTTGAGGAGTGGATCTCTAACCCGTTACACCTACACCCCTCCAAGTTTGGTTGATCAGGAGGACACAGAAACTGGTCAAATTATCCGTGGGGCTTGGAGAGACGAACCAGAGTGTATGCAACCAATTGCGGCTTCCTCTGACAGACGTCCATCAATTCAAGCAAAAGAAGTGAGAGAGGAGTACTGCAGCTACTTTAATACAAATGGAGCAGTAAGCTGGCAGGAAAATTCCATTTCTTAATGCGATAACCTTCACTCCAGAATGGGGTTCCCTTTTAAGAAATTTGTTAAGAAATAAAATAAAAACTGCAATTAAATAATAAACATTCTTCTTTTTATTTAATGCTGTACAAAATGCACACAGTATGTTATCAAAAAACATTACATAGATAAGATAAATATATCATTAGTTACAGTATAGATGAAAAGTATGTTTTTTTTTTAAATAAATAAATAAATCTTAAAATATATCCAACCCTGAGCATCTCCCCTCCGCCCCACTTCACAGTGCAAGTACAAACCAAAACAAATAAACAAACAAACAAATCAGCAAATAAAGATGCATAAACAATATTACCAACTTTAAAAAACATCAACAACAACAAAACAGGTAATAAGATAATAGGCCTAAAAAAAATCTCTAAATCTGGCCTTGTACATCTGTTACTTTTTTCTGTGTTCCTTTTAACTTTAATCCATCCACTCACACTCTCTCTCTCGCTCACACAAACACACATCAACATTAGCTTACACTCGCTCATATACACACACACACACACACACACATTAGCTCACCCATTAGCTTAGAATGTTACTCTTCATCTTGAGCCTTGTGTGCCATTTCAATGATTTCTCTCTTCAATTTTTTTGCTTTCTTTTCAGGTAAATCATTCAAAATGCTCTCGAGGTACTGCAAAAAACCACTGTGGGTAGAGGCCGTCTTTCTTTTAAGCACATCGAGTGCATAGTCCATAGCCTCAGATGCTTTGTTTAGCTCGACATTGAGTAGCTTTTGTTTTTTATTAGACACAGCGACCTTTGGGTTGCCTGGTTGATAGGACAGTGGTGTGGCACTCACAGGATTCTGAGCGGGTGTTGGAGAGGGCATCTCTGGCTCTGCTGCTAGGTTGTCTGAGCTATCGTCAAGGGAGCAGGTGTCCCTAAGAAACACCAGCATCTGGTAATACTTCCATTTTGGGGTGTAGACATCTGTAGCTCCAGCCCCAGACCTAGTGCTCCCCACGACCAGGCCATGCTCCCTTGCGAACACTGTGCGAAGATTTTTGAACTTCTTCTTCACGTCTTGCTCTGAGAAGTACAAACAAACATGAACAGGATAGTTTACATTAAACTGAAGAGGCAAGTAACATACAGAAATGGTGGTTCCAACCAGTTTTGATTCAGTCCAAAGTAATGTTATACAAGCAATATCAGCAGGTTTGCATTACAGTGGCCAAACTAAAGACCATCAAGGGCAAAGCTCAATACCCAACCCCATCATCACTAGACACAGGCTAAAAAGACAGGCATGACAACCTTTACAGAACAAAATATTTGTGTTAGGCTAAACATCACAACAAACAAATCATGCTACTACACAATTACATTACCTTAGAGTAACTAGGCTACATTTCTAAGCACTCAACGTTAATAGCACAAACATTAAAAGCTTTCACAGTGACACTTACCATTTACAACTTGTTCACCACTGAGCAGCTGGCAAATCTCTTGGAAAGCTTTTTTTTTAAGGTCCCGGTTCTTATATGAGTTGGCCTTTATGTTCCACAGACACGGGTGCTCTGCGAGTAAAC
This sequence comes from Sardinella longiceps, assembly GCA_027497455.2. Classification (NCBI taxonomy): domain Eukaryota; kingdom Metazoa; phylum Chordata; class Actinopteri; order Clupeiformes; family Clupeidae; genus Sardinella; species Sardinella longiceps. The sequence continues at coordinate 15,409,002 of JAODXP020000004.1, read as the reverse complement.
AAGGTTAATAAGTAAGGTTAATATTAACATTAATGTTGATATCTTCACTACCTGTGGTACAGAGAGAGAGATAGAGAGATGCCTGCCTAAGCTAACGTTAACGTTACGAGGTAATCGCTGCTAGTTAGCTAAAAGCTAACAAACCCATTCATTCCCTATGTAAAAGTGCTTAGCTAACAGCAGTTAGCGTTAGCTGAAAAAAATCGATGTCTAAATTTCGGCCCAAACCCATTAATCTACAAGACAACTGCTTTATAGAGTCAGGATGAAGTCAATTAGTAATTTTACAATATCAAATGGACAACTTACCAGCGTAAAATGTGATCAAAAGTCTCTCCATTTCTTCACTCCAGTGACACTGAGGAGCCGCCATTTTTGTTTGAAATTTCTGCTACGAAGCTCATGGTCACATGACTCGCCAATCGCGCTCTGATTGGCTTATCTCAAAAGTTGCCCAAAGACGATCAAATTCATCTAGAAAGAAATTATGTTGCCCAATCTCAATACAAAAGTATCGAGGCCTAATTGCCCGGCAACATTGCCCGGCAACATTGCCCAAAAAGTTGCCCCGTGTATCATCACCTTTAGAATTAGATTAAGCCTGATTTGAGTGAGGTGTTGTTTCAGCAAAAAAAAAAAAAAATATATATATTTCAATACACAACTCCAATATGAGGTTTTAATTTGGCTTGTAAAATATCACTTCATCTTATTTTTGACAAAATACAATTGAATATATAAAAGAACAAGATACAATACTCAGTTAATTCATTCTATGTCTCCTTAAATACATTTAATTATCAGGACTGATGGATCCCCTGGCAACAGTGAAGAAGGCGATCAAAGAGGAAGAAGACCTTCATGGTTTCCCCCCAGAGGATCTTTTGATCGTTCATAAACTGGATCGTGACTTCAAGACCGAAACCGATAGTCTGCCATCACCAAGTCTGCCCTGTAGAGAAGAAACATGGTCACCAGAGGACATCAAAGAGGAAACTGAAGATGACTATGACATTGACTCTGCAGCTGCAAGTAAGATGCATGGAGGTGTCTTTATTCAATATTAATCATGTTACAATTTTGAATTTGAAATAAGTACATACATAAAAGTTACAAATACTTACCTAAGTGGTGGCAAAACTTTTTTGGCAAATTATGATTTAACTTTTTTTAATCTATTATAATTTTCAATCAAGTATCAAATTTCAACTAATCAATTTTCAATCAATCATAAGTGGACTGTAGCTAATTAGCCTGGTACGCCCTCCCAGTGACGTAACACCTTCAGCGTTGCTGTCGCTGGTCTGGCCAGCTGCTGATCGGGCAGGACTTCTGAATTCCCCAAAACTGGGGAACTGACCCCCCTTGGTCGAGAACCAATCAACTTTGAGCAGCTCCAACGGCTCTCAGTCCTGTTCAAGCAATTCCCTTCGCGTCACATGAGTCAGAGGAAAGAGTGGTGTGATAGGTTTTGCTTCGGCACCGCATTTTCCAACATCGACCAGTAGACAACCAAGGCATTTCAGGGAGGCGGGTCAACCATGTGCTTTCGAAAAATTTTGTTATACAGGCTCTTGGTCAGACCAAAGTCTCGTAGAGCTTTGAAAGTCGATGGCAATCAGGCTAACTTTTTATGGCTAGTAGCTATTATGAATATCAGGCTAAAGCTGTAATCTGCAAATCTACGCAATTCCAAGACTTAAAGGAATATACCGGAGTGAATTCAAGCATAGCCCTGTTGAAAGACCTTGCTAAATGTTAGTTAGCAAGTGGAACAAAATAATTTGGTACAGCAGAGACCGAATGCGAACACAGAAGCGAACAGGCACTTTACACTGAATCAATGGGACCTGACTGTTGGAAACCAAAAGTAAGATCTGAGGTTACATTGACTCAATGTAAAGTATTTCGCGTTCATGTTAGGTCTATGCTGTTTTTTAGGTCTATGCTGTCTGTTCTTTCATTTCATGCGAAATATATTGCTGTTAGAAGGCTCGTGCAGCAGGGCTATGCTTGAATTCACTCCGGCATTTTCTTTTAAGGAAAAAAAAATCAGTCACATTTTTCTCTGTTCCCTCCTCCTGTCTCTACTGTGCTCCTCAACGGCCTCTCAAAACCCTTCCTCGCTGTAGCATGTTGTCAGCGGCTTACAGTTGTGATTGACAGGCAGCTATCCTTCCCTCCGAACCTGGTTGGTGGAAGGCTACAGGGAGCGCTGGGTTTTTGCAACCATGATTACAGGGTTTAGATGGAGCTAGAGAATTCGTTTTTATACTGAGTAACCTTTTTCATGCACCAGTACTACTTCCAGAATAACATGTGACAAATTTGACAGTAAAAGAGTTGCTGAAAATTGCTTTAATTTACCAAACTAGGCCATTTTCTAATACAGCATCAAACTAGAAAACCAGCAGTATTTTAGTGCTTTAATGTAGCACCAGGCCACATCACCTTTCTTAATCCATCATGGCGGACCCATGAAAGACGGCAAAGGACTGCAATTGGTCCCTAGGCATTAGTTTGGTCACCCCTGGCTACATCATAGAACAGAGTGTGGTCTGGGGACCACTGGTGGTTCGGAAGCAAGCTGAAGTGGTCCGCGAATTGAAGGCCAAAAATTAGTTGTTCGCTGACTATAAGAGGCAGACCTGTAATTAACTGTTTATTAAAGGATTTTAAGTGTCTACTCTATAAATTACTTGGTTAGCAGCATGTGATTTGGCGAGGGGGCGCAAGGGCAGGTGGTCCCTGTAAAACATTTTTTTGGGCAAAGCGGTCCTTGGTCTGAAAAAGTTTGAGAAAGACTGTCAAAGAATGATGTCATCAGTCACATCGCCAGGAACATAGTGCTGGTTGCAAGTTCAAGTGCCTTTGTCTGCCCATAGTGCAGTGTGGGGATCATAGGAGCCTTGTGAACAATTCCAACCTTATAGGAGTCCGTGCATTAACATCCATCTGTCTCATAGCATACATTTAAATACTTTTTCATTGATTGAATAGAAATGAGATGATAGTTTTTCACCATCGTGTTTTATTGTGTAGGAGACCTTGGCACGTCGTTCCAACTAACTGGAAATGCGGAGGGAAAAGAAGACCGAGAGAGACCTCGTCACAAACACTCCCAGGGTCTCCAAACGTGTGCTGGACCTTCTGCTGTTGTAATGAAGTCTCACCAGAGCAATGAGAGTGTGGAAGACTTCAAGAGTGCCTCGGACCTCAAAAGGCATCGGTCAGCACAAACTGTAAGAAAGCCACATCCGTGTTCTCAGTGTGGGAAGGAATTTACGTCAGCAAGGCGATTAGTTACCCACGAAAGAACCCACACGGGAGAGAAGCCATTTTGTTGCTCTTACTGCGGAAAAGCCTTCAGCCAAGCTGGTCACCTGAAGACACATACTCTCGTTCATACGCGAGAAAAACCTTATCAGTGCTCAGTGTGTGGCAAGAGCTTTGCTATAGAATATCACCTCATAGCTCATCAGCAAAGCCACGCTGGGGCGCCGTACGAATGCCCTACTTGTGGGAAGATTTTCAATAATAAACCTGCACTTCGTTCACACAAAAAGATTAATTCCGAAATAAAAAGTTTTTGCTGTTCAGAGTGCGGAATGGCCTATATAAATGCCACCCAGCTCAAGCTACACATGATGAACCATACTGGTGAAAAACCTTATGAATGCACTACATGCGGGAAGAGATACAAGTCTGTTTCAAAGCTCAAGAACCACAAACACATTCATTCTGCAGAAAAGCCTCATCGCTGCGCAGAGTGTGACAAGTGCTTCATGACAAATGCTTATCTGAAAATACACGAGGACCCACACTGGAGAAAAGCCATATCAGTGTTCTACATGTGGGAAGAGTTTCAAGGCCTCCATCGAGCTTAGAGCACATAGCCACAGTCATTCTCTAGTAAAACCGTATCAATGTCCGGTGTGTGGTAAAGGCGCTCGAGACCTTGCTGGACTCAAAGTCCACATGAGAAATCATACAGGGGAAAGGCCGTTTGTGTGCTCCACATGTGGGAAAAGTTACATGAGCAATTCTGCGCTCCATTCTCATGAACGAATTCATTCTCAAGACAAGTCTCATCGCTGTGCAGAGTGTGGCAAGGGTTTTTTTATTCTTTCTGTGCTCGTTAAGCACCAAAGGATCCATACAGGTGAAAAGCCATATAAATGTCCTTCATGCGAGAGGAGTTTCAAGAGCTCAACGCACATCGCATCAGAGCTCATCTGGAACAGAAACCTTACGTGTGTTCGTTTTGCGGTAAAGACTTCGCCGTTTCTACCAAACTCAGGTTGCACGTGTCGAGGATTCATTCCGAAGAGAAACTGTAGACCAAGGTTAAGTAACCTCATTCATGTCAGATGAGGTTGCTTCGTTGCTTCGTAAGAGACTTGTTTCAGAAGACTGGACGTCATCAAAAATCCTTGCATATGCTTGGACAAACCACTTGTCCGTCATCTTACTTCACTTTAATCGAAACCTACCAGTTGCATCCCGTGATCCCATGCAATTTCTAGTTTTTCACCTGTTCCAAACGAACATAAAACTTCTCAGTTTGAGCAGAAAAACTGCAAACATGATCATTTGAGCAGCGAAACCACTGATTTCTATTTTTTTTTAATTATTATTAAATAACTTTTCTTTTTACCTGTTCATGCGCATTCTATGAAGAACAGAAAGACTCATGGAATGTGCGTTCAGTCTCCTTGGTCAAGGAAGACACACTTCTGTTCTAAAGCGTCATATTCAGTCACACTTCTGTTCTAAAGCGTCATATTCAGTCACACTTCTGTTCTAAAGCGTCATATAAGAACCCATGCGGTGAATAAGAGCTATGGAATGTGTGGGAAGACTTGCACTCGAATGTATGAACTGTCTAAACACATGAAGAAACTGATGCTTGGGAAGAGCCGTGTTAAGGCCACCGCACACCGGTTCCGACACAGTGCTCAGCACTCTGCTTCCAACATTCGATTCCATTGTTTTCAATGCAACCCCGCACACCAGCGCCGAACTCTTCCGCCGTCGATTGTGAATTACGATTCAAGTCTCTTTTGTCGGAGCCGCCCATTGACATCCAATGTTAATTTCAGCGGCTACTGTGCTAGGCAAAATTGTCGGATTCGAAAGTGCTCCGCAATGCTGTCGGAACTGGTGTGCGGCCGGCTTTAGTCTCTTACGTTTGGGACGAGACTAAGAAGTCACCTGAGAACCCATACGGTGGATAAGAGCAGTTTAGAGCATGGAAAGACTTACACTCTGGGGAAAAGCCTTCCTAGCCATCTTCCTAGCCACCCTCCGCCCGAATATGCCAGTTGTCCATTATACCTCAATCACAAATCCAATGTTTAGACCAGCGGCAGAGCGAGGTTTGTCTTTTGGGGACTGAACTCATACGGCAAAAAGAGCTGTTTAGACACTCAAATGTGTGAACTTACTAAACACATGAACAAACATGCTTGGGAAAAACTTCCTAGCATCTTACCTCGAATGTGTGAACTCACTTAACGCATGAACAAACATGCTTGGGAAAAACTTCCTAGCATCTTACCTCGAATGTGTGAACTCACTAAACACATCAACAAACACCCTGGGGAAACGCCTTCCTAGCCATCATACATTTGGGACGGGTTTTAGGAGTTCTTCAGACCCTCTCCAATCTCCCTCTCCTGCCCCTCAGGATTTTTTTTTTTTTAAATGCCTGCTATTAAATAAATCAATTAACTAAACAAATAACTTGCAAGTGACATTTTAACTAATTAGACCTATACAATTGCAGCGTAGAAGGGTGATTTTTTTTTTTAATCATCTTGGGTCAGCTGTGCGAAGGGAGTCGCTGCTCACAAACAAAAAAGGTTGATTCGATGATCAAAATTTACAGGATTTTTCCCAGACACAGGTCAACCCTATGGAAGAGAGATATAACCAAGACCTGTAAGGAGAGTTTTGGACAATGTTAGTCGATAGACGATAGATTATAGAAATAGATAGCGATTTTTTTTTTTTTTGTATCTGTAACTGAGCATAGTAATAATATTTTATCCAATTTTTTTCTCTTTTTTTTTTTCGAAAATGCATATTATTCAAAATATATCTGATACAAAGCTTAACTAAACTATGAGAAAAATACTGCATGTCATGAAAGTGAAACCTATAATTATGAGTTTAAATCTGAGTTATTAATTTTGCTGGCACTAGGCTAATATATAATAAGTGCTTTGTTTACTGATAAGTTAAATATGATTCCATAAAGTTCACATTTGATTTCATTACTATTGGAAGTTCATTCCCAATTTTATCCCTGCTTCCATTGATATACAATAACAGTATTCAACACACACACACACAGAGCAATGGAATGACTTCTTGTATAATTCCCGTAGCCTATAATACACACACTGAAACGTTGTCGGTTTTCAACCGTTCCAACATTCTTCGTACAATTTAATCCCTGCTTCCATGAATATACAATAACAATATTCAACACACAGTAATGGAATCTGACTGAGCCCGTAAAACACACATACTGAGCTGTTTTTAGCCGTTCCCACATTCACAATGTCATGGGTTAAAGAATGCAAATGGTCATAATTGTCTCATTTTCGTTTGTTATTTTGAGTCTCTTTGTAGTGAAATGAATGTAATGAAAGCTAACTCTACCTCAATCAACTGTTATTGATGTTTTGCAAGTGATGTATTAATAGTTCCCGCCACGGCTGTGGATGGCAAACTTGGCTATCGACAAAGTGAGTTTCAATGAGACGCCTCCAGCAGTTCACTGATTTCAGAAGGATATACACCTTTTTATGTCTATTGCTTACATTTCTTGAATAAATAAACTTCTTGAAGATTCATATAAATATCTTTCAATTCATTACCTAAAAGTTTAGTAGTATTTTAGCAATAGTTTTGACATGCATACTAGGCCTGGGACGGTTCATATGTGGCTATGTGCTTGATCTCAGTGTGTTTACCTGACGGTACTGATGCACGGGCCGGCCCCGAGCCCGGCGGGACCCGCGGGCCTGGTTGGGTCGGGCCATTATTTTCATAAGAATCCACGGGTTGCGGTCGGGTCGGGTCAGATCACAGACAGTCATAATTACAATGTTAAAATCACATGCACATCCGAGACAGCAGAATGCCAATTGACAGCGCCTGCACCTGTGTGTTTGCTCTCTCTCCCTCTGCACACGGCACCAATGCTAACGGACTAGTTCAAGTGAATAGCAAGTAACATAGCAACAGTATGCTAACTAGAAGCAACCCGTTTTAGACTTCGCTTAAACGTAATATTTTGCACTAGCCTTCGTTTATTTTTGGTCTGTCAACTTAAACTAATCTCGGCAACATTGTCCAGCTTGTTGTCATTCAATGAAACACCACTTCTCAATTTTAAAAAAATTACGTTAGCTAGCTCGCTAGCATTAGCTCGCTAACAATTTGTAGTAAAATGCAGCTGCCTAACCTGAATTAAACTTCTGCTACAAATACGAACTATAACAACTTACATTACTTGGCTTGAAATGATGATAGGCAGTTGTAGAATATGATAAATACATCCAAAAAATCCTCAATGACTCCAAAAAGACATTATGACCAGTTTATTGACAGTGTCCCACACATATCTCATTCACTTCACCGTAACGGAGCCCGACCCCAGTTTGCATTGGGGGTTGCCCCAGCCCCTGCCCCCGCTCCCCTTGCCAAAGTATTTGTTTCTTTCAGCTTTGCAAATCGTGGATGAACTCTCTGTAAAAGTTTGAGATGTTCAGTAAATATCCAATACATCTAAACCGTTTACTATTTGTTTAATTTTTTACATATTGCCAGGGCAGTTCCAACTATTTTGGGGGGCGGAAGGAACGGATAAAAATTGTCACGTAGCCTAACTAACTTTATTGATCCAAGAGGTAAGTTCGCTGCTGGCAGCCCATGACATTACCATCCCCTCACGCGGCCGCAGACATTTCATCTACGTTGTTTAATATGCCTAGGTCCTATATAAACAAATAAACACTTATTTTTTTAAAAATTAAGCGGGGCGGGTCGTTAAAATCATCGGCCCGCGCATCACTACCTGACGGTGAAACGTGGAAATAGCAAGTGGGAGACAAATGGAAGGCCGACCTGAGATAGAGGATGCACCAGCGTCATATCTGGAGTGTGGGAGCATTTTGGATTTAAAGTAAACTATGATGATAGTTGGAAAAAAACAGTCGATAAATCCTTGACCGTATGCAAGCATTGCACTAAATCCATCGCCTATGCTAACGGAAACACATCTAACATGCTAACTCACTTGAAAAGACATCACCCAAAAGTACCCATAGGCAGCGCAAGGAAGAGAGAGCCGGTTAGGAAACAACTGCAACTCTCCGACGCGTTTAAGCTGGCTTAGTGCCAATTCAGAGCGGGCGACAGCCATAACGAGAGCAATGGGGATGGCCATAGCTAAAGACATGTTGCCTTATAGCATGATAGAAGGTGAAGGATTTCAATATCTGATGAAAGTTCTCGAGCCGCGATATAATATTCCCTGCCGTAAACATTTTAGCACCGTTGTGATTCCAAAACTATATGAAGAGACACGAGGAGAAATTGTTGAGAAACTCTCCCACACCGACCATGTAGCTCTACAGATGGGTGGACCTCCAGGGCCACCGAAAGTTTCCTGACGGTGACCGCTCACTAGGCTAGCCTAGTTTAAAGCAAATGGTAGACCTTTTAACTTCAATCTAAATGGTAGAAAATTTAATATACAGAACAAACTGGTTAGAAAAGTAAGCAATATCTATGGGCTTGCCGTGCAACTTTTAGAATATTTTCTCCTACTTGTTTTAACCTCCGCAGCGGCGCAGAATCACAGAATCAGAGTTTTCGCGCAGCTGTAGTGAAATGCAACTAAAGCGTTCACTTATGCGCCGATAGGCATGGATTTCCCCGCACTGGGAAATGCAATACATCCCACTGCGATCTTACAAAAAAAGGATGGAACCGAACCGAAAACCATGACCCTAAAACCGTGATACGAACCGTGAATTTTGTGAACCGTCCCAGCCCTAATGCATACACCAGATTTTTCCCATAGCAACGCCCGTTGCTATAGACTCAAATAAAATGCGTTAATCAGTCGTTTTTATCGTCTTTTATTCATAACTTGCCTTCTGACCATCGACAAATCACTTGGACGACATCACAGACGTATACTGTTACTACCATATTCAAATTGTTGCAACAGATAAAATAACAAAGCCACAGGAGAATATTTTATACTTCGCTGCACAGGTTGTAAATGTACTTCCGCCGTCCAAGACGATAGATCACATGGTAACGATGACGTGCTTGCAGAACATCAATATGTAGTGAAATGAATGTAATGAAAGCTAACTCTGCCTCAATCAACTGTTATATGTACTTGTCTGATGTCATCTAAAGCAAAACGATTGTTTATAGTTTGTTGTGATTCCATCTGTGTATGATTATGTCTTTGTAAAGGCCAGCTATATTATGTTTTCACTTTGAAGAACTCTCTTAGCTGTGGTCTACTTGATTGCCATGTCAGAGAACATTTGTCAGACCACTGGCCACGGGGGAAATTTTATTAAAAAGAATTGTTCACCTCTTAATGAAAATTGGTTATTTACTCCCTTACCTGGAGTTATATATGTGAGTAAAAGCATTTTGGTCTCTGTGCTTTCCTATTATGGCATCCCCAACTTTCCCCATTTTTTAGCTTTAGCTTAGCATAGGCGCTGGAATTTGCTAAGCTAAAGCTAAAATTGGGGTTGCCAGACTAGGACAATGCATGCACTGAGACCAAAATGCTCTCACCCACATATGTAACTCCAGGTAAGGGGGTGAATAACCAATTTTCATAAAGAGGTGAACTATTCCTTTAAGTAAAAGTTTGGTGTAATTGAAGAGTAGCTCTGTTACACAAGGCTACTGACTGCACTAGCTAGCGAGTGGAATGACCAAATGCAAAAGCAATTGAGTCAATGGAAGCTTCAATCTTACTTATTCTGTGTCGAATGTTGTCGGTTCCATTGACTCAATGTGTTTAAGTGAAGCAAACTTTATTTTCCTGAATAAGCATTGTTTAAAATAAACTGAATTCACTAACCTTAGTTTGGCTTGGTCTCCCTTCTTCAATACACGAATCCGACAAAACTACCGGAAGTAAGCGGGTGCCATTTTTGAGCTGTTAGATTCACTACTACTTGTATAATGTCAGAGTATTCCATGGTTTTTGCTGTTAGCTGTCATTGACTGTGCATTGTCGAAAAGCTTTGTTGGCAATCCAACAATGGCGTCGCCACAAGATGGCAGCCTACACAAAACGCTGGGTCTCCCTTCTTCTATAGCAGGGGTTTTCAAAACGCGCTTTCACACCGACAGTGCCGGTTCCCGCATCTGATCTTGAACCGACCGTTGGTGCTCACACCAAATATCAGAGTGTTCGGGAACCGCAAACTTGGTTCCCATCCAGCACCAAGTAAAACTTGTTTTTTTTTAAACCGTGACTACATGAGTGAACGTCATCGGGTTAAATTGGGGTCAAAGCGGAAAATAAACAAATCAGAAACTTGAGTCGCAGATAATGAGGGAAATCAAGTTGTCTCTCTACTGATGTAATTCCACCCCAGAAGACCATGAATATGATGAACATCCGTATTATTATGGGCGGGCTATGTTTAATGTCACACTCGTACTGATGTTGTTGGAAGAATATCATCACTGTGTGTTGTTTGCTGTATGCACGAAGCCGCAGGCTGACAACATCAAGACCACGAGTGTGATATTTGTAATTCAGGTTAGGCAGCTGGATTTTACTACAAATTGTTAGCGAGTTAACGCTAGTGAGCGAGCTAACGTAATTTTTTTAAATTGAGAAGTGGCGTTTCATAGAATGACAACCAGCTGGACAATGTTGCTGAGATTAGTTTAAATTGACAGACCAAAAATAAACGAAGGCTAGTGCCAAATATTACGTTTAAACGAAGTCTAAAACGGTTTGCTTCTAGTTAGCAAACTGTTGCTATGTTACTTGCTATTCACTTGAACTAGTCCGTTAGCACGCTAACTAAGTTAATGGACGTACCAAAAGTGTTTTCCAAAGCCCCAAATTTTAATTTATTGGTATTATGAATGATTACAGATGATATCATGGTGCTACTTCATACCGGAAAATAAAAAAACTCAATGGAGAACTAGATGGCTCGGTAGAAAATGTGCACCGATTAATAACTGTTAAGAGTCTCCAGGGATGTTGCTGCCAGATATCATTACTCGTAGTGACGCTTGGAATGCCTCTTGTCCAAGCAGAAATTCAGAAATAGCTAGACCGGACCTAATTGTTGTAAAACAGGCCATTAGGCATACCAACCACCTCCTATTTCCTGGTAATTGGCATTTCAGTGCATTCCCAAATTCTAGCAGAGTCTAATGGGTCAGGCAGAAGAACCCTTGTATCACCGGTTACTGTACGTTCAGACCGCACTGATTCAGGTGACACGAGCAATGGAAGTAATTGACTTTGTATGGAGGCTGGTAACTTCGGCGACAAAAGCAGCAGGTGTGGTGTGGGCAACGAAACTTCAATGTTTACATTTCAGTTTGATATTTGAGATTTCCTGGAATTATTATTTAAATAACTTGATTTTTGAATATTTTGGAAAATGGATTTAGAGATTTCTGCATTTGAAATCTTGTACTGTTATTTTGACACCAATGCTGTTAGTCTTTCATTGTCTTCTGACAGGGTTTCTTTGACTAAATAATATTTATATTTATAATATTAATGTTTATTTATTCATATAATGAGCGTTTCTCAAAGTGGAGGAAGCATGCTTGGAAGGTTGCTTTTTACAGCAATTCACATCATTGTCAGTTGCCAAGTACTGTTCCAAAGCATCCTTCTAAATTCTAGCGAGGATAGAGACCTTTGTTCATAGATTTTTCAATGATGCACTGATTGAACCTCGTTTTTGAAGTGTATGGCTTCCAAGGCTAGTGTGCTACCTTGGAAGCATTCTCGACTTTGAGAAACACTGACAATTTATATTTATAATTATATTATAATTATTTCTCTGAATTGTCAGGCCTTATGGAACCCTGTCCAACAGTGAAGGAAGAAGATGAAGAATTATTCCCGGAGTATCTTTTGTCCGTTCACAAACTCGAGGATCCGACTGGATATCACTCTGAGACTGAGACACTGGCATCAGACAACATGAAAGAGGACAGAGAACAAGGCCTTGATGATGATGAGGATGATGATGGCGCCTCAACTACAAGTTAGTGCTCGCTTATTTGCGATTACATTGACTGCATAATATAATAATAGTAATTATTATTATTATTATTATTTATTCATTATATAAATTTAATAAAAAAAAAAACTCACACAAACTTGCATTTGGAAATCAACTGACAAGTCCTGTACTGTGTCCATGATAAATGTATACAATCACCCATCTGGTTAAAACAGCAAAGGGATTTTTGCTAAACAATTTTAAATAAGACAATTCAAAATACCCTGCTTACATTTTGTCATGGGTGATGAGTATTTCCTTTGTTTGTGATATTTTAGCATTATAAGATGCGCAACAGTTCACTCCTAACAATTTTAGGCCACACCAATTATTATTCTCAGATTTTTTTCTGGAAAAATATGGAGGGAGTGAACGAAATAAAAATAAAATAAAAAAAAAAAAAATGCTCCGAAGGTAAATTTGTGGTGGAAATGGAGGGCTTTAAATAAAGAGGACAATACATTATTGTTATACATTTCATAGATGGTAAATTGTAAACGGACTGCATTTACAAAGTGCTTTATAATGTACCTCACCCATTCACACACTCTTGCTCACGAACACCTCGATGGGGTCAGGTGGTAGCCTGACATAGCCCGCCCATAATACGAATGTTCATCCGTATCCATGGTCTGGGGAAGGTCTTCTGGGGCGTGTTTACATCGGTAGAGAGTCTACCACATGGATTAAAGTTCTCCGTCGGTATGACTGATTTCCGTCAATTGCGTCTAATCCTAAAATTTATTATGTGATTTATTAATGATGAAATGAACAAAAGGGGAAATAATCCAACTGAATGAACTGTCGCCTTTATTTCTGCAAATAACTGACATAAGAACGTCATCATGTGTCTCTAAATAAAGACACAAACTAGTTGGCTAAACTTAAAATAAATTGTTATCTCTTGGAGCAAGATGAATAGAGTGCTCAATTTATTCAGGAAAATGAAGTGATTTTCAAGTGTAGTCTGTTTCCAACCCCAGCTATATTAGCCTCGACTGTAACAGCAAATTTATGGTAGCCTAATGACACTCGATCCATTTAATGAAGAATAGTTATCACCATTTATACCACTGCTTGGTCAAATTTCCTATTGTGATGCCCTATTTAGAACGTGCATTATTTTTCTGTGACTGCACTAGCCTGGCGAATGCCAAACTAAAATCACAAGTGATATTTAGTCTGGAGACCTACCTATTGCATTTCTCGTAGCGGAAGCATCTTTTATGATTGTCCAGAGCCGTTTATTGGGCGCTACGAATGTCCATCATTGCGTCTGTACATACCTCGGAGCCAATACCAGAGCCACCACGTGGCGTTAAATGCAATCGAGGGCCGTACAAATCCCTTTTTGTTCTGCGATTGGATACCGAAAGTAAGCGAGAAAAACGGCCATGGTCACCATGCTGCTTTGCAGAGTGGAATGAAATAAGCACGCAAAGGAGCATGGGAACTCCCAGGCTATGACTGCACGGCTATGAAGTAGTTCCACTTTTCCGTCCATATTCAGACTTGCGTATCAATTCGCCCAACTCGCCCTGACTTTTAAATAAACTGTCACGTTAACACAAGCTCACAATTTAGTGACCCGACGAACGTTCATGATATAGCAACATTGTAACTTGTGACCAAGATGTCTTTTAACTCTGTCACACTTCGTTTGGAAGTATGGGAGACGGTGAATTTACAGAGCTCAAAACATGTTAGAATCTTTGGATTTAGCGCTTGACAACGGGAGATGGAATTATCAACTGACTTAGCAACTGTACATTAGAACTAGTAACGGCAGTTTATCTTGGCAAGTTTTGATTGAGACGATTTGTGGCGGAAAGAAGTAGTTCTGACAACTAGCTTGTCTTCAGCCATCAGCGAGCCACCTAGCCATCAAAACGGGCATATTGTTAGCGGAGATCGTGGCAACAGTGGTATAAGCGGGATAATGAACTCCACGGCGTGCAGATATTAAAAAACTAATGCACTTATCGAAGTTACGCGTTGTGAGCTTTTAGAACTTCGAACGCGTGCATTATTTTTTTATATCTGCACGCCGTGTCGTTCATTATCCCTTACACAGTAAACGGGCATGATTTCAGCTTTGAAGTCATAGCAGACCTAGGTCTATTCTTTGTACGATTTATGCAAAATATTTATCTGTCTTTATTTATTTAGCTGACGCTTTTATCCAAAGCGACTTACATATTTCAGTTACTTCAGAGCCAGTCTCCCCTAGAGCAACTTCAGGTTAAGTGCCTTGCTCAAAGGCACAAAGGTGGCAGCCGGGGTTCGAACCCATGTCTTTCCAGACTACTTGGCTGTGGAACAATAGGGGTTTCCACCACCTCATACATTTACTTAAAACATGATTACTTGCTAGCAATTGATCTGAGCGATCTACTCCATTCATCAAGTTGTTGTAGTTGCTTATGGCTTTGGGTTGTCTGACTTGCAGTGTTCGCCAGCGATCGTTCACTTTCTCCTTACGCATAACCATTACAGAAGTGTTGGCATCATCAATGGATGTTAGCACAGTAACTGCCCGATTGTCCTTCCACTGCTGGGCTAGACACACCCCATCTCTTGCCTAGCGCATATTACCGCGCTGTTGCCGTTTGGCCCACTCCTTCCCCTTTTTCATGGAGTCGGGGAAGCCTCTTCTGTTTTCCGCTGCAGTCCCTGTAGATGGTGAACCAAAGGTGAACAAGTCCTTCACTAACTTAACTGAAGTGTAAAAATCATCAAAATAAAGGTGGTAACCTTGATGCAGTAGTGGTGCTGACAGTTTCATAACGGTATCATAGGTCAGTCCATTGGGACTGGGCTGGTGTCCAATTTGCTTTCCTATGTAGATGTCAAAGTTGTATGTGTAGCCATTAGCACTGTCAGCTAAGACCCATAGCTTGATGTCCCACTCCTGTGGCACTGTCCACATCACTATCACTGCTACTATCACCAAGTATAATCGTTACGACTTCCATCTCGACTATATCGCGGGCGTTTAGCAGATGCTATGACGGTGATTGACATGACAATTTGTTCGAATGACGGCTCCGTAGAGGAGCTGATGTGGGCGTTACTAATATATTGACAGATAATTGACAGAATTGTGAGAGAACCTAATGGAAATGGGTGGATTTGAGTCTTATAATCTGGTATTTACATTTAGAGTTTCATAGGAGCAGGGCCGGTTATAGCCTTTTTGCTGCCATTGGCCAAATTAGAGTTTTGTCTCCTCTTTTCTAGGAATAGAAAACTGGGAAAAAAAAGTGAAAATGAAGAAAAAATTATAAATGTATTGTGATGCCCCTTTGATATTTGGTTCCCTATGCCTAGAACCCTGCATAGCAGAGTAAGTCCACACCAATTTGATAAGTTGGTTCTCGGAATCACTGCTTGAGATACAATGCAAAATGAAATAAAAATCAAATCAAATTCAAACTCCCATGAATTTTAAGCGTTCATGTGACGTCGAAAAACCAATCAAATGGCCCCTTTCACTTCAGTGAGAGACATGAAGAAACATGCCTGTGGAGGGGGACCCTGCTGGGCCGGTATTATGCAAAGAGGTTCGAGCCCTGCTCCACATGATTAGCCTGACATAGCCCAACCATAATACTGCTGTTCATGTTCCGTATTCATGATCTGGAGGTTCTTTAACCCTTTGTAGACGGCCCATTCAAATATTGTTCTTTTTCGTACGATGGCGTCTTGGCTCTAATGACAATAATATTTGGCCTTTTAACCTTAAACCTGCCTTTTACTGAAGTCACTACATACTAACCAATCGAAATGTAAAGTTTGGGAAACTATTTTTAGTGATTGGTGGATTTATCATCCATCTTGCTCTCGCTCTCTCTCTCTCTCACAAACACACACACAGTCTCTCAC
This sequence comes from Sardinella longiceps, assembly GCA_027497455.2. NCBI lineage: Eukaryota > Metazoa > Chordata > Actinopteri > Clupeiformes > Clupeidae > Sardinella > Sardinella longiceps. The sequence continues at coordinate 15,392,791 of JAODXP020000004.1, read as the reverse complement.
TAGGGATGTTAACCAATAACCGCTTGACCGATGATTGACCGTATTAACGCTAACGATCAAAATTGTTGGTAGTCGATTAAAGAAAAAAAAAGGTGATCTCTAAATTAGCCTACAGTAGACAATGGATTAGACACTACTACAATTTGTCAAATCTTTCCAATACGTTATTGTGTGAAGTGAACAAATTATCGCCCTCACTTAATTTTTCATTACTGTTCGTAGTAAACCAATTAAAACATTTGGCGCGAGGTTACAACCTTGACTGCTGTGTCTTACGCATTAAGTCTGCTTGATCGTATTGTAGTCTATCAGGAAACATTCCGCTTAAGATGGGCTTAGCTTTAAGAAATACATTTCCACAATTAAGGAAGGATCATCCATGGTAACGGATAAGGTGATGGTGATTTTTCTTTATTATTGTTATTACTACCTCCAACTAAAGGGCTGAACCGCTGCAATGTTTCAAATACGCTAGACAACCGCCTTTATTTCCAAACGCAATCACCTTCTACTCAAACTAAGGAGGCATTTGCCCTCCGATTGCATAGCCTACAAGCAGAACCTGTTAACTTATTAAAGTTACTCTGATACAGGCTCATCAGCGCTGCATTTGTGGGACTCTTCGTGCTGTTGAGGATTTAAAAATGTCAGGGGTGGCCGGGGCAGCTTGCGTGTGTGAGGGCAGGAGAGAGAGAGCGGCAGAAAAACAGGCGCCGTACCAGGCCTAATAGCCTAGGCTATGATAAACTAAGAACATTGACTCTGATACAGGCTCATCAGCGCTGCATTTGTGGAACTCTTTCGCGCTGTAGTGGATTTTAAAATGTGAGTGAAGGGGTGGCCGGGGCAGCTTGCGTGTGTGAGCAGGAGAGAGAGAGCGGCAGAGATAGGCCTACAGGCGCCGCTCGAAATGTTATTTTGAATAGCGCAGTAGCAGGCCTATAGCCTAGGCTATGATAAACTAATCGGTTAATCGATTTTAACCGACTAATGAGCCTCGTGATCGGTCAACAAAATGTCTAGTCGTCGCCATCCCCATCTCTCACACAGACACAGTCTCTCATTCGCTCTTGCTCAACCCATCTAGCTATGTTGTTTGCCTTACGAGGGACAAGCAGCTATGGACAATGGTATAACAGACATTAAAGACCACTGTGGTGTATGTGTGTTTGTGTGAAAATCTAAAATAATGCAAAATACCTGATTATAAGACTGATATTGTATTCTGTGGTGTTTCATTTCGTAGGTGACTTTGGTATGGTCCAACTAACTGGGAATCCTGTGGGAAAAGAAGACCAAGCGAGAGCTTATCACCAACACTCCCAGTTCAGGAAAAGTTCTGCAAATATCTCAGATCTCAATACTCGTAAAGGAATTTCTCCTGGCAAAAAGCCTTATAAGTGTGCAATGTGTGGCAAGCGCTTCAGTACGGTTTCTCAATTCAAAGTACACTTAAGGAACCATACTACGGAAAACCCATACCAGTGCTTAGTGTGTGGGGAGCCCTTCAGCCGAGCCTCCAGTCTTAGGCATCATGAGAAAATCCACACTAGAGAAGAACATCATTGTTCTAACTGTGGAAAGACCTTTAGTAAGGCTAGTAGTCTAAAGACACACGAGAGAAAACATACTAGAGAAAAGCCATTTTGTTGTTCTGACTGTGGAAAAGCCTTTAGGCTGGCTTGTGACCTTGAAAGACACGAGAGTATCCACACAGGAAAAAAGCCATACCAGTGTGAGACGTGTGGTAAAGCTTTTAGCCATCCTACTTATCTCCGAATGCATGAGAGGAACCACCCTGGGGGGAAAGCATACCGGTGTCCTGTTTGCGGGAAAGGTTTCGCCAGCAGTTCAAATCGAAACAATCATCAACTTATTCATTCGACACAAAAGCCTCACCAGTGTCCGGTGTGCCCCAAGGGCTTTACCAAGGCTTCAAAACTGAAGGCACATCAGAGGATCCACACTGGAGAAAAGCCATACCCGTGTCTCCACTGTGGAAAGGCCTTTAGCCAAGCTTATAATCTCAAGAGTCATCAGAGGATCCACACTCGGGAGAAAACGCAGTTGTGTATCACCTGCGGGGAATTTTTTACGACTCCAGCAGAGCTCCGCACTCATAGAACGACTCACAACGGTGAAGAGACCCATAAGATGATCCACACTCAGGAGAAAACGCAGTTGTGCATCGCCTTTGGGGAACGTTTTACGACTCTAGCAGAGCTCCGAACTCATAAAACGACTCACGACGGCAAAGAGACCCATCAGATGATCCACACTCAGGAGAAAATGCATCAGTGCACTGGCTGTGGGGAGAGTTTTGCGACTCTGGCAGAGCTACGCACTCATGAACGTATGATACGGTCTGTAGTCAGCTCGGTAATCTCACCAAACTCAAGACAAGCACATCACCTGAAGGATGTGTCCAAAACGGCACAGTTTTGACTTGCTGCCTCGCCGTCTATTACCTCACTCATGTCTGATCCTCAGCGATAGACGAGTTATTTCAGGAGCCAGAAATCCTTGAATCTAACTGGACAAACGGCTTGTCCAACAATTTAACTGACGTACACTTCAGCCAACCACATCGAAACCAACCGATGACGCTGGTTACGTTTGTTGGATTGGTTGGATTCAAAACAGTTGCTTCTTCGCTACGCCACACCCTCTACAGCAGCCAGCAGCCCTGATTGGTCCGGTTAGAGAATATTTGACTTGAAATCGCTCTGAAGGGCTTCAACATCAGATCGTTGCGCGGAAGTGCCTTACGAAAGTTACGTAGCGCATGATCTGACGTGAGTGAGGTAACGCCGTCTAGGCACCTGCTAAAAACGATGTTTCAGACGACCTGGCAAGTTAGCTAATTAGAATGTTGCCTTTTTGTTTATTCAGGACTAATTGTTCAAGCACCCACTTGCTACATTTAGGTAACATTTTGACGATTCCTATTCATTGCACCTTTATATATGGGTCATTTCATGTCAATTCACCCAAATTCTGGAAAATTCCCCGCTTGACCATCTCAGAATTTACTGAAAAAAATCTACTAAAAAGATACCATTTTTAATAGTAATAATCCAAAATATTAGGTTCATAACCTCAATAGTTTTTTAATAAGAAATATTTCATTTGGAATGCATTTCGGGCATTTTTTGGCATCATAATCTAAAGGCTGTTTTTAAACAGCAATATCTGGAAAACTATCTCACCTATAGCCTTCAAATTTTCTACTGTCAATATATGGTAGTTACAGCCTCCAGACATGGAATATCAGGATTGTAGCTCAAGCATAACTTGGGACACAGGCGCTCAAACTTCTACCAAAGTATGGCTTGGCAAAATGAGATGGTAACTTTGAAGAGTTGTCAAGGCCCCAGTTTTGGACATAGAAGACTTATATTTTACAGAAAGTATATCTGGCAACAGCTCAAACACTCTACAAAACATGGTCACTCGAAGATGAATGGATCCACAAGTATTATGCCTCAAATATGGGGAAAAACACATTTGTGCCCAAATTCAGAGCCATATTCCAAAAAACTGAGTTAATGGATCAGGTCCATTTTTTTGTTTTTGAAAGATCAAATTATTGTTAAACTTATATAAAAAAATTGGGAGGGTGTTTTGCTCCATTTTGTCACAATTAATTTTCAAACCTGGGCTATATGTGGGTGGGTGATTGTTTTATCCTCTTGATTCCTAGGGTTGCGTCCACCCAATTTTAGAGCCATATTCCAAGAAACTGAATTAATGGATCAGGTGCAATTATTTGTTTTTGAAAGACAAAATTATTGTTAAACTTATATAAAAAAAATTGGGAAGGTGTTTTGCCCCATTTCGTCACAATTCATTTTCAAACATGGGCTATATGTGGGTGGGCGATTGTTTTTTTTCCTCTTGATTCCTAGGGGTGTGTTTACCTATGACTATGTTTACATAGCCATGTGTTTTGGAGACTGCTGTATTTGTATCCAACCATTTACTAAATATGTGAATTGATCTGATAAAAGATTCACCTCTCCCTTGTTGAGTTCTTTATAGTCATGTTTTGACCTTTTTATTCTCCATTGAATAACGTAACAAATTCATGTTTTTACCTTAATTTCGTGTAATAAAAGTGCTTGGTGTTTGATCAACATTTTCAGAGTCAACAGTAGATTTTATGCTCATTGTAGTTGCATTGCATTAATGAAAACAATGACTGAAATGTCTGTTGATTACTGACTTTTCATAATTTGAAGTGAAATGAATTTTTTTTTTTTTTTGAAAGAAAAAAATGAACTCTCCTTTGAGTTATGCGCTCATTAAAAAAAATTACATTTAACTTCAACAATGTTTTAGGAGATTAACAATCACCATGCTAATCTGCATCACTATATTTCTTCACTTTAAACAAATCTATGCTATTCTTTGGCATAGAAACAATCAATATTCATTTTCTGCAATGTTAACAGCATGGCAGTGTGAACATGATCCTTCCTTAAAAGTTCAATGTTGACCAAGACCAAATACTAACTTGGATGAGATTCAAAAGCCATTTGTATGATCTTCCATGTTGTCTACATGAGGGTGGCTCTAGCGTTTTTCCAATATGCTACCAAAAAATAAAATCAATAAAATCACAGGACGACTACACCTTCACTCTTTTTGCTTGTAGAGCTTCAAAAGGCTAATTACTAGCACAAACATGAAAATAAAATAAAAAAAAATCATAAATGTAAGTCGACTGGTTATGGTGGTGGGGTATGGGTAATCACTGTTTGATTGCGCACATGCTGTATCTGTGGGTGTGTCTGTCAACCACCATGATGTAGAAGCCATGTCTGTTTGGTTGGGCTGGATGAATTTAATGATGCTATGCCTGAAGTCTTTTCTGTCTAAACCAGACAAGCAAATGTTTAAGATAACTAAGTCTTACATTTGAATCTGGAAAGTAAAAAAATACATAGTTGTGAAATGTAATGCTGTATTGCTGCTGCATTTGGTTGAGTTTACTTCTTTCAGATGCAACATGCGGATATTATTTCACATAGAAGCATCTGTATTTGAAATAATAACAGAAACATGTAGGGAAGGGCGGAAGATCCAAGGTAAAAGCAAAGGAGGAGTATCTAAAACATGTCTCAAATAAAGTTGATTGACTTTGACATGGCAATGTACATATAGTCACACGTGGTAAAGGTAAACATTGTCATAAGACAAAAGTCAATGTTTGCAATATGGCTCTGGAGTTGGGTGGACACACCCCCAGGGATCAAGAGGAAAACCCCAACATATACCCCATGTTTGAAAATTAATTGTGACAAAATGGGCCATAACACCCTCTCAAATGTTTTATGTAAGTTTAACAATAGTTTGATCTTTCAAAGTAAAAAAAAAAAATGGACCTGGTCCATTAACTCAGTTTTTTTGGAATATGGCTCTGAAATAGGGTGGACACACCTAGGAATCAAGAGGAAAAAACAATCACCCACCCACATATAGCCCACATTTGAAAATTAATTGTGATGAAATGGGGCAAAACACCCTCCCAGTTTTTTCATATAAGTTTAACAATAATTTGATCTTTCAAAAATAAAAAAATGGACCTGATCCATTAACTCAGTTTTTGGAATATGGCTCTGGAGTTGGGCAAAAATGTGTTTTTCCCCATATTTTAGGCCTAATACCTGTGGATCTGTTCATCTTAGAGTGACCATTTTTTGACGATTGTTTAACCCGTTACGTGAGATACTTCCTGTAAAATATGGGTCTTCTATCTCCAAAACTTGGGTCTTGACAACTCTTCAAAGTTGCCATTTCATATTGCCAAGCCATACTTTGGTAGAAGTTTGAGTGCCTATATCATGAGCTACAATCCTGATATTCCATGTATGGAGGCTATAACTACCACATATTGACAGTAGAAAATTTGAAGGCTATAGGTGAGATGGTTTTCCAGATATTGCTGTTTAAAAATGGCCTTAGATTATGGTGACCAAAAAGCATGTCATTTGAAATATTTTTTATAAAAAAAACTATTGACCGTATGAAGTTAATATTTTGGATTCTTACTATTAAAAATGCTATCTTTTTACTAGAATTTTTTCAGGAAATTTTGAGATGGTCAAGCAGGAGGCATTGGATGAAATGACATGAAATGACCCATATATTGCCTAGGACTCATTGGAATTGATAAGTGACATGTTCCCGGAGTAAAATGAGCCCCTTGAGTTTTCTTAATTCAGACACAGCCAAAAACATCAATATCCTATGTTTGCTTTCTTTGTGTTCATCAGAATAAGACCTTTGTTTTTGTCTCACACATGGCCGACTCATTTTTGTTTATTCAGATACTGGATGTGTGTTCGTGATGTCTGTATCCTTGGTGACGGGGGTTATACTAATTATTTACTTTCAGCCTAGGGTTAGGCCTAATGAGCCTGACTAACTATGACTAATCTGAGCAAGGAACAAGCCAATACAAACAATGCTAAGTGGGCATTACTTTATAGTCTCCTAATTTTCATATTTTATTTCCTGAATTTATTTTCCAATTATTTATTTAATGGGAAGAATTTTCCCCGTGCTCCTCTAAGCCTCCAAAGTCTCCTTCAGTGTCGGATGGAGATCCAAGTTTTTTTTTTTTCTTTTTTCTTCTTCTTGTTCTTTTTTCATTTCCAGCACATAGCTGCCCAGTGGCGTCTCCCTACTCATGACCTTATATTCAGGTCCCCTTTATGAATACAGCTTTTAAGGGCAACTTCAGTCATTTTCAACAAGAGCTCTATTGCTCAAGCTACTTGAGATTAGCCAATACTGAAGACGCAAGACATTTTAGTCCAACCATAGGTTTCCTTGAGCAGAGGATAATCACTTACAACTAGCTCAATGGGGCAGATTTTTAAACTGTGTTTCCAGCATTTAAACCAGGGTTGCCAACTCACACACGATGAGCGTGAGACACACTCACTCTCAATCACTCACTCAATCACTGTTTACACACACTCTCACCCCATACTCGCATTAATTTTTAGGCTGGACCCCCACTCAGACACGCAGCAGACGAGGTAGAGCGCAGAGGAGCACACAGGCGATGACATACACCAGCCATTGTTGATCACCTTGTTGATCACACTGAGTTGCTGTCTGTGCAACATGTCATTTAATAGGCTACTATTTGCACGCCATCTGGCAAAAGTTTTCTGCTTCAATAGAGCAATCCCAAAATAACATAGGTGACTCTCGGTGGAAATGTAAAAATTTAGAGCGACTACGCATCTGCTGCATCTGAGTGATGCTCAGACTGCCTATTCTTCTTGATTAAATTGCTGGCATCAGAGATTCATTACCGATATGGAGAACCGAAAAGATCTCCGTTGGTCCTTCCAAACACTGCAGTAGGCGCCTACCCGCTCATTTGCGCTAGTGTAATAAAAGGCTAGCCTCTCATTAGGCTGCCTCTGCATATTTAGTTCACTGATGCATCGCGCATAAATGGCAGTAAACATAGGAAGTAAGGTTAACAACATCACTGAAAAATATCAGTGAACGTAGGCTACAATAAGCCACAATACATTTCGTGATAGCCTTCATTCTGCAAGATATTTAGGCATAAGAGATAAGCATGGTTCATCTAATAGGAAGTCCGCCTTTTTTCCACCATTACCTACTTTGATAAAACGTGGCCATAAGCTGCTCTACTTTATTAGTTTATTGATAAATGTTACATTATTTATTTATTGATAAATGTTACATTATTTATTTATCATGTTACACAGATTGTTTTTCTAAATGCCCATCTAGATTTGTGGTAATAAATATTTTCCCTTTAGGACTACTTTCCCTACCTTATAGTAAGATCTGAGGTATTCACATGAACTATCAGAACAGCAAATCTGGGAGAGGATCATTTGGTACTAGACGGGCAGAGTATTTTTCAGTTTACTGTAATAGACATTTCATAGGTTTATTATTTTGGTGTCATGATAGACCTATTTTATATTTCCTTAGACCCTTTTACAAAACTTCTATTAGGTAGGGAGCTGCTCTTGCTCCTGAGCTGTCTGTAGGAGACCCCTGACCTACAGTAACCTGATAAAATTAGCGCCAGAGCATATACTACATCCTGATAAATTTAAGATGGCCTACAATTACTGTATGTAGCCTAATCAAGAAATTAGACTATGTCTGTATTCAAGTCAAATAAAATAACCCATAAATGCTGCAATAAATTAAAAAAAGAGAAAGTGAATGCTCTACAATAAAAAAATTAAAATAATGTAGCCTTACTAATAGCCGAACCAAAATGTTTAGCAAGGCGCTCTGTTTGCATTCCCATCTAATGATCAAGCCACATCTTTTATGAATATTGTGACTTGCCCAGTGGAGGGATGTCAGGATCATTCCAGGGGCCTGGTAGCCTAGAACTCTAGACGTACCCCTAGCGGTAGCAAATTTGAATTTGCACAGCAGATACGTCTAGAGGCCACTGATAGAAACCCGTTGTATCCTTCCTCTGGTGGCGGATAACCAATCACAGCGCGGTATGTGTACAGGAAATCGTAAGGCGGGCTTTGTACGATGACGACAGCCCTGCTCAAACCAGAGCAGAATCGTCTTTGGCTTTAGTTTTGGACGAATTGCACTTGTCATTTTCTTTGAAAGTGAAACAAGGAAGTGCACTGAAGTTTTTCGTTCTGAAAAAGATGTCTTTGCCGCGTTACCGACGGGCTACGGGAAAAGTTTGATATACCAGCTGGTATATCAAAGCAGGCCCCCAGCCCCCGTTTGATTGTATTGTGCATCCCCCGCTGGATGGTCCCAAAAACACCACAATGACAGAATCATTAAAAATCAGCTACAAATTTCTCACACAGGCCTACCATTGCACCCTCCTCCTGCGGTTTAGCATGTGCCGGAAAAATGGTGGCCCTGCCATTGAAAGCACTGGAGAATCTTTTTGAAGCATTATGAATGTGATGCCATGAGTCCCCGTCGATATCTAGAAGCTCTGGGCAGTGGTTGTGCCGAACTCTAGTTTCCAGACCAGACTTGCTCCCTCGCATAACCGCACAGGAATCCATCATCATGCCCACCAAATTGGACCACAGGATATTCTCTTCTGTGAAAAATTTGTCCAGTGCATTCTCCAGGGTTGTTGTAGTCGCCTTAACTAATTCAAATGACCTAAAGTTTTCCACATCAATAGCCTTCCTCTGTGGGCTATAATAGCTCACCAAAATGGAATGCACAGGTCTGTATAAATGAGAAGAGCATTAAGAATGTTAACAGTGACAGTGCTGTTCGTAGCAGCATGACGGTCGTTCCCCTACCAGGAATTCATATTAATGATGTGGAACTGGGTTGTCTGTAGGCTTGAATGATACCACAATGACTGGGGGGTCAACGGCTAACTCGTCAAAGAAAAAATGGTGACAAGTCTCCTGTCGTTCCCCTATAAATTATTTAGGTGTCCAGGAATACCAGGAATTCATATTAACGATTACCTTTTTGTCATTACTGGAGGTGGCCTCATCAAGATTGACAGAGAATGGCATCTTCCTAGTGTTGCCAATTATGTGATCAGAAAATGTCTTCCCCAGGCCATGAAGCATTTTATATTTTGCTGATGTTCGTGACAGCTTCATCCGACTGAGGGCCAATTCATCCCGTGTGCAAGGTTTACAATGACGGGGGCCATTGTGAATCGCAGTGAGTACTCTGCCAAAGTACCCAGAACCATTGCCTGAAAGGAAATTGAAGTAATAAAATACAACCTTGCAAACTCTCTCCTTAGGTCTACTTTCATGAAAGAGTAGGCCTGTGTCTGTATTAGATGGTTTATATGCGATATTGTTGCCTAAAAGCGACAAGTTTGCAGGCATGATGCATGACCTCATAGCAACGCCAATTTGATCCTGTGGTCTCCCCACCGTGGTCACGCCCCCCTCTCCAAAGGAGTAGCTGGAGTCCAATCTCTTCCTGCTGGTGGCAATGCATTTTAGTCTCAATGGCAAACGATCATTGATTAGGGTTCACCATTTATTAGGTTATTTTTTTCATATTTTTTTCAGAGCTATTCTACTTCTTGATCTCACCTTTGACGTACCTGCTGCATCTTTAGAAGTGTCTCCATAGTGAAGGCATACACCAAGGAGCCAAAAGTCTGTGGATCTATATCTGTGGTTCATAATAACCCATCCTATAACATATCAACATAACACAACATATAAAACGCTAAGCCTAGGCCAACACACTAGGCTGGGCTCTGGTAACACTATAATAACCAGATGATATTTATTTATTTATTTGCTAATATTTAACAAGTATCGGTAGCAAGAAACCGCGGGCCTTCAGGTCTTCTTGATTTCGCCATTGATGTGCCCGCTGCATCTTTTGGCAAACCCTAGAAGGGTCTCCAGAGTGGTGCCCACTGCATCTTTTGGCAAACCCTAGAAGGGTCTCCAGAGTGGTGCCCACTGCATCTTTTGGCAAACCCTAGAAGGGTCTCCAGAGTGGAGTCATACACCAAGGAAGCAGAGAGGATTCAAGCGGAGCGAGAGGTGTCAACGCTGCTTTTGGCAAACCCTAGAAGGGTCTCCAGAGTGGAGTCATACACCAAGGAGCCAAAAGTCTTTGGATAGGCTGCATGTAGCTCGGTGATAGGGGCGGTGGATACATTGATGTGCCCACTGCATCTTTTGGCAAACCCTAGAAGGGTCTCCAGAGTGGAGTCATACACCAAGGAGCCAAAAGTCTTTGGATAGGCTGCATGTAGCTCGGTGATAGGGGCGGTGGATACAATGGTGCCCGTATCGATATTGTGTTTTACCTGCGTTTCATCATAGGATAGGCTGCATCAAAGATCATGGAATACTGAGCAAGATAAGGCATCATAATACATTTCAATGGGAGCAAACTGGAATACTTCCTGTCTGCATAAATGCATTACATCACAATAAGAAAGATTTTTTAAGTCTGCATAAATCATTACATCACAATAAGAAAAGATTCTTTAAGTCTGCATAAAGGGGGATTTTTCCCCCCTCCCCCTTGCAAAAATAGAACCAGGAACTGAACCAGCGTTGACACCTCTCGCTCCGCTTGAATCCTCTCTGGCTGCATCTTCTGGCCACTGCATTGATGTGGCGGACTTTAATGTTAGCGCATGTTAACGTAGGCTTATATCAGTCTGAGTTGCTGCATCATTCTTACTTGGAGAGCACTGTACACCTGATTCCTTCGTTTCAACTGGTGGCATGACAGTTTCTTCCATGGTCGGTAGGTCAGATGATTCACCCTCTTCCATGTGTAATAGGGTCTGTTTGTTGAATTGAATAACAACGCATTTTGGGGCCTGCTTCTTGTCGATCCAGGCTGAAACAAGACACTGCAATGCGAATATACACCCGACACTTGCATGTTAATGTAATAGGGTCAGAACCAAAACCTTCTATGCCTTATAGGCTACAGTAATGACTAGTGACCTGATGCACAAGCTTTCCAAATAAATGGAGAGAGAGAGAGAGAGACAGTTGTGAAGCAATAAATAAATAAATATATTAATACGTCTGGTATGTTCTTTTGTACTGGTCATGCGCAGAGGGCATGAAAAAGTGCAAGCGTTGACAGTGCAATGGCACAAAATTAACAAATAATGACAGACAGAGAAATAAAAGAATAAAGAAACAATTATTGGACCAAAGTGCCCTCTACCCTTTGACAAGGCGTTACAGTCTACTAATTGTGGCCCGGATAGTAGCCACAAACGAGATGATACACTGCACACACACACAAAGTTTGTTCAACCCACAAGTAAGAGGTGTATTACAATACAACCAAGGCACACAGTAAATGTTCAACCCACAATTAAGAGGTGAGCACACAGTGAAATGAGCTAGCCAATGGAACACAAGTTAGCAGGGCGCCCATCAGGGGGCAGCAGAGACAGGATACTGGTCCAAAGAATTCAAATTCAAATTCAAATTTTATTGGTCACATACCATTATACAGTGTACAATTGCAGTGAAATGCTTTGTCTACTGACTCCAATGACTATGCTAGTGTTGAAATATATTATGTATAAAAATAAATTAGGAATAAATAGATAGAAGAAGAGATGTTATAAAGTCTTGTGGTTCTCATTCAATATCCGGATAGAATGAGGATAGAAGCTTTTCCTCATTCTCTCAGTTCTGGCTTTCAGGCACTGGTAGCGTTTCCCAGACCTTAACACAGAAAACAGGCCATGGTTTGGATGACTTGAGTCTCTGACAATCTTCTTTGCTCTGGACTGGCATCTGTTGACATAGATGTCCTGTAGGTGGGGCAGCTTAGTTCTGATGGTACGTTCAGCTGACTTCACCACTCTTTGCAGCGCTTTGCGATCTTGTTGTGTGCTGTTTCCATACCAGGTGGTTATGTTCCCTGTAAGGATGCTTTCAATGGTGGCTCTGTAAAAGTTCTTAAGCAGATGTTGGGGTAGGCTGAACTTCTTCAGTCGTCTAAGATGAAAAAGACGCTGACGTGCTTTCCTCACAAGGGAATCGGTGTGCTTAGTCCATGTCAAGTCTCTATTAATGTGAACACCAAGATATTTGAAAGTGTCCACCCTCTCCACCTGTGAGTCATTGATGTTAAGGTGCTGGTAGACCCTCTGCTGATTACGCCCAAAGTCAATAATCATCTCCTTTGTCTTGGTAACATTTAAATGCAGATTGTTGTCATTGCACCAGATTGTCAGACGGTCTACCTCATTTAGGTAAGGCTCCTCGTTATTATCAGAGATGAGGCCGACCACTGCTGTATCATCAGCAAACTTGACAATTAGGTTGGAATTATGCAGAGCCATACAATCAGACGTGTACAGGGAGTACAACAATGGACTTAACACACAGCCTTGAGGTGCCCCTGTGTTGAGGATAAGTGATGATGATATATGACTATCCACTCGCACCACCTGTGGTCTGCCTGTCAGAAAGCTTAAAATCCATTCACACATGGAGTTGTGCAGCCCAATATCCCTGAGCTTGGCAATAAGAATTGCAGGTTGGATGGTATTAAAAGCTGAGCTAAAGTCTATAAATAGCATTCTCACATAATTCCCTGCCTTGTTGTCAAGGTGAGTTAGGGCAGAGTGCAAGATGAAATTGATTGCATCGTCTGTAGATCTATTAGACTTATATGCAAACTGCAGTGGGTCAAGACATTGTGGCAATGAGGAACAAATGTGGCTCTTCACTAACCTCTCAAAGCATTTCATTGCAACAGATGTAAGTGCAACAGGTCGGTAGTCATTCAGGCACGCAGGGTGGGGCTTCTTTGGCACTGGAACAATTGTTGATCTTTTAAAGCTGGTTGGTACTGTAGCAAGACTTAAAGAAAGGTTAAAAATGGTGGTAAATATTGGCGCCAGTTGATCTGCGCAGGTTTTGAGGACTCGACCAGGAATGCCATCTGGACCTGCTGCTTTTCTTATATTCACACTCTTAAATGCTCTGCGCACATCATGCTCTGACAGCGTGAGCGCAGTGTCTTCATGTGTCATTCCGCTGAATGGTATCAGGTGCGTGTGTGTCAAAGCGTGCGTAGAAAGCATTCAGGTCGTTCGCGAGTGTGGCGTCGGCACTCTTGATGGAGGAAGTTGGCGCCTTGTAGTCAGACATCTCCTTTAAACCTTGCCACATGCCTCTGAGATCTGATTGTTCGAACTGGGACTGGATCTTTTCCCCATAGCGTCTTTTTGCTTCCTTCACCATACGCCGAAGTGTGTAAGAGGCCACTTTGTACTCCTCCGTGTTCCCAGTCATGAGTCCGGAGTTGTACGCAGCAGTGCGAGTATTCAGTGCATCACGGATGGAGTGATTAACCCATGGTTTCTGGTTTGGGTATGTCTTGATGGTAATCTTGGGAACAGTATCATCCTCTAGCTTCCCAATAAACCCCAGCACCGTTTCCGTGAGCTCATCGATGTTTTCTGAGCTGCATCTGAACACATCCCAATCGACAATGCTCAGCGCATCCTGAAGAGCGGCCTCAGACTGGCTGTTCCAGTGCGCGATCTCCCGTATGGCTGGAGCTTCACGTTTCAGCCTTTGCTTATATTTAGGCATAAGAAATATTGCAGCATGATCTGATTTGCCGAATGATGGTAGAGGATGCGCTTTGTATCCATCTTTGATCAAAGTGTAACAGTGGTCAAGAGTTCTTTCCCCTCTTGTGTTGCATGTAATATGCTGATAGAAATTAGGCATCACCTTTTTTAGACAGGCCTTGTTGAAATCCCCGGTCACTATAAAAGCTGCATCCAAGTTGTCATTTTGGTGCTTGCTGAGAACATCATGCAGCTCCGTCAGCGCTGTGACTGTGTCCGCTTGGGGTGGGATATAGACATTTGTCATGATGATCGCACTGAACTCCCGAGGTAGATAAGAAGGTCTGCATTTAACAGTAATGAGCTCCAGATCAGGTGAGCAGTTGGTTGACAACACCGCCACATTCCTGCTATCGCACCAGTTCTTGTTCACCATTATACACACACCGCCTCCTCTAGTTTTTCCAGAGTCAGCCGTCCTGTCCATTCTGTATACAGAGAGGAATTCAGCAGGTTGAATTGCATGATCCGGCACTGATGGAGTTAGCCACGTCTCAGTAAGGCAAAAGATGTTGCAGTCGCGGACGTCCCTCTGGTACTTTAATCTTGCTCTCATGTCATCCAGCTTGCTCTCCATAGACTGAACATTGGCGAGCAGGATACTAGGCAGTGGTGGTCGATGGGCCCGAGCTCTAAGCCGATTCCGCACTCCAGCTCTCTTTCCGCGATGTTTATTTCTGCGGCGTCTTTTGAACTTGGTGCGTTCTTCTGCATTCCGAAGAATCTCATACGGGCAGGATGAATCATTGAAAAAGTTATCCAAAAGCGGATGATTGTTGTGCAAACCGATGTTAATCAGTGCCAGTCGATCATAAGTAATAACACCCAGAGTTGTTGGTGAAAATAAAATGAATAAAATTGCATTAAAAATAAAATAAAAGCAT
>JAODXP020000004.1:15310878-15370802 GCA_027497455.2 Sardinella longiceps | reverse complement strand
AGCGAATGTGATTTGTACTGATAGTTTTATGGCCATTGAGATGGAAACATCAATATCAGAGAACATCAGACTGCATGTGGATCACCTGCGTCTCAGAGATCCATCATGCACACTCTACTCCAATGGCAGCCATGTGTTTGCCAACATGTCCCTCAACACCTGTGGTACTGAGGTGGAGGTGAGTACATTTAGCTTTAACTCTATTTAGCTTTCCCAAATTTCTGTAAAATGCATCTCCAGAAGATTGATATTCTCACTGATGTTTCCTTTTAAAAGGAGGATGAAAACTACCTCTTCTTTAAAAATGAAATTTCAGCCTTTGACAACCTAAATTACACCATAACCAGAGTCAACCAAGTGGAGTTCCAGTTTTTCTGCAAGTACCCCAAGAAAAACAGCGTGACCCTTGAATTCGACACTCACAGAGACCCTTACATATTCACACAAAAAGGATTTGGAACCTTCAGTTATCAGTTTGAGTTCTTCAAATCGAGTCATTTTCAGTATCGTGAGGATCCCAACTCCTACCCTCTGGAATATGGCCTTGGTGAGATGATGTACATGCAGATTGAAGGCATCTCTTCAGTCAACAACACTGAACTCTTTCTGGAGTCTTGCAGGGCGAGTCCCACCGATAACCCTCAGTCCCAAACATTCTACAGCATCATTGAGAATGGGTGAGTTGACATCAACTTTTGCAATGACTATTTTATTTATTTGCTACGTGTATATGTCCTGTCACAGAAATAATTTCTCATCTCCACATACAGATGCAAGAAAGATGAAACAGTGCAATTCTACTCAAACCACGACAGTAAAGTCAAATTTGGGATGAAGGCCTTTAAATTCATTGGATGGCATGACCAGGTAACAGCTTTAGGATGATCACATATTATTAACATGTTCTGTTTTATTTTACAGTCAATGCTAGAATTATTTATTTATTTATTGAATTATTTGCTCTTTCTGCCCACAGGTTTTCATCACGTGTTCAGTGATTCTGTGTGAGGCTAATAACCCCAACACCAGGTGTTCTCAGGGCTGCACCAATGCTACTTCCCCACCAGCAGTGCATCACCATCACAGAAGGGAGGCTCCCATTCAGACCACCAGTCACTACATTTCCCAGGGTCCTGTGCGCCTGGGCAGGAGTGCTGACATCAAAGATGTTCCTATCACAGGTAATTTTCCTCTAGTCTATCTTTCTCTCATCCCCTGGGTTGTCACAATACACACTTTTATACTAATGCACATATGCTCTGTTTAACATCCTAATGTTTCTATTTCTCAAAGAACAGTGGCCTGTGGCAAGCAGTCTGTAACTGTTATTTATCCATTTTCTTACAGTGGCAAATAATGGTCTGAACATGAATCTTGTTTTCATCGCTGGATGTGTCCTGATAGTTGCTGCCATGGTGTGTGGTGCCGTGATCTACACAAAACGACCTAAGAATGCTTATCAGCCATTGCCAACATCCGACTTTTAAGCCAGCAGATGGCCATACTGGTAGAGGAAAGCTGTTCAAACTGACAAGTTTGTTGTTGTTGTTTACAATCTACTTCATCACTGATTACATACTGTAGATGTCACACGCATACATTACCCTACACACCCTACACAGTGATGCATGTGATTGTTGTATCTGAGTTAAACACACATACTGTAGGCCTACACCTGGTATAATGCACAATGCTGTAGATGGGTTTTGGAGCTACTATGTAAAAGTACTTATTTTTGGAACTGATAGTTCCGATTCTTGAATGTGATTGGTTGTGATCGTGTTTAGCACGGCTCCAACCGCATTTCGTTCAAAACTGCTGCGCCATAGGAAAGTGAAAGGATGTGTTTATGCGTTACTTGGCAACCATTCAGTAAGAGGAAATATTTTTTGGCGGAGGAATTGGTATCAATGGATAATTCACAATATTTCTAGTTACTGTGTCTTCCTTAAATGTGGTAACAGTTTTAGAAACGCAAATAAATCACTTGAGTCTGGTTACATAAACATGCATATTACTGTGAAATTCTGGATATTTTAAATTTGGAATGTATATGGCAAGTCTATATTTTGTGACCTGAAAAAATCCTGGTTTGCAACCCCAAAATAGCCTTGTCTATTATGCAGTTCAGAAGGTAGGGATGTCGTTCGGCAACCAGAGGGTTGCAGGTATGAACCCAGTGCCTACTGTTCCTGTCAGAGTGTCCTTGAGCAAGACACTGAAACGCTGAAACATCTTCCTCTCCTTTTCTCTAGCCTCTGTCATCTGTGTATTTCTGTATGTCACAGTAATTTGAGAGCTCAAATGAAGACAAAATCAGGATGTTTATATATTTTTATTCTCAGGCTGATTTGTATATTTTATGCTTTATTTTCATAAATTTTTTATCAATAAAGGGATTATTAATGGATACACCTTCTGTATTTTTTCTTTGAAGTGTACAATATGTTTAAAGGTTTCAAAGATAAGAGAGTCATATTATATACAACATATGTACAAGAAAATGTGCACACATTTTTATAAATAGTGCAATAAAAAAATTTTATTGCACATTTTGCTCAATCATGCGCATGATTTAGTAAATCAGGCACACAGATGTGCGCACTATTTACTGTACTTATTTGGTCTCTAAATTTCTTTCACCTAAATGTGTGTGCACAATTTAAACAATTTTGAGCGCATTTTATGGAAATCATTCCCTCAATTTAGGACAAACGCATGTACAGCTCATTTTACTGAACTGCCCTTTGTCCTTCGCCCCTGAAGACTCGTACCTGTGCTCTGGAGGTATAGTTTCAGGGGAAGACAGAGGAATGGACTTTTTTTGTGTGTTTTAAAAATGCCTTGCTTGCTCAAATTGTTTTTTTTTTATTTTCCCATGATCTCCAACCCCTTCTTAAACCCCTTCCATCATGTTGGGGTAAAAGTTATTATTTGATAGTGCTGGCAAACAGGAAGATGTGGAGATCATGGCACTTATCTATTTCAGAAACACTGTTTTTGAAAGTAAGCATAGTTATTTAAGTGTAGCCTGTATGACCAAATGATACTTCTGATGTGAAATATACTGAGATGGTGGTGGTATGCCAGTGTAACGGATGCCAAGTAGCTCGGCTGGCGGCAGTACGTAAATCCTCACAACTCAATTCCTTGGGCATTTCTAACTCCTGAGTTAGAAGCCTGGGCTTTATGCTCAGTGGTTAGAGCGTCCGACTCCCACGCTGGGAATTTGTTGTAGCTGGCAGGGTGGCAGGTTCGAGACCCAAGTGTGGTGCGGACTGCCACCGGCTACACCAGCCTTAGGACACGCACTGTTGGGAGTCTGCAACAGTGACCAATTTCAAGTCACAATTTCTAAACTTTTGTAACATACTGTATGAATGTAAAACATGGCCATCCAAATTTTAAACAGGTGCTGGACTTAAAAGAATGAGTTGAATGAGTAAAAAGGAGAGTAGTCTGCTCTGCACACTGATAGCTCATTGATAAAGATGGTTTTTAATCACCACATGTGATGTTTCAGGCTACTGCTCTTCTTCAGACAAGAAGTATGGTAGTAGGGAAGTGTCTAAGTAGGCCGTAACGTCACATGTGGTAATTAAAACCCCCTTTTTTTATCAAGGAGCTATCAGTGTGTGCTAAGGGTTAGGGTGACCAAACTAAGGTCAAGGGAACCTTGGCTAGCTTGTCAGTAACCCACCAAGATGTCCAAAAAGCTAATGTGTCCTGTTCTTACATTAATCCATCATTAATATTAGCTATACTGTAGTACAAATGTAATTCAAGAAGCTGTTTTCATGAATTCTACATTTTAAAAAGGTGGCTGGGCTAATATGCAATGCATACTTATATCACCAGATGGCAAGATTGAGTCTTTTCAGAGTGGTATATGGTGTCTTTTTGGTTAGTTTTAAATCCTAACCCTTGAGTCCTTATCACACCAAACTTCTTCTCTAAGGGGAAAAAACATTAGTCTTAAGTTTTGGGTTGAGAGGGAGAGAAAACTCAGTGTTAGATCCTATGCTACTGATCAGTCCAAACAGTCCAAACACAATGAAAACAGCAAGTGACACAGGGCGCATCCATGTTGGATTTCTCATCGGAATTGTTGCTCAGTCTAGTCCAGTGGTTCTCAAACTTTTTCTGTCATTCCCCACCTTAGAAGGCAGTGAATTTTTCATGCCCCACCTGGAAGGCTCAATTTGCGCGCAATATCTCTGTGAGATATACTTTCAGAGGATAGGATCTTTGTCAATGTTTGAATTTTCATGTTACGAATTCTAAGCCAAATTTCTCCCTAACTCATCACACCAAGTAGCAAATAACACCATTGGAAAGCTCAATTTACTGTCAAATGTGCGTATCTGACAAATAACTGTGAATTTGGGGGCAAAGAGATGTCTCGTGCCCCATGCCCCACCTGTCATGTGTCTGCGCCCCACTAGTGGGGCCCGCCCCACAGTTTGAGAAACACTGGTCTAGTCTGAGCTTTACGAGGAATCGAGACCACTTTCCGAAAAAAAGGGGCATGCGAGATCCTAGGATAATAAAACGCAGGGCGAGCCTAGGCACACAATAGGATTCTTCACTCACCCCGTCACTGTCACACGCACACATCACTCCTATCCTATAGTTTCTGTGACTGTCCCATTAAATCACATGCTCCCCGTTTGAATAGGAGACGTGGAAAGAGGAATGAATGGTGGTAGATTGTTGGCGTTGACGCACTCTCAACCTTCAGATATCCTTAAAAGTCTAAATAATTGCAACGCAGAGATCGCTAACTGGGTGGATTACTTTTGTCCTACAGTATTACACCCTTTTGTGGATTATCCTTTTTGTGTGTGTAACAGAGGCCAGCTAACTCGGCTAGCCTGGCAGCAGTACGTGTAAATCCTCTTCACCCAATTCCATGGGCGCTTCTAACAGCTTAGTTTTTAGCTCAGTCGGTTAGAGCGTCCCACTCCCACGCTGGGAGTTTGTAGCTTGCGGGGTGGCGGGTTCGAGACCCATGTGCGGTGCGGACCGCCACCGGCTACATGTGGAATACTGTAGTTTCTAGCAAAACGCTAGACCCCTGCGTTGTTTACAAGAGGCGTGTCATTTCAAATTTCAGTTGGCTACTCTTTCCTGCTCCTGTTTGGTTGAGTCCAACGGCTCAAACACGACGCTGTACTGGCATTGGCTAATAAGGCTGTGTTTGACGCCTTCATTTGCATAATGTTCAGCAGAGCCCAACTTTTGATGTGACGGATAAACGCGCTACCTTTCCAAAATGCTTTGCAGGATGATTTGACGTACTCCATTGAAATGAACTGAACTCGTGATGCCTGTTATACTTGACGGGACCAGTGGATCTCCACGGTGACTCAAAAAGAAGAGTTGAGGTCGCTTGTTTTTTCCTGTTTTTTTTTTTTGCTGGCGGGATTGTTTTTTGGAGAAGATTTCTTTGCTACTCTTTTGATGGACTAAGGCTAGCTTTACACGACAACAATCTGAACACAATCCGCAAAAGTGGCGTTGTGTTGCCACTTTTTATTTTGCGTTTAGACGAGCGTCTTTGGGTGGAAATCTGCGTGCACACGGTGACGCAAAAGTGTGTGAAATTTGATGTAGTGTGCATGCCAGGTGGCTAGGTGGTAGTTTAATGGCATTTAAAAGCATTACTTTCAAAGTGTCTTTCTGCATCACTGGCCGGGGCAGCTATTTTTCTTTTGAATTAGTCCCGTACATTTTCTGCCAATTTAGGCTTTATTATTCTTTGGAAATCATCTCCACTTTTCATATCACTTGAACTTGAACAGGCTAGACTTAACGGTGACGGCGACTTTACTGTGAAATAATTATTGGGACGTTATGCATTGTTTCACAAGTGTCGGTATACAGTAGCCTACATTGCATTGCATTGCCTAGTGCAAGGAGATCGCTAAAATGTTTACCGTTAATGTACTGAAAGTTATTCATAGGCTTGCTGAAAAAATCATACTTTTCCTGAAAAGAATTATTTTAATTACAGTCTGAGGAAGAGATCATGCTGCAAGTCTCTCATTCCTGTTCCCTTCACCTGCCATTGTGCTCGCATGTGCGCAAGTTATGGACAAGTTATGGACAGGGTGGTTCAGTTGTAAAGGGAAAATGGTGTGCAATCAACATTGGATTAAACCAACCAACACTGGATTAAACCAACGATTTTATAAAATGAAATACCACCCGAACCTAACCTAGGCTATAACAGACCATGCCTGTCTCACAAACCGTGCGAATCTAACGCAATACGGATGATTATCTCCACAATTTTTTTAATTTATAAATCGACATTTATTAAATAAAAAAACGTTTCCACATTTAAGTTGGTTATTAAATAATTTGCCATAGATAGAGGCTACTCAGACAGACCAGTAGAGCTGATTTATGTTTTATAATAACGAATGTACAATAATAATAAAAAGTGGAGATGCAAAGATTTCAACTGCTGTAGCCTGGCCTAAACGACTGCTCCCTGTGACCTAAACGACGGCAGGGTGGCCTGAACGACTTTTGCCTATAAACGCAAAAGGTCTAATCGACCTGTAGCCTATTCTTACAATGCGCTGTGTTTCACAAAAATGCTGCACGTTTACCTTGATTGCATTCAGCTATACACGGATTTATCCAAATGTATCCACTTTCACTCTCGGTTCCCACACCAACGAAGCAACATGGTTTTACTGTCAGCAAACAAACATGACGTTTCTATATGCTTTCCACTGGACGGGGTTCATGATAATATTTTTTTCCGTCACATTAGAAGCTTTATTTTACGTATAGCCCAGGTCAGATCTGCCGAGAGAGCGCAGCAGATTGCGAGCGCTGGCGTGCGCAAAGCTGTCCAAACATAAATTCTTCACGTATCACCTTAGTTCTAGATAATAGTTTTTTTCTGTGTTACAGAAAATGATAACGAAAAGATAGGCTTACATGTTGCAATTTTGACAGAAGCATAAAAGAAACATTAAGAAATTTCTATCCCCAGCACTTTGGAACCAAGCTGTATATCAGTGTTTTTGTCCCCAGCACTTCAGAAAACAAACTGACGCCCTTACGGTACTGTGAAGCACTGGCATAAAACAACACCAAGAGGAGTGTATGCGTTGAAACTTCTTTCTCCCTGTAGTAGCGCGAAATAGCCGACCGTCAAAAACCAAAACATGGCGAAGAAGCAGGTAAGGCAGACAACTGCCGTAGGTAATTAATTCGCCTTCTGTTCTCCGTAATTACCCGGCTTACTTGCTGAAAGGACTCCTGAATAACTACCAAAGCAGCTAAGGCCACTTGAATGTCTGACTGGTGGAAATAATCCGACATGTTTGTTATTGTTTGGCTGTACTGCACATGGTTATGAAGTCAATACGTATGCAAGGATAGCCAGGGTGAGCAGCTGAGACCACACTTTTGCGTTTTCAACCCTTTTGACGGGAACGCGACGGTGGAGCGTCTTTAAGATTTCCACTCTGGAGGGTGGGTTCATTTTTTTGCGTTTTTAAGCCCCAAAACTCCCGTCGCCGTCTAAAAGAAAGGCACATCTGATAAAATATTTTGTCGGTTTCACCCGGGAGCGTCGTCGTGTAAAGCCAGCCTTAAGAACTGTTGAGTACTTTTGCTGGGATTACATGAACTGTCAGGTTTTTTGGGGGGACTTTTGGAGGGGGTTGCACAGGCTGTGCGTATTTTTCTTGTTTTTTTCTGCTTATGCAGCATTGAACTGAGCTAAAAGACTCTGCCGTGAAGGCTATTCTGTCTCTTTCTCTCTCACTCATTCCCACTTTGCACATTCACATAATTTATTTAAGATAAGTAAGATTAAGTTTCTTTTCTCCACTTTTATTTGTTTTCTCATCAATTAAAAAAAAAAATACCCCAATTAATTTAAGCTATATTAAACTTCTTGTTTCTGACTATTTGCTTTCTATTATTATTTTACTGTGTTTTGTTTTGTTTTGTTTTTATAGCACTTTGGCTGACTATTGTCTGTTGTAAAGTGCTTTATAAATAAATTTGACTTTGACTTTGACATAATAAATAATTTAGTTGAAGTTTTTTGTATGCGCGTTTCATGAACCAGTTATAGAATTTTGTTGACGACTCTACTGAGTTTGTTACATCTTCAAGGCAACCCTTACGGACCATTCAGACGGGGCGGCAGGCCGGCGGCAACGCTCGGCGTTAACGCTCACATCAGCCAGTCACAAGCGTGAATCTTTTGACGCTGTGTTTTGATAGGACAACGCTGGCTGCCGCTGGCACGTCATCCGGCAAAAGTTTCAACGCTCTGTAGCCAGCGTTGTCCTATCAAAACACAGCGTCAAAAGATTCACTGTTGTGACTGGCTGATGTGAGCGTTAACGCCGAGCGTTGCCATCGGCCTGCCGCCCCGTCTGAATGGTCCGTTAAATGCTGGGGGCCAATCACATTGATTGGTCACGTGACCCCGACTAGGAAACCCCACCCACGCCAGCCTGCAATTGGGGCACAGAAAGAAACGGGGCCAACAGGGGCGAGACCAAAACAATGTAGGCTACACTCTAAGACGATCCTTGAGGAAATGAGGGCACAAACTAGTGTCTTCTGTGAAGAACTGAGATAAGCTTTCACTTTTTTTCACTTTCATTTCTGACTGCAACATCACATGACAAATGAAGACTGATACTGCTGGCATTCGTTTCCCAAAAGCACAGTTGCTAACTTAGTTAGATGGCAATGGGAAATACACTAACTTAGTTAGCAACTACACTTTTGGGAAACAGACGCCTGGTTGATTTCCATGGCTATGGACACAGATGACTGTGTTTGTTATGTAATACTATAATGAGCAAACTAGGTAAGTGAAACCCAGTTTGCCAACATGCTCATTTTATAAAGTCATAAATCTCAAACTTGAGTTTAACACAGAAATTGCGTAAGTGCTACCATGTTGGAATGAAACATGGTTTGGGTAATTCAGTTTGTACTTGTGATAAAAAAAATTTAAAAAGAGGGTGAGCATGAGCGATTAGAGTGCATGAACAAACACAAATTGTGTCCAGCGTAGTGTTTAGGGATTCTTCAGAGACTTTTGTCTGAACAGTTAGTGATAAACTTTTGTCTGAACAGTTAGTGATAAAAATCCTCAATTTAAATAAAAATCCTGACTCCTGTTCTTTATTGGTACAGTGTTCTTCTTGCTGATGAAAGGTAAAGGTGACAGTGGTGATATGTTATGGGGTCATTCCGAGTGAAATCAACCAGTGACTGACCGGTCACCCCCGTTGTTTGTATACCCAACCTATGCATGAATCTGAAATAGTAAGTCTGTATCACTAATATTTGCAAAACTACAGCCCTTTGAAATTTCAAGTCATTTTAAGCGTTCCAGTGAACAAGCCTATTGTTCAACTTCCAACATCACTTACGGCCGATTCACACACAAACCTGTGCGTGAGCGGTGCGTGAGCGGCGCGTAAGCGGCGCGTGAGCAGCGCGTAAGCGGTGCGGGCGAGGTTTTGGGGCGATTTCATTTAGAATACATGTTAACAGGTTAGGTCATTCAGACTGCTCGCGTGTTCTGCGCGGCTCCTGTCCGGTTTCTGAGCGGTGAACCGCGCAGCTCCCGCGCTGCTTTTTTGAAATAGAAACAAGTTCTATTTTTCCAAGCGTTTTCAGCGCGGTAAGCGGGACTTGCGCGGTGTCTATAGATTTTGAATGCAGAGCTGGGGCAGCCGTTTCGCGCCAGAACACCGCAGAGACAATTTCTTGTGTGAATGCCCAAGTCCACAGGCACCGCTCACGGACCGCACCGCGAACGCACAGTTTGTGTGTGATTCGGGCCTTAGCCTCGTAAACTAACACCACCCGCTGGACGCTCAAAATCTTTTGTCTGCGAGTGGGTCTAGCCTCGCATCATTCTCCGATTCTGCCAAGAATGCCAGGAATCTGGCAAAACCAATCATATCGCAGAGATGTGTTTTGAATCAAAGCAGTTGGGGTTAACCAGGCTAAACATCACTGGCTCTTTTACAGTGAGACAGATTTGTCTGAGTTTTTTTCCCACTCATATATGGATTTTCTGGTCTTGTCTACGTTAACTTTTGTTGATAATGTTATCATACTGTCAGAGCATTTTTTGAAAGATAGGTCCGATTTTTGAAAAGGCTGTTTTCGTCCTCTTATTTCACCATGTGGTTTTTTTTTACCATGAATCATTCGCTATCTGAGGAATATCCGTCCACGTGTTGTTGCTGAGTCTTGTTATCGAGACATGATTTTTTAAAAAATATTGTCAGTCAATCCACTTTACATTAGGTGGATTTTCACCCAGTTGTTATGCGCATTTAAGTTATGCGAACAATCGAACAAATCTTCGATTCTCCACTAATTCAAATATAAATCCAATTTGCTTGAGCGGGGTAGATTATCTTTAATGCGAATAAGCGAGCCCTCTGGGGCAGCTCTGTAGAAAAAATGATGAGCACACACTGAGTAAACAGTGAAGGACTGGTCAATCCTGGAGTGCGTTTCCCAAAAAACTAATGAACATAGCATTTAACGAAGAGCTTACTATGTTAGTTCAAGCTAGCGACTGAACTTATTCTCGCGTGTCCCAAACCGAGATGGGGTCAGGTCTATGTTCCCACAACTCTATGTTCCCACAGCTCTATGTTCCCACAGCCCTATATTCCCACATTTCTTAGGGAATTTGGGAAATTGGGCCCTATGTTCCCACAACCCCATGCTTTCACATTACAAAGACTTTTTTAAAAATTAGACCCTATTTTCCCACAGCAATATGTTCCGATAAGGGCATGTTCACACCAACACAGGTAATATTTATCCAGTTAGCCCTTCTGTTCACATTAGAATGGAGGATTCTGAAACTGAAAATGATTCCAAAAATTATTGCTGAGGTCGATTTCAAAAATCGCTGAGGTGGATGAATATAAAATCGCTATGGAATGTGGGTGCAAAACGTTCTGAAAACGAGAGTGGATGAAGATCGTTTTCATTGTGAATACGAATCTAGGCAGCACAGCATAAAAGAACCTTAACCCTTACCCTAAACCCTGCTACCTGGAAGGCACCATTGAGTGCAAATAATACCAAATTGAATCTTGCTTGAATTTACATAGGGGTCTACCAGGTAGGGGTAGAAATTTGGGACTATAGTACCTGACTTTGAAGAAAGATAGAAAAACTCTTAGAAATTAATATAAGGCTGTGGGAATATAGGGAACATCCCAGCAAACACGGAACGTTAGGGGAACCTTAACTAACGTTCCCTCCTGGTTCTCCTATGGTTATTTTAAGAACATTATCCTATTTTGGTTCAGAAAACGTTAAAACTCTAACGTTACTGCATGGTAACTTTGTGACCTTCCAAAAACGTTCCCTCGTGGTTATTTTTAAAAATAGTATTTAAATTACAATCTAATAAATATTATGTGTAAATTATCATTAAACAACTTGATTTTGACTGACTTGCAATTAGTGATGTGTCAGAGCTAAGTCCCCCCCCCCCACCACCACCAATGTAAATATTGTCGCGGTGCAGCGGTAAGACATCTGCCTGCAACACGGGAGACCGGGGTTTGATTCCTGGTCGATTTGTACCATTATTATTGTTATTATTATTGTGTTCATTATAACATTTTTTCTCACAAAATGTCAAGTTAGGATAACGTTGCGGGAACGTTCACCTAACCAGAAATGCAAACCAACAGCTAACGTTCTAGTTCCGTTTAAAAAACTTTCCTGGTGCCCATTCAGACAACCAAAGCTACTTTCAGGGAACGTTCTCATACCCGACAGAAAACCTTCCCGGAACCAAAAAATGTTACTTGGGATAGAGCTGTGGGAACATAGAGTGGTGGGAACATAGACATGCTCCCAACGAGATAACTAAGTAAATACCTCCATAGTAAGAAGTTGTTAGTAAGAATTTATTGTCAGTTCCATTACATGTACAAGACATACAAGGAATTGAAATGTCGTTCCTCACTATCCCTACAGTGACATACAGACATGGCATTCATTATGACAGTGACAATGGCAAGGCATGCATCATGACGATGGCAATGACAAGGCATACTTCATGACAATGGCAATGACAGACACTGCATGGGGGGGTAGGATAAGAGAGGGACGTCGGAGGCCTTGTGTGGGGGGTAGGTGGTGTATGCAGATCAGAATTTATGTGTGCAGTGTCAGAAGTCTATGTGGGTGTGTTCCTGGGGAGCTGCACCACCTGGCACCCCAATCAGAGAGTTCTCAGTCCGCTGGGTGTTTAGGCGATAGCACACCTGGTTGCTGTGGAGATGGCCCTGACAGGGTTCCAGGCAGAGTCAGTCAGCAGGTGATTTGTGAATGGGGGTTGGGGTAAGGGAAGAAAGAGCGTCACGCTGCACTGGTCTTCAGGAGAGTTGTTGATCAGCAGTGGCCTTGGCCAAGGCACTGCTGATTATGGGGCGCCAATAGTTATTTTCTTGTTGTTTAGACTCCATAATTGTAGGCTCTGTTTCGTCCTAGCAATCCTGGGTCAGGCTGGCCTCCTAGCAATTGCAGCCTCGTGACTTTGTCCAAGATGTTGCCCAAAGTGTCACGCATAGTCTTAATACAGTCCAAAATGCGGTTCAGTGACAAAGTATGACTGGCCACTGAGCTGTCCACCCCACCATGTCAGTCAGCTTCAATGGACTTTGGAGAGCTGACTCCATCTTAGAAATTTTCTGATAACAAACGGCAAGGCCCAGGCCCACAAACCCTGTTATTGATAATCAAAAAATTGTAGACATCCTCAACATCCTCCATGGAAAGAGGCACCAAGCACACGACACGCCACTTCTCCCACGAGTCCATCACGTAACCTGCAGCATACGATCCAGTAGGACATTTGGGTTCTCCCCGACCCGCTCTTTTCTTCGACCAAATTGTATCCAAAGCACTTAAAGACCAGCTAATCAAATCCATCATGTTTCTTTTGGTAGTTTGAGCCCAGAGCAGAGAGAGTCTCTTCCGATAGAATAGACACAGACGTGAGACGTGAGACATAAGCAGGGAAGATAAGGGAGAGGAGGAGAGAGAGAAAGTGTGACCGCCTCCGTTGAGAGCCAAGAGCCAAAAAGTTCAATATCATCCAGCTGCGTCTCATCTAAAACGCCCAGTCCTCACTAAACCGCCCTCACACAGTACTGCCCCTTACTTCGTCACTGTCAACGTGCTGCTTTGTTATTGAACATCCGGGTTCTCATGTGCTATCGCTAGCCTGGGGAATATTGAAGTTGCGATAGATAGGAAAGTGAAAGCATTTGGCGACTCGTTTGTATTTTGTCCAGAGTAAAGTTCGTGAAAATGACTCTTATTCCGATTATAAACGGAGTATTTGCAATATTTAAGTCATGCAAATTGCCTACGGCCAGATTGTTTGATGTCAAACGGAAAAAGAGTTAACAGGACACGTAGGCCTACATCAACCAAATATTATTCGGTGTATCCCTACGTAATACCAGTGAATACACTCAATGAGGCCCCTTCCTTTATATTACAGATACTGACTGAAACCGCAGAGCTCATAAGTCACGCGGCACGTCCCTCTACCCAATTGCTACGTTATAGTATGATAACGATAACACAAAAACAGTTTTATTCCGCCATTGAGACCATACAGAAAACTTGCACTTCCTAGGTCGCATGTTGAACGTCACTTACGAGCTGGGGGTTCACTTCTATGTCGCCCCCACCACCTTTAGCACACATTGGATGATTAAATAAAACAGAATTGTAACTCTCAAACAGTTTATTTCAAACAAACATGAACAGTGAAGTTTAGTTTAGTTTATTGGTTTATTTGACAGGGGCCATGTACAGGACAGTTCCAGTACCAGTTAGCTACAAAGCTATTTTGCATCTGTGGTCATATTAAAACACATTTCAGACCAGCATAACAAATAAATAAATAAGCAATAAATAAACAAAAAAACAAACAAAAAACACACATTATAGACCAGAATAGCAAATAAATAAAAAGCAATGAATAAACAAAATAAGAAATAAAGAATGAATAAAATGGATTAAAGCTGTGGCACAAGGTCAGGAATCAGCTTGGCAGTGTTAAGTTTCTCTCCTTTTCCCTAGTTTCTCTTCTTCCTTTCTTTTTCAAACTGAACAAATAAAATCCTTAAACTTCAGATACTATTATATTATATTGCAAACATATCCCCCAATCCTCTCTCTCTCTCTCAAAAAAAAAGAAGCATGTCTCAGAACACAAAACGAAAAAAGCCTGAGATATCCCTACCCCCAGTTTTAGAGATAAGAAATTAGAACTTACACCTTGCTCTGTTAAGGATATGGCATTATTAACTAATTTGCATTAACTTCAAGGATTTCAGGACAATTTGTGGTCAGATACATTGAAATGCTGTGCAGTGAGTTGGGAGACTGGCTGGACTGTGTGTTTGCGTGTGTGTGTGTTTATTAGTGCGAGGCAGGGAGTCAGACATCTTCTATGATGATATCCTATTAAAAAAAAACAGCATTCCCATGTCCAAGCAGAGCGTCTCCTTGATGATCCTCTGCAGGATCTCCGGGGGAGGACAGGCCTGTCCATCGCTGCCACTTGTTCTGCGGGGCTGGGGAGAGAGAAAGAGAGAATACACCAAATAAAAAATAAATGCAAGGTTTGCTTTGTATGATTTACTGCTTTGGGCAATGGCTTAATATTTAGATATTAGTTGTTTTTGGTCCAAAGCCAACCACTTTGCACTGCACTCACACATGCCATTAGCAAAACCTGTAGCAAATTGAAGGTCAGTCAGATGAGTGGTTCAAGAGTTACACAGGGAGGCAACCATCTTCATGGGCAGCCAATATGAGCAGAGAGAAAATTATGCAATATGTACGAGTAGTGAGAAAGTTATGGATACAGTGTATAATGACATTTGTTGTTTTTTTTTCCAAAGCCAACCACTTTGCACTGCTCTCACACATGTCATTAGCAAGACCTGTAGCAAATTGAAGTCAGTCAGATTAGTGGTTCAGGAGTTACACAGGGAGGCTACGCTGGATGCATGAAGTGAAAACCACTTCTGCCGTAACAATTAACTTCCACTGTGATCAATGGAACTGGTTACACCACAGAAGGCAGTGCAGTGAACATCCTAAAAACAAAATAGACCACTCTTTCATGTGCTCATGATATAAATTGACTTAATGTCAATGTAAAGCATCCTGTGTAGCCCGTGGGTTATGCATGGAATAGACAAACAGGGTAACAGACAGGCCTTCCATGCATTAATAGATAGATGTTGGCAAATGGCAAAGTACATTCTTTAATACCTTTCTCTGCTCAATGCTTCAAGGGTGGGACCAACATGCGTTGATGGCGAGGGCAAGAAAGGTGTTCCAGCTTGTTCTGTTGGGGTACAGATAGCAGGGTAGCCGCGGGGTCTTAAAAGTCTTAAAAAAGTCTTAAATAAAATGTTCCAAAATTAAGGCCTTAAAAAGTCTTAAATTTCGTGGCAAAGTCTTAATTTTCAAAATGAAAGTGTTAAATATCATAAATGTTCTACTTTCATAGTCAACTGGAATGCAGCGTCATAGAATTTGCAAACTTTGTGCCCACAGTAATTTTAAAACAGGCTTTACAGCGCTACCAGTGAGCGCCTAGCATGCTGTATTCGCGTCATTGTATCAAGTGAAAACACGGCAGCAGCGCTGATTATTTCCCCTCCTTCCCTCTATCTGTCTTGAGCGGGTCAGGTTATCAGCCTCATTGGGAAGGTAAACGGTCTTGGTGGGATATGAAAAACTGACATTATGAATGAAGTTAATCATGTTAGTAGCTAAACAACAATCTGTAAGATATTTGCCAGCTATCTTGTATTTGCTAGTCAATGTTATTTCAGTTGGAAAAGTTGACCGTGTTTTCGTCGGGCGTCCTTTTTTTGACGCACCAAGAGCACACTGCAGTTTAAAGCCACCACATGCAACTTTTAGGTAAAATTTCGACGTTTCCTATTCATTACACCTTTATGTAAATTGCCTAGAACTCACTAGACTTGATAAATGACATGTTCCGGAGTAAAACGAGCCCCATTCGAGATTGTCCGACCCTCCTAGAGGCAGATACCGCCTCTGCAAGATCAGGGAGCGCGTCCCGGCTATCGTAAGTTTTGGTTAGCAAGCAATCTAGGTCACGTGACTTAGCCAGAGTTTACTGTTTGAATTACAATGCGATTTGGGACTTCTCAGCGCATTCAACTGTCGATACATTTTGTTAGCAGCGATCACCATTGACTATGCAATTCTAAATGGAGGATTATTGGCAGAAACGCTAAATAACTGCTTTGTTTGGTTGTTAGCTTACTGGATGACGCCACCGGATCCTGCATAGGTTCTCTTTAATGCGTGGTGGCTGCATGGTTTATTATGCCACACAGGCTATCACGCAAATTCAAGGATAGTAGCCTACAACAAAATTAGCAAATTGGCTTAATCCAGATTTTTGCCTGTTAATACAAAATGCTTATATCCTTGATATAGATAAATGCAACCAAAACTGAATTCCAAAAGATAAAACAACATTGCTGTAGCATTTGGCCATGGGCTGCAGCATGGCCATAGCTACAATAGAAGACACA
This sequence comes from Sardinella longiceps, assembly GCA_027497455.2. Classification (NCBI taxonomy): domain Eukaryota; kingdom Metazoa; phylum Chordata; class Actinopteri; order Clupeiformes; family Clupeidae; genus Sardinella; species Sardinella longiceps. The sequence goes on along the minus strand of JAODXP020000004.1, from coordinate 15,354,153 downwards.
TTCTTCATTTAATTAATCCTTTTGCGTGCGTTAGTGCCGCAAAACATATCTCCGGTTTTGCTTCATTGTCTTTAAATGGGCATGATACCTCTTACAATCGAGGTATTTGGTATTAAATTAAACTAGACAACCAGATCTATCCATTGGTATCATTGGTAACGTACTTGTTAGAGAATGAGAGGGTTTAATTTCAGTGTAAAGATCGCCTATATTTAGGCAAGGTATGCCTTTATCTAGTGTTAAAGGCTGAACTTGCTAGATCACACATTATAATATAGACCTATAATTTGCAGAGATAAGTTTTCAAGTTTTCAATCTCATTGAAACCTGTGAAATGAACACAATTTTTAAAACTGTAATCTGTTGTGGGAGCACATTATTGTAGACTAAATGATTGGAGCACTTAAATCACATCCACTGGACACAACTCATTCACTGAAGTAAAATTTTCTCTAAACACAATCAGTGGCAAGTTACACTGTCGTCACAAAATCATAAATAGCCTAAAGAATTCTGTGCTAAAAAGATACAGCTGCATATTCAGCATTGCTCAGTTATGTATTAGGAAGGAAGGAGGAGCTGTGTCTCATTGACTTTCAGTGGGTGTAATTTTTGTGTTTCCATCAGAAAAAAAAGTCTATCATGATGTGCTCCCACCATAGCATTTTTAAGAACTGTGTTCATTTCAGAGATTGCTGTGAGATGACTTTGAAGTTCTATTTCCTACATTACAGACCGCCAGGGCGGTGCTGAAGCACTAGTGGAAGCATCCTTGCATCCGCGTGATCGAGAATCGTATACAAAAGTTGTCATCTCATGACGTATGACGTGTCTGACTGCCTATATAAGGCAACATCCCACGTCACATCAGTCTCTTCTTTTTCCTCGCGTGGGAATCGCATCTACTTGGAAAGTACCACTTATTGCGTTGCGCATTGTATGTATTTTCCGTGATTGGATCTAACATTACCTGCGACAATTACTGTGCAGCTCGTGAATGAAGAGGCCTTCATCGGGTTCGATCCACACGAGCTGTTTGGTCGCTAAGGTAAGTTGAGAATATATTTAGTAGTCACTGAATCTTGGCTGCCAAGTTTCAGGTTGAGTTATTGCAAACGGTCTGGTTGCCAGCTAGTTTGTTCGGTTCAGCTAACCTATTGGTTGCCAATACGGTTAGCACCTGCTGTTTTTTTGTCTGCTTGCTGTCGCAGCTTTGATTGTAGTAACCTAACGGTAACTTTAGTAAATTTTCGTGGGAACTTAGCTTCAGCTTCTGGTTGCCAGCAAGCTGTTGACTGTTAGCGTAGCTTAAGTCACTTGGCCCTGGTTGCCGGGCTAACGGAGCTACATTAGCTGACTTGTTGAGCACTAGCTGCTATACGGAGTCTGTTAAGTCTCGTATCTAAAATGGAGATGGTCAGGTGTACCACTTGCCCCAATTTAATGGAGGTGCTGGACGCACATACTAACTGCGCGGAGTGCCTGGGTGTTCAACATCTAAGGGAGGCAATGACGGATCCATGCCCTTCGTGTGCCTTAATGCCGCTCGCTGTTAGACAGGCACGCTTAGCTGGAATGGAGCGTAGTGCGGGCAGTGTTTTGGTTGCTGATGCTCAGGTGCAACGTAAGCGTCGGCATTCGCCGGTGCGTGTGAAACAGCACAAAAAATCGAAGTCTTCAGAGTTAGAGCGTAGAGTTGAACAGCTCTCATCTACTGTAGAACGTCTGCTGCCTCTGCTGGCAAGGCCCCCTCCGACAGCAGGGCCACAGGTAGGTACTGCAGGGGAGCAGCCTGCATCGCCTGCCTCCTTGTCAGCTGCTGGCTCTCGTTCTCCAACGCCGGATCAGGAGGAAGTGATGTCTGTGGCTGCCTCAGACACCTTTTTTAGTCAGGCCCCCCCATCAGTACGGCCACCGGGTGAGGTGCTGGCAGATGATGAACCCCACGATATGGGCAGTGATGCAATGTCTGGGAGATCGGGGGAATCCTCCTCAGTGTCAGGCTCAGTGGAGGCTACACTGAAGGCTCTGCTGGCACGTTTGCAGTTGGACACTCCAGGTACTGGAGTCACTGGATCTGAGAACATGTTCCTCCGCCGTGCTCAGCGTGCCACTTTGGTAGTTCCGCAGTGTCGTGACTTTACTTCTGTGGTAACATCTGCTTTTGCGGCTGCTAAAAAATCTGTCCGCCCAGACCAGATGTCTCGTATGCTGGCGACAATGCAGGAACCAGATGAAGTTGGCCTTGGCAGTATGCCAACCATCGAGCCAAGTGTCGCATCACTCATCGTGTCTCCTGACGAAGCACTCCGTGAGGATGTGCGATGTCCTAATGCTGAGTGCCGCCGCACAGATGAGCTTCTTTCTCGGGCTTACAGCTCCACTGCCTTCCTTGGCAGGGTGTCTAACTCACTGGCGCACATGCTTGTAATGTTGCATTCATCGCTCAGCGACTCATCATCAGACCCACTGGCGACTGAAGTTCTGGAGCTTGCTTTGCGGGCCTTGGGTGTCATTGCCAACCAGTGTGGCACTTCCTTGGGCACCCTTGTGCAGGCCCGTAGACAAGTCTGGCTGGCTCAATCGCCCCTGCCAGAGGTGTGTAGGAACAATCTGAGACATCTTCCACTGGCACCTGGACAGCTCTTTGGTCCAGCGGCACAAGAGGCCCTTGACAGACGCGTATCTGCCACGGAATCTCGTTCTCGTCATGTGAGCGTAGCACCTACCTTTAGGGCCCCGCCCAACCCAGCAGCCTTACGCCTTAGACATGCGGCTCCGAGGGCCACTCAAAGGTCTCCTAATCGACCCCAGCAGCGGGCCCCTAACTCACCACCTGCTCCGTCCAGGCAGGGTGGTGCACAATCACGTGTGACCTTTCGTCCCTTCCGACAGGGGGTCCCCCCGCCATCGTCGCCCCCCACCGCTACAGAAAAACGCAGACCAGACCACTGACAGGTCAGGGTCGGTGGCAGGGGTTTTCACAGACAGCCAGCTAGCACATTGGCGCGAAATAACATCCAACCAATGGCTACTCAAAACCCTTTCAGATGGGTACCGTCTGCAGTTTCGCCACCGGCCACCAATGCACTCAGGAATGAGGCGCACAGTTATACGCAATCCAAGGCAGGCAGAAGCCTTGGCAAAAGAAGTTCAATTGTTGCTAAAAAAAGGAGCCATAGAGATGGTCGACCCCACTGTTCACCCCGGGGTTTCTTTTCAGTTTATTTTCTTGTTCCAAAGAAGGACGGCGGGTTCAGGCCGATTCTGGATTTAAGAAAGTTGAATCAGTTCTTGAAAGTGCCTCCCTTTCGAATGCTTCGAACCACAGATGTACTGCATGCGGTCACAAACCAGGATTGGTTTGTGACCGTGGATCTCGAGGACGCCTATTTTCACATTCCCATTGCTGTAGAGCACAGGCGCTTCCTTCGTTTTTCGTTCATGGGAAAGATTTTTCAGTTCAAAGTTCTCCCCTTTGGCCTCTCTCTGGCACCAAGGGTCTTCTCCAAGTGCGTTCAAGTAGCTCTAGAACCTCTACAGACAGAGGGCATAAGAGTGCTCCCGTACCTAGACGACTGGCTTGTTTGTGCGGCGTCGCCCCAACAGGCCAGGGAACATGCTCACCGGTTACTACAACACATCGCAGCCCTGGGATTCAGAGTGAATCAGAAAAAATGCAAGCTGGACCCGGTTCAGGCGACACATTTCATTGGCATAGCCCTGAATTCAAAAACCATGCTGGCCTGTCCCACGCCAGACAGAGTAAATTCAATTGTCAGAGGAGTGAACCACCTTCGCACGGGGGGCACTCAACGATTTGTTTCTCTCCTTCAGTTGTTGGGGAAACTCACAGCGGCCACAGTGGTCATTCCTTTGGGTCTTCTGTGGCTGAGGGCTTTTCAGAGATGGATTCATCAACTGCGTCTCTGTCCAGTGCGACACAGACATGTGAGAGTGAGGATAACGCGCCGCTGCATGCTCACACTGGAACCTTGGTCCCAGGTAGGCTTTCTTACCCGTGGCGTCCCACTTGGCCCCCCACCGGGACAGTGGGAGGTCATTCGGACAGACGCTTCCCTCATGGGTTGGGGGGGAGTCTGGCGTCGACAGGGGGTAAACGGCACCTGGCCTCTTCCTTTACGCACGTCACACATCAACATACTGGAGCTAAGGGCGGTGTTTTTGACACTGCGCCATTTTCAGGACGTGCTAAGGGGCAAACATGTGTTGGTACGCACGGACAACGTTGCGACGGTCTTCTATATCAACCATCAGGGGGGCACCAGGTCTTTGGCTGCGCTGCGAGTGGCTCACAACCTTCTAGTATGGGCTCAGGACAACCTCATATCCATACGAGCAGCTTACCTGCCCGGACGTCTGAACAGTGTGGCAGATGCTCTGTCACGCGGGACAGTGTTACAGGGAGAATGGAGGCTGCATCCAGACACAGTGGAGCAGATCTGGAAGACATACGGGAGGGCAACTGTGGACCTGTTTGCGAGCAGTCAAACAACCCACTGCCTAACATGGTTTTCCCTAGGGGAAGAAGCGGCAGCGATGGGCCAGGATGCTCTGGCCCACGACTGGCCAAGGGCAGTCCTCTATGCCTTTCCCCCCCCTACCACTGTTGTGGAGAACTCTTTGCCGTGTGCACGATCACGGCCACCATGTGTTGCTGATAGCCCCTCATTGGCCATCCAGACCATGGTTCCAGCTCCTGCTTTCACTGGTAGTGGGACCTCCTTCTCGGCTGCCCAGCAGGCCCGACCTGCTGACGCAGTTGGACGGCAGGATCCAACACCCGTGCCCAGAACGCCTGAAGCTCTGGGTGTGGCCCCTGGGACCCCGGGGCTATTACTGGAGTGTTCAGAGGGGACCCGGAACACTCTGATGAATGCGCGGGCAGAGTCTACCCGTCGCTTGTATGCAGGCAAGTGGAAGGTGTTTTGTGGTTGGTGCGCAGAACGTAACATCGACCCATTCAGTTGCTCTGTTCCACAGGCTCTAGACTTCTTACAACACCTGTTGGAGCTTGGCAGGGCTGCATCTACACTCAAAGTGTATGTTGCAGCGCTGGCAGCTCATCGCTCAGAAATGGGAGGCGTCTCGCTTGGTTTGCACCGGTTGGTGGTGGCTTTCTTGAAGGGGGCGTTTCGTCTTCGTCCTCCCCTTCTGGTGCGGAGTCCATCATGGGAATTGAACACTGTGCTTGAGTCTCTTTGTTTGCCGCCTTATGAGCCTCTATCAACGGCGGATGTTAAGTGGGTATCCTTTAAAACGGCTTTTCTTCTTGCCATCACAACGGCCCGTCGTGTGGGTGAGCTACATGCCCTCTCCATGAGTACTGTGTGTCTCCGTTGGGGCCCTATGTTTGACAGTGTCTCATTGTGGCCTAACCCAGCTTTCCTCCCGAAAGTCCTCTCTCCCCAGTTCAGCAACCAGACGATTTTGCTGGTGGCTATTTCGGCAGATGCCCCAAACCTGCGTAAGGAGTTGTGTCCTGTCAGGGCTCTGAGGGTTTATCTGGATCGAACGGCAGCCTTTCGCACAACTGACCAGTTGTTTGTTTGCTTTGGGGGTCTTCAGAAAGGAGCGGCCCTGTCTAAACAGCGGCTCTCTCGTTGGGTGGTGGAGGCCATTACCAATGCTTACAAGTCCACAGGGCGTGCTGTGCCCCCAGTTCATTGTCATTCAACACGTGCCCAGGCGACTTCGTGGGCAGCTCTCAGGGGAGTGTCTCTCTCTGACATTTGTGCGGCTGGGACATGGTCTAACACATGTACTTTTGCCCGGTATTACAGGTTGAATGTTGTTTCCATGCCTTCCCTTTGTGCGGCGGTTTTGCCAGATGGTGGCGATGCTCTTCCTGGCTCCTCGTGACAGGGTTGGTATTCGTCTTCCACTAGTGCTTCAGCACCGCCCTGGCGGTCTGTAATGTAGGAAATAGAACGCTGGTTACGAATGTAACCGTGGTTCTATGACTAAGGGTCTTTGGTCACTCGGATTGCGCGAGGTTGATCTTGAGACTGATGTGACGTGGGATGTTGCCTTATATAGGCAGTCAGACACGTCATACGTCATGAGATGACAACTTTTGTATACGATTCTCGATCACGCGCGGATGCAAGGATGCTTCCACTAGTGCTTCAGCACCGCCCTGGCGGTCTTCCACTTAGTCATAGAACCACGGTTACATTCGTAACCAGCGTTTTCTATCACCCAATTTCAGAAATGGAGCACCCTCATTTTAGGTGGTGCTGAAGTCTCACCCAACTGGTGGGAGAATGCAAAGGGAGAGGGAGTTTGGAGTGTCCTTTCCCTTTACTATGGCAGCTATGCATATAATAGTGTATCTAATACAATAAATGAGTTTAGCAAAGTCAGTAATGAGAAGGGGGAGTTCAAAGATTAGTTCAAACACTATTTCAGTAGGTCTCTTATGTTGAAAATTTTTCGGCGTGCTCCACGTGCATCTAGGACCTCTGTAATTTTAAAATGCTGGCTTTGGCCATGGGCTGCAGTGCAGTCATATTGCACCAATATGTGAGCTTTATAAATAAGCTAATTTGGGATTTCAGATCAGTCCTCCAAGTATATAGTTTATCTTAGAAGTGTAAGCTAAATTTAAAGTGGCAGCAGAAAAAATATCAACAGATTAAGCTACTTGCTGTAGGCCAGTATGAATGCCAGTATTCAGATATACAAATAGTATAAAAAGTACAAGAAAAGAGTAAAATAGCAATGATTATATTACTATAAAGAAAATTGTTATGATTATAGTTACCTTAATTAAATAAGGGGAAAGGCAGGTTTTAAGTGTGTAGCCAGTCATGATCAAACAACAGAATTGTCAGGCCGGGATTTTTGTATTTAGGCCTATAGCTACATGAAATGTCAGCTTTCTGACTAGCTTTCTGTGACCCCCAGGAGGTCAGTGTTGGTGTAGTTAGCTAAACTTTACCTTTTTTTTGTTTCTGTCTTTAAAAGAGTAGTTAACAAACATTATATTAATAAGACCTGACCTTACCCTAGATTACATCAATATTGATGTGGTTTAAACCGCTGTAGGCTTGCCATGTTAAACTCTAGGTAATGTTTGGTCAGCCCACTGTGTTTCTGTAAATTCTGAAAGTTCCAGCCATTCACACTATATCCAAATTCAGTTACACGCCGATTGCGATTTTGGGCCGCTCAGGTCTTAATTTTCTTTGAAGTGGTCTTAAAAAGGTCTTTTAAAAAGTCTTAAATGTGTGGTGGTCAAACCTGGGGAAACCCTGAGATAGAGAGAGGGTGAGGTTTAATTACCATCTTCATGAGCAGCCAATATGAGCAGAGAGGAAAATACTCAAAGTTTCTTTTGTACAGAGGCGGACGAAGTACTCAATTTCTGTACTCAAGTGAAAGTATAGATACACCAGGAGAAAAATTACTCCACTGCAAGTGAAAGTTGCCAAGTCAAATGTTTACTGAAGTGAAAGTACAGAAGTACTTTATTTTAAAAATACTTAAGTACAAAGTATTTCTATATTAATGTGTTATTTAATAACTATTTTGTCACTGATCCGGGTCCACAGACTTAAGATGAAATTAAATGGAAGCCCATCTTGTTGGAAGGATAAAGAGCATGAATTGTTTCACCATTTTTTTTTTTTTTTTTTTGCACTTTGTCCTATTGATTGTTTTAGTGAGACAATTTTTCGGTAAAATGGTTCTGACCATTTGCGAGTTTCCTTGTCAATCAACACTTAAAAATAAAATTATTTCTGGGTCCTATCCGTTAGACTTGTAAACAGGCTATGTGGTTTTTAAGATCAAAAAATCTCTTGTGCGTTTATTCCCATTTTAGTGATTAGGCTTAGTTATTTGTTTAACTTGTAGGTCTAGATAATAATAAAAAAGAAATGTAAGGTGAACAGCGCAAAGAATTTTCAGCATTATCTACCAGTGCCATCTAGCTTGGTGATGCCATCCTAAACCTGCTAAACAATTTTATCTCCATACGTAGTCTGGCCCAAGCCCCCCTAGCTCCCTTTCCCTCGGTTTCTCTACAGTTTAGCCAATCAGCACACAGAACACAGTTTTGCAGTCCTAGCATAGGAATGCGTTTGTTATTCTCCCCCCTACTTTCGAATTACGTTCACAAAATTGGTACATGACATTACCATCCATGATCTTGAGGATTTATTGCCACTACGATGTCAAAATAGATCAAAACTTGCCAGATATCTGTTATTACTGAACATGGAAGCTGTAGGCGTGAGAGCAGGTGAGAGAATATGTCATATCCAAACGGAAACCTATTTCAATTGCATTGGGCCAGAATGTATGACATAGTCAACAGTCGGCTTTCGCCCAGGCTAAGTGCCTTCATGAGTTTGTATTCATTGGTTGACAAATTAAGACAACATAACAGTATGATATATGATATGTCTCAATGTAACTAGTACTTCATGCCTAATTCCAAATGTAGTGGAGTCAAAAGTACAATATTTGTCTTCAAAATGTAGTGAAGTGAAAGTCACAAGTCTTCATGATCACCCAATAAGTATGAGTAGTGAGGAAATTATGGATACAGTATATAACTGGCTTAATATTAAGATATTTGTTTTTTTTGGTCCAAAGCCAACCACTTCGCACTGCTCTCACACATGCCATTAGCAAGACCTGTAGCAAATTGAAGTCAGTCAGATTAGTGGTTCAGGAGTTACACAGGGAGGCTACGCTGGATGCATGAAGTGAAAACCACTTCTGCCGTAACAATTAACTTCCACTGTGATCAATGGAACTGGTTACACCACAGAAGGCAGTGCAGTGAACATCCTAAAAACAAAATAGACCACTCTTTCATGTGCTCATGATATAAATTGACTTAATGTCAATGTAAAGCATCCTGTGTCGCCCACGGGTTATGCATGGAATAGACACACAGGGTAACAGACAGGCCTTCCATGCATTAATAGATAGATGTTGGCAAATGGCAAAGTACATTCTTTAATACCTTTCTCTGCTCAATGCTTCAAGGGTGGGACCAACATGCACTGATGGCGAGGGCAAGAAAGGTGTTCCAGCTTGTTCTGTTGGGGTACAGAGAGAGAGAGAGAGGGTGAGGTTTAACTACCATCTTCATGAGCATGAGTGGGAAAGGTATTGGGACCACCCAATATGTATGAGTAGTGAGGAAACTATGAATACAGTATATAATACTTTAGTAGGGATCCCTGCAGCAGCTGTTGGCATCACCACCTCCAAATAGACAACATATCAACCTGTACAGTAAAAAGATGAACTATGCATATGAATATTGCATATTCAATTTCTACGCCGAGAGGAGCTAGAGCGAGGCGAAGCGGTCATCAATCGACCTAAAAACTGTTGTACAATCACCACAATGGCTCTTAAGCTGCTAAATAAAGGTAAATTGAACTAAAAATGTTGCATAGTTCCCTTTTAAAGGTCTCCATAGCTTTTTACAATGTTAAAGTACTGGCAATGTACAGAGATGTAGTCCTTTCCTTCAATAGCTAAGTGTATATGGTGAATGTTAAATGTAGGCTCCAGATAGGATGGCTGGAATATTAAAAAACATATATTCCACTACATATTCTTTTAAGATTCAGAAAACTCACCTCCCCAAAATCACACGTCTTTTCCAGTGTGGCGTACATTGCATACTGAAAAAAACAAACAAACAAACAAAAAACATCAGGACCTGTTAATTGGTCTGCAAACGCAATATCAGTAATCATTTTGTAAAGTATTGTAGGCTCTCTCACCATCAGCATAACGTTATATACCCCACAGCTGTTGCTTTGGTACTGGCAAGATGCACCCTGTAATTGAGAAAAAAGAACGCAATTTCTTAACAATGATTCTCATTAAATGATGGCTGTATACAGATCTCCACCCTCAATAGCTTTGATTATGTCATCAAATCACAGTTAACAATCAAGACTGTAGCAGTGTAAGCAACTTGACTAAATGCAAAGATTTGCAGGCACACATTTTACCTCATCAGCCAAATAGAACAATTCATAACGTTAGCATACTTTCACAGTTCAGGTTTAATATCTGTGCACAGGTCCATGGCGCCGTTGTTCTTAACAACGTTAACCTAGCTTCTCAATCGTATCGTATTTCAAATAACTGTTTTGTTTAGCACTTATATTATGGGGTACTTTCTTCTAGGTAGCGTTAGCTGCTAAGTGTACACCACATACAGTAGGACGAGAGAAGAGAATACGACCCTAACGTCTGTCTGTCGAATTTGAATGCAATTAAGATTACAACCTTAATGTCAGTAACCTGACTCCCGCGCAGATGAATGAATACACGAGTGTCTGCGAAAGCTAGGCTACAATGTCAGTGCATGTTGTCGAAATAAACAATATAGCCAACTTACCAACATAATCTTCCTAGCAAGATGTCACCATTGCTGACCACGAGTTAGAGCGGTGTGCGCCATAGCCTTCAGAAATGGACTTGAGAATGACATCATACCCAGTGTCCCTTGCGAAATTCTTCACGATTGGCCAATCTGCAAATCCTTGGAACGCCCATGGGCGTGCTGGCATTAAGGCGGAACCGTCAATACTGCAGCTGGACCCTTCTCAAAAAGTTGGTTAGTAGGGAAGACGTTAGTCCAAACTACGTCTTTTGCAGATGTTTTCGGAAGTGTCCGGAGAGTTTGTAGGCATTCGCTGCGATTAGCATCATGGTATATCGCCAATGTTACCTTATGTAAAACTACGGTGTTGTCATTTACAGTTGTGGTTAGCCTAATGTTCACTGTCTGTCCTATTTGCATCGTGTTTTAGAAAAGGAGCAATTTCAATGAGTTTGTGTTGGAATATGTTCACAAATAAAGCATGGGCTTGGGGGAGGACGTCCCCAGTAACAATTTTTGGTTCCTGGAATGTTCCGGGAAGGTTTTCCGTCGGGTATGGGAACGTTCCCTGAAAGTTGCTTTGGTTGTCTGAAGGGGCACCTGGAAAGTTTTTTTAAACGAAACTAGAACGTTAGCTGTTGGTTTGCATATCTGGTTAGGCGAACGTTCCCGGAACGTTATCCTAACGTGACATTTTGTGAGAAATATGATAATAATAAACACGATAATAATTATCGCATTGACCAGGAATCGGACCCCGGTCACCTACGCCGCAGGCAGGTGCGTTACGGCTGGACCACGACATTACTTATAGTCTGAAGGAAAAAAAAAATTACCTCCGAACAACCTGAGGGAACTGCAGCCTTCCTCCCAGGTCAACCTTCATATCCCATGATTGGGCCTTTTGTAGCAGACTGGGTCTTGCAGTCACTGTGGCTGGTGGCTTCTCTCTCTCCCTCACAAACCGAACCGATGTTTTCTGGAGTGGTTGCCGTTTCTTTCTTCTCTCCCGCTCTAAGGTGTCCGCTAGAGCCATGAGCACCTTGTCATGGCGCCACCTGTACCTTCCTTGGGTGAGAGCAGTTTTACACCCAGATATGATGTGTGCCATGGTGCCCCTTTCCCCACAAAGCTTGCATGCTGGGTCCTCCCTCATCCCCCACCTGAACAAGTTTGTTGGAGTTGGGAGTGTGTCATACACAGATCTTAGCAAGAAAGAAATACGAAATGGCTCCAGTCTCCACAAGTCGGCCCAAGTGATCTTCCTCTTGGGCAGGTCCCAGGCGAAACCAGCTCCACTGCCCTTGATCTCCGCCCTTCCTCTTCAAGGTTTCGCACCTCCTCTTGGATCATGGCCCTTCTGTCTCTAGCTCCGGCCTTCCTCCACTGTTGGAAATGGGTGTTGCCAAGTCCCTGCCTTCCTATGCATGGTGCTCCAATGATATCACGTAGCTTCAGTGCGCTTTCAGCCTGTGCGACGGATGTGTCAGCTGCCCACTTGTGTCCTGATCTTGTAGTGATGCCTGCATGGCTGACTTGGTCATCCTGAGAGTCCCTGTATGTCATTACGACTCACTCTGCATTTGGCTACTTTAAATTCCTCCACTACAGATGACAGTGGAAGTTGAAGCTGCCCTGATCTTATATAGAGGCCTACAGTGAAGCTTGGAGGGATGCCCAACCACCTTCGGAGGTGTTTGTTGATCTTCTTCTCCACTCCTTCAACACATGTCATCGGTACCTCATACACAGTCAGCAGCCACATGAGTCTAATGTGTATGATGAACCTGACATCTTGTGGGAATATGTCAAGTTTTGTGGAATTTCATCCATGGGGGGCTATAAAATAAATTAATTTATATGTACATTTAATGACTGTACAACCATTGACCTGTAGATGGTGCTATTAAGTGAATGGTTACTGGGTTACAAAATTCAAATGATCATTTACATCATATGTGCTCGTAAATAACTACATACACACAAGCACACATGCGCACGGGTACACACACACACACTGCATACTGTACACACAAGCACACGGGTACACACACACACACACACACACACTTACTTGTACACAAAAGCAAACTCACTCATGCAGACACACTTTTTAGTCTAGTAGCCGGCCCATAGAGCCCCATTATGAACCCGGAAATGTTGAGTACACCAAAGTTTTATTGCAGAAATGTGAAGTATGGGTCCCCAGTATACAGAAACTGCCGGATGCTAATTTGCATATGTTGAGCAATTTTTTTAATTAGCATAATTAGCATTATTAGCCAAATCGCCCATTTTCACCACATACTTTTCATTGTATAGCCAATTTCTACAATATATTAATGGTTTTAGATGTTTTAGAGGATGCTGATTTAAGTTCTGGCATTATCATTTCTAATTTCACATCATATATCTTTATTTATTTTAAATAAATTTAAAATTAGATTAATTTTAGGCATAATTTTAGGTATTTTTTAATAGATATTGCTCTTGTGAATGTTGATGCATTGTTTTCAAAATGTAGTGACCCTCTCCTACTACTTTTGAAAATTAAAAATAGTTTTGAATCTTTTTTTAGGCTGGATATTATACATTTCTGGAAGAAAAATCAAGGCAGATATTTGACATACATTGGCGAAAAAAAGTATTGATCACATCAACATTTTTTCCAGTAGATATTTCTGATTGGAATACTCATATGAAAGTGACTAGACTTTATATTAACTAAAGATATCTACATGCAGGTCTAAAGCACACATGGGCAAAATGCAGCCCGGGGGCCGGATGTGGCCCCCACTGTGCTTCAATGTGGCTCCCCAGAATGCCCATACAATTTAAAGGGAAAAAAAACCCTCAAGATGAGTACAGTAAAGAAGAGATAAGTTGTCTCTGACAGTTGAGTATCTACCAAAGAATGGACACCAAAATATTTTGCTACTATTTTGTGTCTGAAAGGTTTTCTGTTTGAAATGTCAGGGAAGTATCTGTCTTCAAAGAATACAATATTAGCAAACTCTTCAATATAAAACATGCTAATAATGCCCTTAAATTTTTCTGCACTGCCAGGCAGAGTATCTTTACAAAGCAGTCTACCAGGACCAAAAGTGAGCTGTATGTTGTGTCACAAAATTGTCAAACACAGCAAACCATTTTCCGATTTATAAAAGACTGTATGGTAGAGGCAGCTTTTATTATGCTGTAGTCTACAATAATTGCGTCAAATTCATTTGTACCATTTAACCGTGTAATGTTTAATTGCAGTCATCTAATGTGTGGCCCTCCGCTTACTTTGCCAAAGTCAATGTGGCCCTCAGACTAAAACTGTTCCCCACCCCTGGTCTAAAGAAATCAGAACTTTAGAGCCCCAAAATAATGTATGTGTGTCTATGACAAAGCACAAGTAGCAAAATTAACAGGGGGCAAGGGACACACAAAGAAAAAACACTACACCAAGACCAGAAAATGCAAGAGATCACCCACTCTTTGAATACAATTTGACAGTAATTCTGCCTCCTATTGCATAACAATATCAGCCAGGTAGGCTAACGTGTGTTACAACAATGTCTCCATATCTGCAACCCTATTGTGGCAAATTCATATCAATACATCTATTCACAGATTACAGAAGTTCCTTGCAAATTTTCTTTGTGAATAACAAGTAGGCCTACAGTTGTTACTGAGAAAGCAATATACAGTATATTCCAACACCATGACTTATATTGACTGCCAGAATAGGAAACCTGCAAAATGTTCTGCATGTGTTCAGTTGACAGTGGAACAATGTTCCTCCTTAGAAGCGTAGTTAAGTAGATAACTACTTTTCCCCTGCTAATTCACTTTATTACACCTGCTGCTATTTTGGAGGTTGTAACATTCAGATCATTTGTGTGTGGATTTCCTTAGTTATTAAAAATATCTGGTCAAAATCACCCCTGCAACTTGGAGCCTGCCTCTGTACAATACATATTAATTGGGATTTCTTGAAAACACCCAGGCTACTGTCCTTGTCTGTTCTGTCATCATATACCTTCATCTCTCTTATATGTGCGGTGTTGTGTTATTGTTCCTGCAAAGTAAATTATATAGCCTACATGGCAACATACTCACACAACACCAAGCACACAAAGAGAGGGATGAAGGGTCTGAAAAGATGATGATAGGGCCTTGTCTTGTATGGGATGTACAGTAATAACTTCCACCAAGGAGGTTATGTTTTAATCTGCATCATTGTCAAGGAAACTATTTAAGGGAGGGAATGGGGCTGCATAGGATGGTTTAGTTGGTTGATGGATTAGGTGAGTGGTGGGTTGGATTGGAGGGGGCACCAACAAGGAGCATACAGCATTTCTTTGGCTCAGGGCGCTAACCCAACTGTCAGAAGTCATGTTGAGGGAGTAGGGGATGACAAGGGGAGGTAGTATGCTCTTATATGTGCGAGGCGGACATGGTGATGGTGTACTATTGTATGTGAGGAGAGGGGGTGGTGATGGGGGTTGTGTGGTGGGCAGTGTGCTCAATGCGGCTGTCTGATGTGATTGTGTGTGCGTGGGTGTGTGTGTGTTGGGGTGGGGGGGCAATGAAGGCAGGGAGATGGAGGTGGTGGAGCAGTGTGATGTATGAATGTTAAAGGGACCTTCCTGATAAGTCAGTGTGTTGTGTGTGTGTGTGGGGCTACAGCATGAAGGTGCAAGGGGAGATGATAATGGGAGTATTGGTGTTTTTGTGTGTTTGTGTGTATATGTGTTTTGTAAAAGATAACTTGAAAAGTACTGCACAGACATGGATGAATATTTTTTGATAAGGGGTGGGAAAGTGTGATGGGAAAGTGTGCTGTTATATGTGGGAAGAGGACATGGTGATGATGTGGGGGTGTATGTTGGGAGGGGGTGTTGTGGCCAGTGTTCTGAATGTATGTTAGAGGCTGTGTGTGTGTGTGTGTGTGTGTGTGTGAGAGAGAGAGAGAGAGAGAAAGGGAGGGAGAGAGAGTGAACATGGCAGGGAGATAAGAGTGATAGAAGTGGTGGTGGTGGGGCAGTGTTCTGTATGCATGTTCAAGGGACCTTCCTACTGTATATTAGTGTTGAATAGTAGTGTTGGTAGGTTTTGAGTGTGTGAGGGAGTCTTGTGTACTAGTTAAAAAATGTTGTACAATGTGAGTGTTGGGAAAAGGTTTTACAGTTTTTGGTGGTGGCCAGTGATCCCGAACATTATATCGCCTGAGGGGCCACATTTTTTACTATTTTTAGTGGTACGTAGTTGTTCTAGTTCAGTGGTTCTCAAAGTGTGGTCCGGGGACCACTGGTGGTCTGTGAGCAATCTCAAGTGGTCCGCAAGGGGATTTCCAAAAAAAAAAAAAAAACATTTCTTGAAAGCCAAAGAGAAGTTGTACAATGAATACTATGAGGCAGACCTGTAATTTATATTAAAACTTTTGAGCTATCTGAATTGGAAGTTCCCATAAATGTCAATTTAGAAATGCCTATCGATTTGGTCAGAGGGTAAGGAGTAGCAGCATGCAACTTGGTGAGGAGGCGCGAGGGTAAGTGGTCCCTGAAAAACATTTTTTGAGCAAAGTGGTCCTCGGTCTGAAAAAGTTTGAGAAACACTGTTCTAGTTGATCACACATGGTGATGGGCTTTGGTGGTGTCATCTCATTGGGTGTCAAGAGATTTCATTAATATGTATTGTACAGTTGCAAGATCCAAGTTATGTCAAGCAGCTGTATAGCTTATTCCTCCAGAAATGCAAAAAGATACTTACATTTTTTATCCAAAAAGTAATTTTGAATCATAAAAGTCAGGAAGGAAATAACGTTCACTACACTCACAATGCATCAACGTTCACAAGAACATGATTCTGAAATTCGTTATATAACGCCTTTCAAGGTACCCAAGGTCGCTTTACAGTAGCGGGAGGGGGGGGGGGGGATGGGTCAGTTAGTGACTGACAGTGAACATGTGTGTTTTGAGGTGGTTTTTGAAAGACGTCAGAGTGGGGACATGGCGTATGTTGGGTGGCAAAGTATTTCAGGGAGTGGGGGCAGCAACACAAAAGGCTCTGTGCCCTATGGTCCATAGTCTGGTACAGAGGATGGAGAGCAGGTCCTTGGCAGAGGACCACAGAGACCTAGACTTAGAGTCAGGATGGAGAAGGTCAGAGAGGTATTGTGGGGCAGAGGAGTGGAGAGATTTCTAGGTGAGGAGCAGGATTATTATTGTGTATATTGTGAGTACCATAAAGTACCTAAAATTGTGTCTAAAAGTAATTAAAATTAATAAATAAATATAGATATGTGATATAATTTCAAAAGATGATGTCACAAATGAATTCAGCACCCTCTAAAACATCTATCACCATTGACATATTGTAGAAATTGGCCATACAATGCAAAATATGTGGTGAAAATGGGCGATTTGGCTAATAATGCTAATTATGCTAATTAAAAAAATTGCTCAACATATGCAAATTAGCATCCGGCAGTTTTTGTATACTGGGGACCCATACATCACATTTATGCAATAAAACTTTGGTGTACTCAACATTTCCGGGTTCACCTAGTTGGCTACTAGACTATTTGTAACATGAGAGAGATACAAACAAGTTGACAAGCATCATGTGCAGAGAATGTGCAGAACTGAGCGGTGGCCATGCGGTACATCTAGTTATTAATAAATTCTAAAAACGTATATTTATATGTATGATTTGACCAATTCTTGATGGAAGGTATTTTGATTAGTCAGTAGGCGCAGTATGCAAGTTTAGCCCAATGAAATAGCCTTATTGCTCTCCAGCATGGCTTAGTTTAAGTCAAAAAGCCATCTCAAATAAGCATCTCATACCACATTACTATTTTTTACAAAACGTCTTCAAACACAACTCTGTTCCTCTTGCATTGCAACAATAATTTATTAAACAACATTATATGATTAATTTCACCACTTATCACATTAATTTTAATGATGAAATGAGGGGATTCAAGCTGTTTTCAATGCAAACAAACTTCCGTGATATCTCCTGACATCACCTCCATGTTCACGTGTTGTATGGCTGCAGCCAGAGCTGCAGCTGTGTTGTCCACCTTGTCCCCCATGCTTTTCCACTCCTGGGGCGTATATCACAAAACCAGAGTAAGTAGATCCAAGATAAGTGACGAAGATGGGGCTTGACTTAGCCCCTTCTAGGTAAACAAGCTCAAAACGTTTCATGAACGTCAAGCACGGATGAGTGGAAGCATCTAGGTCAAGCCGGGTCTAAGTAACGTTAATTCTGCATGCACGCACGTGCTCGTTTTTCAACACTCACTCGCGGTGTGATTTTGAAACACACACGTAATATCGTTTGCGTGAAGATAAAAAGTGTGATTGCCTGATTCTAACAGGGAAGCAAAACCATTTTTATTTAAGACGGGAAATGCAATAACATCTGCAAACTTTAGAGAGAGCCCACTGCACAAATAGGTATGCTCCCACATCTGATTACGTCCTCATCTTGAAACGCGATGTAGTTTGTTTCTTTCAAAAGCACGCCACTGAAACAGTAAAACTTTACATCGTTTTTCTCAACGAATCTATGGCAGATATTTTAGCCAATTTGTCCCACGTTTCTACTTTGGCAGCTTTCTTCTTATCATATAAATATTAACAATAAGGAAGCTAACATGATAAATAAATATTGTAAAATAAAATACTTGTGAAACGAACTGCCATTTTGCAAAAGGGTGATTTTCTGACAGCGAGTTAATAAAATGGTGAGAAGTTTACAGATATCTGTTGAATCCTTCTAACACGTGAGGGTCTGTTTGGAGTGACAACTGAGTGAACCAATGAGATACCAGAATTATCATCAGAATAAACTAAGCCTGGCACTTAGCCTGGTCAGGAGCAGGCTAGCTTCCAAGTATAAATTCCCATGGTAACTTATATGTGATCTCTTCTGTGAAACCAAGTCAAGGATATGTTCATCCAGGATAACCCAGTAAGCCTGCCTAAATCCCCTATCTTGGTTTTGTGAAATACCCCCCTGCTCAGCAGTAGACTTGCTTCCGCGATATCTTAAGGCCATGTGACAACAACTGCCGTGCAGAAAGAACACCCATTCTGCCCATGTTGGACAGCTTTTCACCCAAATTGTACCATGTGTAGCGCAGCGCTGCGGAGCAGGCTGCACAGCAGCAGGCTCCTCCCACATGTCGAACACGCTCATTGAGGTGGACACGCCACTTGTTTTGTCAGTTCTAGTTCGAATCCAGCCGGGAGTGCTGTTATGACGGCGTGATTGTAATTTGTAAGTTGTAATTTGAAGTTTCTGCCAGTCAAGAAGACCAATTGTTTTGGCAACATGCATTTTACAACATGTATCCTCTCGTCAATTAAACTCATTTGTATGAGTCAAACTGAGGTCATTCAAACTGTGATGATTAATTCACGCTGTAGGTGGGGGTAATGCATCAAGTGGTGTCACGTCAGCAGTATTTCACCCCAAAACAGCCAAAGAAGACATCACGTGGCCATATAACTAAGCTTCTTTGGCTTTAACTTACACGTTGGAGTGTCAGCTTGAACTAACAAGATACTATGCTTAGTCTGGACTATGCTTTTGGGGGACACCAGTGAGGAACTAACTATGCTTTGACTAACGACGTTATCACCATCGTTAGTTATATTGTCAACAAAGGAAGCTAGTTAGTCTGGCCGATGGCGTCCAAACTAACTAACAAGCTACCTTAGTTAGCAACTATGCTTTTGGGAGACGCACCCCAGAATGGCGAATTGGCAGTTAATGATAACAGATGTGGGCATCTGTAAAGAGAACCAAACAATTTTCATATGCTCATGTCTGTTAAGATTTGGTCTGCCTTACACAAAATTTGGTCATTCTCATAGATATCAACTAGACTGACAAGCCAGATTATTATATAAATGTATAGTGTGGCGACGAGTGACAGACTCCTGGGTAAAACGACTAAAACTAATCAGTGCAACTAAATTTAGCAACTAACAAGTGATTCAAACAGCGCTAAGTCCGCCCAATAACTCCCTGTCCAGATATAATGTTGTGATTGGCTAAAAACCACGATCTCTGAATACAACCTAGAGCGTAGACAGCTCAGAGACCATCAAGGTCTGACCTATGGCTCATCGCTGGACATACTTGCTGAGCAAATTCAATAGAGGGTTTTCACTCCGCATCATCAATTTGCGTCATCAACCGGAAGTTGACATGGCGGCCATGTTGGAGGCACTCGCAAGGCAGCGTGTGCAGCACTGATGTAAACAACGAGCGTCGTCAAGGAAAATGGTTAACTTTTGCCGTGTTTTAGGTTGTACGAATAAATCAGACAGAGGAAAACATTTTGAATATTATAGGCTTCCAAAGGTAACAAAAAAACAAGGAGAGGAATGCCAGAAGTTGTCAAAGGAAAGGAGGCGTTTGTGGCTGGCAAAACTCAATCAAGATCTGAGTGGGAAAACTCGACAACGTCCGAATTTGCTCGGCACATTTCTTGTCAGGTAAGCGAAATGAAATGTTGATTGCAGTGGCTAATAGTTTTGTAGTGCAATGATAGTAGTATTTTATATAGCAAATAGTCAGTTACTTTTGACTCACTGTCTGTTTTGCACTGCTACTGGGCACTGGCTAACAGTATTTTAACGTGCTAGGCTTAAAGAGCTGACTAATGTAATTCATACCAAGCTAAAGCATGTGGCATTAATGCCTTATATTATTCAGATTGTTCTTAAAATGTAGAGCTAAAATGTGCTGTATTTCTCATTGCATTCTAGGTAAAAAGTCTGGCCTGTACCCAAAGGACCACCCAGATTGGGTGCCATCTGTTGGACTGACAGGTCAGCAAAGAGGTTCACCTCAGTCAACCCAAGAAGCAGGGAACTCACGCTACAAGCGTCGCCTGAATAGATCCCAGAAGAGACTGGAGGCTGAAGAAGCTGCCACTGCTTCCAGTTCTGCTGCTGCTTCTTGTGCTGCCTCTGAGACTGATGACCCCATCAAGTGGTCCTACTGATAGTGCTGCTTCTGAGACTGATGACCCCAGCACAAATGATTATGACAGCGACCATTTTAGCTGCACAGGGACTCCGACTGAATTAACAGGTGATGTCATTGAGGCTATGACCACAGAACTTCAAAATCTAAGAACTGAAAACATTCAGATGAAAACTACTGTTTCACTGGCCTACCTTCTTACCAGATCCTGAGTCCCCACCTCCTTGTGAAAAGGTCACTTGATAAATTAACCAATTCATACTGACATTGATGCTTAATGTTTCCACAACCTTCCTGTCATATGCATTCTGTTTGACTAAAGCCATTGTTGCCTCATTGCACCTTGTTGAAACTCAATACTATTGCACTCCAGCAACATGCATACCTCAAGGACTCTTAAACATACATACCTCAAGGACTCTTGAAACACTGACAATGTAGAATGTATGCTCACGGTGTCTATGTTTGTTGCTTGTTATATGTTACCATCTACTGTTAGCAATATCTCTTATCATGCCTGATATCTTGATACTTGATAATCACTTTATGTTCTAGTGAGTTGTGAGTCTTAATAGAGTTATTATCTTAGTTGTATGTCTTTGACAATAAAGTTAGCTTTGACCTTGATATGCACTTTGCCATGTCTGGACTGTCTCTATAGCCTAAAGTGATCTATAAAAGAATGTTAATTTACCGTCATTAAACTATTGTTATTGTATTGTTATGGAAGAGAACAAACAGCATATCACTAACAGCAGAGCACAGATTTATTTAGATTACTTTAGCCTTCAAAACACTTTTTTTCAGAACACTTATATATTCCTCAAGTGACTGTCCATGAGCAGCATAATTCTTTGTGACCATTATTTTACTTTATCATTACCATTATTTTACTTGTTACAGCAAAGTCAATTTTCCCGGCATTCCCTGTATTCCACCTTTGACACTGCAGCAGGCAACAGCCAATATGCCTTTTCTTGTGTCACTGTCTTTGAGTCCCTCAACTTCACCGTCTCTTCAATGAGAAATAATAATGCAGCAACATGTGTACATGTCTCTCCAAGGCCAGCTATACATGTACAGTGGGCTCCTCGTATACGGCCAGACTTCTCAGCAATAATCCAGGGTTCGAGTGGTGTTTCTCTGATTGATTGAGAATGGAGTACCTAAATAAAAGACAAGAAAAACAAAAATATAAGTGACTAATGACAATATATATCTATTTATATATTTGCATCACTGATAAACAGAATTTTAAGCATACCATTAGAATTAGATTCGATTCAACTGTATTGTAATTTAGCACAGTAGGCCTACAGGTAGCCTACAGAGCCAATGATATACAGTTAACAACCAACCAGAAATGCAAATAAAAAACTAAATGTATGCTAAGTAGCCTACATTGTTCTGATCAAGTAGAAGACATGATCAATTAGTAGTTAGACAAATACATATTTTCCAGATGGCATGTACTGACAGATGATAGCTTTTCAGTCCAATAGCCTAGTGTAGGCCCTGTGTTTTTAGGTATCAGATTGTACATATGGGCATAGCATGATTATAATACCATGAAATTAACCCTACTACAACTATGGCATTGTTATCATACATATAAGGTTAAGTTGAACGAAGCATTACTTACTTTAGCCTTCACAACACAAAGATATATCGGGGTAAGTTATGGAAGGAAGAATGGCCAGGTCGTCTTTCATCCAAGAAGAGGGGGCAGCTCGTAGGGATCAGCGCCGCCAATAAACCCTATTTTCTCCAAATACCGCTTCTTTTCCTGTGCCCCAAGTCCTTCCCTGTATGCCTTTGCATCTGAAATTACTGTCTTTTGTTTAGACATGGCTACAACTGCTTAAAAGAACGCACCGCACAGAATACTCCGTCACACTCCGATGTATTATTTACGCCGAGTATCGCCAAGATGGCGGCGCCGGTCAGAGCGTGCTGGGTTACTATGGTTACAGTCTATCACGTGACCTCTGTGAAAACCCTATGTTGTCTGGCGTATGCGATGCACACGATTGTGTACGTACACATAAAAGCGTTTTGAGTCATTAAAGATGTATCCGAGGACCACCTTGCTGTCAGAGTAGAATTTGACAGCGTCTGGCTTGTGATCCAGTTCATCTAAAATCAGCTCTGCCAGCTCAACAGCCAGGACGGCACCACAGAGTTCAAGACGTGGGATTGTGGGCTCTGGCTGTGGTGACAGTTTAGCTTTTCCCATCACAAACCCAACTTCACAATGGCCTTCTTCAGTGACAGCTCTTAAGTAAGCAACCGCCCCGATGGCCCAGTTAGAGGCATCACAAAAAATACAAAGTTCTGTGTACCTGGTTTTGGAGAGTGACGTTGGAACATAGCAGCGGGGCACATGGAGGCTGCTCAGCTCTTCGAGTGATGATTTCCATGTTTCCCACATGCTCACTTTTTCATCAGGCAGAGGGGTGTCCCAGTCCTGGACTCCACTGGACAGCTCTCGCAGCAGCAGCCTGCCTTTGATTGTCACTGGAGCTGCCAGACCCAGTGGGTCGAAGACGCTGTTGACTACAGAGAGCACCCCGCGACGGGTGTAAGGCTTGTCAGTGACGGCTACCTTGAACGTGAGCATGTCTGTGTTTATGTCCCAGCATAAGCCTAGGCTCCTCTGTGCAGGCAGAGTGTCATCGTCCAGGCCTAAGTCTCTGATGCCGGAGGCCAGTTCTTCGGGTTCGAAGGCTTTCATCACAGTGATGCTGTTTGATGCAATTTTGTGCAGTTTCAGGTTGGACTCAGCGAGTGAGGCACAGGTACGTTTGAGGAGGTCTATGGCTGCAGACGCGGTGGGCATTGATAAAAGCCCATCGTCAACATAAAAATGTCTTTGTACAAACTTTTTTGTGTCAGTGCCATACCTTGCTTCGCCGTTCTGAGCAGCTCGCCGTAGTCCGTAGATGGCAACCGCTGGCGACGGGCTGTTGCCAAAAACATGCACCCGCATGCGGTACTCTTGAACCTCTTTGGACAGGTCGTTGTCTTTATGCCACAAAAATCTGAGGTAGTCCCTGTGCTCGTGCTTCACCAGGAACCCGTAAAACATCTGCTGGATGTCTGCAGTAACAGCGATGAGATCCTTCCTGAAACGCAGCAGCACACCCAGCAGGGTGTTGTTCAGATCGGGGCCTGTGAGAAGAACCGAGTTGAGGGAGAGGCCGTGCTGTTGGGCGCTGGAGTCAAACACGACTCGTATTTGCCCAGGCTTCTGGGGATGATAAACACCGAAAAAGGGCAAGTACCAGCATTCCTTGGTGTCATCAACTGGCGGTGCGATCTCTGCGTGGTTGTTTTCAAACAGCTTTTCCATGAAAGAGGAAAACTGGTGCTTCATCTCAGCATTTTTGCTCAGAGTGCGTCGTAGAGAGCTGAGACGTGACAGCGCTTGCTCTCTGTTGCTCGGGAGCAGAGGGCGAGGTGACTTGAATGGTAGGGGCGCTACCCAGTTGTTGTTTTCATCCTGATGGACTTCTTTTTCCATTATTTTCAAAAAGAGTTCATCCTCGAAGGACATGGCACACTTGTTGTCACTGTCTGTCCGCTGGAAAACAGTCAGCCCGAGCTGTTCCTCAGCTGGCATGGGCTTTGATGCGTGCACAGTGTGGCCATACCTGTGCTCCCCGCCGTAGCATGGTTTCTCTTTCACGGTGATGCTGTTGTGGCAAGGAGTGAGGAGTGACGGACGTCCATTCTGAAGCACATGTGTTTTGAAGACACTCAGGGTTGGTTTGTGGGCGTTGTCAAGGCAAACATCGCCTATAATTACCCAGCCTAAATCCAAACGCTGAGCGAAGGGTGCGTTATGAGGACCATTGACTTGGTCTCTCACCTTGTGCGCACGTATCATGTCTCTCCCTAACAGGATCATCATCTCAGCATCAGGATCCAGCTTGGGAATGTGAGGAGCGATGTGTTTCAGGTGAGCGTGTGCTAGGGTTGTACGATATAATATCGCGTGCGATATATCGGGAAAGCAAAATTCCACGGGAAGAATTTTTCTTCCGCCGATAAAAACGATAAATTAAAAAAAAATTATGTTCGGGTCTGTGACATTGGCAGTCTGTAACAGATGAGTCTAATTGATGACGTATAGTGCACGACGCGCTCCCTAGCGGTCTGACATGCATGCTGCAGCTCAAATCGTAGTCTAGTTAGTAGCAGAAAAGCATGGCTGAAGGTGGGGTTGATATAGAGGCCGGAGAAGAGCAGCTGATTCCAAAGCATGGTGCCACGTCAGTTGTTTGGAACTGGTTTGGCTTTAGACAGTCTGATGTGAAGCAAATAAATGTTGTGTGCAAGATATGCAAAAGAACGGTTCCCGCTAAAGACAGCAACACCACAAACCTTTTCCACCACCTCAAACAGCACCCGGTCGAATTCGACCAATGTCAGACGCTACGAGAGGAGGCAAGTACAAGTAGATCTCCCTCTCCTTCGGTTAGGAAGAAGTCTAACGTTACCCAACCAACAATAACCGAGGCCTTTACCAACTGCACCCCTTATAATAAGAAGGACAGGCGTTGGAAAGAGTTGACGGAGTCTGTCGCATTTTGTTTGGCCAAAGACATGCTTCCCATATATGCAGTAGAAAAAGTGGGGTTTAGGCGCATGTTACAGAAATTTGACGGCAGGTACATCTTGCCGTCAAGGCACCATTTTTCTGAGCGGGCCCTGCCATCAATGTACGATGATACCCGAAATGAATTAAAAATGAAACTGTCCCAGGTGGATTTTTTTTCATCGACCACAGACATGTGGACCAGTCGAGCTTCGGAGCCTTATATCAGCTTAACGGTTCACTACATTACTGAGGAGTGGAACTTGGAAAGCTGCTGCCTGCAGACCAGCTTTTTCCCTGAGGACCACACAGGGGAAAACATTGCAAGCGGATTGAAAGACTTTCTAGACGAGTGGGACCTGGACGAAAAACGACAAGTGTGCGTGACTACAGATAGCGGCTCTAACGTGGTAAAGGCAGTTGCATTGAACAATTGGAGACGAATGACCTGCTTCGGTCACTGTCTACACAATGCAGTTGGTAAGCTAAATTTAATCTTACCATCAATTTTTAAAGGCATATTTTTTCTACTCAAAAAACATATTAACGTTACTTGTTGCCGTTTTATTTCTGAGGTTATGTTATCTCATAGTCTTACTTCATAACGTTAATATTAATTTTACACTGTAAACAATACACACACAAGCACACAGCCTACATTCTTGGCATGGACACAAGATGTTGCTATGTCACTGCATTTTAGTGCAGTGTTGCTAGGCCTACTCCCCTCTCTTTTAATAACTGTCATGCAAATGCAAGAGCACATTCAAATAAACATTAATAAACACATACACTTACTAAGATGTAGGCTATAGACATAATGTGTTTTAAAGATTAGTTCTAAACTGAAAATTCATGTAGGCCAACAGTTTTTATTTACTAGTTCATTTGTTGTTTTTGTAGAAAGAAGCATGGATGATTCAAGAATCGACAGAGCTGTGAAAGTTTCCAAGAGAATTGTCAGTTCGATCTCACACAGTCATAAAAGACAAAAGGCAATTAAAAACCTGCAAAAGGACCTTGGCCTCCCTCAGCATAAACTGATAACTGAATCTCCAACTCGATGGGGGTCAAGGCAGAAAATGATCCAGCGGCTGCTGGAGCAAGAAAAGGCCATCACACCAGTTTTGACTGCTGACCGTTCAACTCGCCACCTAGTGCTTACATGGCAAGATATTGACATTCTGGAATCTGTCAGTAAGGTACTTGGGCCTCTCCTTGATTTCACAGATGCCCTCTCCTCTGAGAGTTATGTGACAGTGTCATGTGTGAAGCCTATTCTTCACCTATTCAGCAGTGACCTATTGCAGGAGAAAGAGGAGGACACAAATCTTACCAAGACAATTAAAAATTCAATACTGGACTATCTCAATACCAAATACAGCAAACCAGAGATCAAGGAGCTGATCAATATGGCTACGTTTCTTGATCCACGCTTTCGGACTGAGCATTTGAGCCAGGAAGAGATCACAGTCATCAGAGCCAGTGTAGTCAGAGAGGTGCAATCATTTTCCTCTATGCCAGGCAGCTATGCATCCTCTGAAACACCAGCTCAGTCAGGAACAGAGACAGACCAGGGTGCGCGTAAAAAGCAGAAGAAAAGTCTAGGAAGTTTTTTCAAAAAGACAACTGCTGAGTTGGCTGATGTTTCTGTCACTGATAGAATTGAGGTGGAATTGACCAGCTACATGCATGGTCAAGTGGCAGATAGCGAGAGCAATCCCCTCGCATGGTGGAAGGTGCATGAGGTGAATTACCCTCTGATCAGTCGTGTAGCCAAAAAGTTCCTGTGCATCCCTGCCACTAGTACAGCTTCAGAACGGGTATTTAGTGCTGGAGGAAACATAGTAACATGCCACAGGTCACTTCTGAAACCAGATACAGTTGATATGTTGGTTTTCTTGACAAAAAACCTTGAAGTGTGATTTCTGCAATTTCACATGCTTGATCTGTGTGTTATCTATAGTGCACTACCTGATATATTCATGTCAGACAATTGCTTCATCTCTATGTGTGTATTGTGTTACTGAAGATGTTAATGACAGGCTGTTAATTTCCCCATTTTGCATACAGGTTTCATTCCTTTTCTGATACAAGTTCAATTTTTGATCCAGATTGTATTTGCACTTTTTGTAATCCTCCATCCTCTCAAATTTTAAGGACATGGTTTGGGTGATACTTTTTTAAATATATTTTTTTGGGGAGAGTAGGCCTACACTGTAAGTTATTTTAGTTAGTAATTTACTGTGGTTTATTTACATTTTGGGTTAATTGTTTACATTTTCATTATTATTATTATTATTTTGCACTTGACTTGACAATTTGGAAGTGTGTCTGATTTAGTTTTTTAACTGCTTGTTCAGACAAGCAAGAATATATTGGTGAACTGACACTTGTGCAATATTTCTGATAAGTTCATAGAGTAAGAGTGCATAGAGTAAGAGTGCATTATTGATATTTTCAGTTAACTTTCTTTACTTTACCAGGTGGTACTGTATTTGCACTCTTTTCTTGTCTTCCGACCCCTAAAATTTGAAGGACATGGTATGGGTGATACTTTTTTTTTAGATGACTACACTGTAAGAGTAGTTAATTTACATTTTGAGCTCATGCAGGGTTCATTGTTTACATTTTCCTTGTATTGTTTTTTGAAGGTTATTGTGGCCATCTACCTTGTCCACTTGGCCATCTTGAAGTGTATCTGATTTTTTGTTTGTTTGTTTGTTTGTTTTACTGCTTGTTTGGACAAGCAAGAATATTGGTGAACTGACATTTGACCAAATTTTCTGCTGAGTTAAGTATGCTGTAACAATGCAGTGTTGACATTGTCAGTTAACATTTTTATTTTTACCAGTTTGTATTTTAAATTTGTTGTAATTTCCCAAAACCCAAAATTTTCAATACCACCAGAGTTTTAATAAATGCAAAATTTGTGTATGTGAGAGACTTTATACTTATTTATACACAGTGTCAAACTTTGTACTTTTTTTATCGCCAGTTATCGATATCGTGATAAAAAGCTGAAAATATCGTGATAAGTTTTAAAGTCCATATCGCCCAACCCTAGCGTGTGCGAGGGCTACCTCTGGTGTCGGAATCTCAGATTTGTTGTTCATTATTTCGTTGCACTCAATGAGAGGGGGAAGGTCTAGGCACACACCTCCGTTCACTGCTTCGATCTGAAAGCCCGCTGCCTTTCTCCCAGTCATCTCCGTGGTGCCAGCGCAGGTCTTCATCAGGTAGGGGGAGAGGCTACTCTCAACTTTGAACAGGTGGAAAAATTCGGAGCGGGCCAGTGAGCGGTTGCTCTGATCGTCGAGTATGACAAACATTTTGACTGAGCACTCTGGCTGGCCCTGAGGGAAGACGCGCACCAGGCACACTTTTGAGCATGAGCGTGGGAGCAGTGATGGGCAGTAGCTAGCTACAAGTAGTGAAGCTACTAGTTTAACTACATTTCTGAGTAGCTTGGCTGTAGTGTAGCTATTTTCTGAATCGGATAGCTTTTCAGTAGTTTGGCTACTTTTTTGGCCATGTAGTGTGGTAGCTTTCCCACAAGCTACATATTCAGGGCATCAGTTCACAACAGCAAATCTTTCATCTAGGCCATGCACCGAGGATCAGTTCTTACAGTACTGTGATGCATTTATTACCTGACAGGTAATAAGTGTCCATAATGAAAATCAATTGTGTCTATCGTGTCAATTTGATGAAGTTTCATTTAAAAAATATCTTACCCATATAAAAGTAGGCTACATTTCGATATAATTAGTTAGTTACTATTGTATGCCTGATAGTTTGATCACCAATACTTGAACAATTGGTTGGATCACAGAATTTATTCATAGGCCTGAGAAGACACAAAAGAGCTTAGAGTGCTCAGGAGGCTGTGCAAACAATGTTACTCAGGTGCTCATCTGTATGGGGTGAAGTGTGAGTCCAAAAAGGGGGGAAAGAGGCACTCTGAGATTTGAAAAAAATAATGGCCTTCATCAAATCTCAGGGTGCCTCTGCTTTTTCCTCCTTTTTTGGACTTATTTATAGGTCTTTTTGTGTATTAAAAAGTAGCTTCACAATAGTTAAGCTACTTCTGACATTTTTTCATAGCTTAGCTTGCTACATTTTGTCTTCCGGTAGCTTTGGTGTAGTGAAGCTTCATATGATGTGGAGTAACTGGTAGCTTAGCTTGTTACATTTACTGAGTAGCTTGCCCAACACTGCGTGGGAGGTTGCCCGTGCCACAAACTTTAGTGCATCGTGACGTCACTTCAACTGGAGGACTGCCTTGAGCCACTGTGGCTGTCTGTGGAGGAGGCGATGGCTGCGGAGGCAGAGAGGTGTCTGGGTGCATAGCAGAGCAGTGTCTTTGGCTGTCACACTCACCGCATTTCAGTGGCGCTTGACAATCACTGGCAAGGTGGTTTGGAGCGCAGCATTTAAAGCAGCGCTTGTGTTCCTTTAAAATGTCTTTTCGTTCTTGAAATGTTTTTGTTCTGAATGACCTACACTCTAATGGGTGTGTTTTCTTGTGCACAGGGCAATACCGAGTTAAATCAATGTCTTTCTTTTCAGTTTCTGTGGAGCTTGTGGTGTCTGCGTCAGTGGTAGCAGACACGTCTGTCTTGTGCACGGACACAGCAGTCTTGGATTCACTCGGCTTGGATGGAGTTTTCTCACCTTTGCTGTACGGCTGGCTACTGGTTGACAAGGCGAAGTTTGGGTCATTTCGGGCCTTGGCTTGGCCATAGACAAAGTCCACAAAAAATGAAAAAGGAGGAAAAGTTGCTCTGTGGTGCTCCTTGTACTTAGAGCCAATACTGAGCCATTTCTCTTGCAAACCTGGAGGCAACTTCTCTACGATGGGCTTTATCCCACGAGGCGTGTCCAGATAAGCCAGGCCGGGGAGATAGCCATCGACTTTGGCTGCTAACAGTTCCATGAGAAGATCACTGAGCAATCTGAGCTTTGCATTGTCTCTAAAAGACAGACGGGGGAAATTATCAAGTCTTTTGAACAGGGCATTTTCTACTATTTCAGGTGTGCCGTAGCATTCGTGCAGTCTGTCCCAGGACATTTGCAGGGCCGCTTTGGGGTTTGTGACATAAACAGCGCGGACCCTCTTCACATGCTCAGATGAGTCTTTACCTAACCACTTCACTAAAAGGTCCAATTCTTCACTATATGATAAGCCTAAGCCCTGCGTTGCATTAAGGAATGACGACTGCCACGCCCTAAAATTCTCTGGGCTGTCATCGAATTTCGTGAGGCCAGTAGTCACTAATTCCCTGCGTGCAATAAACTTGGCAAAGTCTATCATATGTGGAGTGCTGACATGAGGAGGAGAACACTGACTCTGTTGTGGATGTGGACTGTTCAGTGGCTTTGGGGCAGGAGTGTGACCTGATGCACGTGGAGGCTGTACTGGGGGTCTGGAGTCACGGTGAGGTGGACTGAGGTTACCAGGAGGAGGCCTGATGTCATCTACAGGAGGCCTCACTGTAGCTGTGGGTGCTGACTGCCGTGTGGGGCTGTACTCATGTTGCCCGACTGCACCAGGGGAGGGGGAGCCGTAGTACTGTGTACTCAATCCCTCTTGGCACTGCTCTTGTTCCTCGCGCTCATTCACTGGTGGTCTGAAGGCGTTTTGTGAGGGCACCTCTTTAGCTGCTACAGGCGGTGGTCTCTGTGGGGGGTTATGCTTGAAGTGGCAGACACCATTGTGGGCTAACATGGATTCAGAGTTGAGCTGTGACTGGCTATGCACATAATCTTCGGTGCGCCTCTGAACCACGTGTGCTGGCACATGGCTTCTCTCACTTAGCACATCTTCATTTTCATTAGCTGCAGCTGCTTCTAAAACTTCGGCTTTAACTCGTGCTGCTTCTGCTTCCTTTTCAATTTCTAATTCTTCTATATCTAAATCGAGTCTAGCTCTTTGCCTTTTAATTTCCAACTGCTTCTTAGCATAGGCTACCTTGGTTGCTGCTGCTTCAGCTGAAGCTCTGGCTCTCGCGGCAGCCTCCATGACAGACTTGTAGGAAGATGAGCGCTTGGAGCTAACTCTGGATTCACCGTGGATCGATGATTTGGGGGATGAGGTTCGACGTGAATTCTCCTCAGAGATTGCTGTCTCACTCTCACTGGCGCCGGATACATCGTTGGTGGCCATGCTTGAGTCTTTCGTCGTGTTCTCAACTCGCTGCGGTGTGGCTTTTCACTGTACTGATCTCCCTGCGCGTTAGGTACTTCGTACGTTATCACAGTTTACCAGCCAGCCAAACTCAGGCATAGAACTACACTTGAGCCAGGATTCGGAGCGCCCTGCTCCCTTTATTTCCTTTCACAAAAGTTGCAATACCACGAGTGAAACTGTAAACGGAAACAATAAAAACTCTTAGTTTCTTATTACAGTATGTCGCTAACAAACAGTATAAAATTATGCTATTTTCACAGTAATTCACAAGAACTACGCGCCAAACGTGAGCCCTTATGTAAACAGGCTAATACACAATCTCCGCTAGCATATAACGTAGTTACATTAGCTCATAACTTCAACTTAGCGCATGACTTTCCAGTCGCTAAACTTCAAACTTACAATGCCTAACATTACATTGCATATTCACTCATAAACTCATACATAATAAACTTACAGCCATTGCTTTCGTGAGCTTGAGAAGAGGAGAAAAATCATGGAATGACCAACTGAACTGTTATCGTCTTTCTTACTGCTGGCATCTACGTGCCTCTAGTGTAAGCGTAGCCTACATAGCTTACCACTGCATGTCAAAATAAAGGTCCAGTTTGCTGCAGAAATATAACCTGTCTGTGTGTGTTATTCTTTCTCTTTACCTGAACAAATACATTCAATAAATCATTTTAGTACATTTTACCTTTTACATTTCTTTAGATCATGAAAATATCTCTGAGGGCAGAACACCCTCTATTTGCTACCACTAGAGTGCGTCTAGAGTTCTAGGTTAGCTATCAACAGCACTTAGTGAAACAACAGGCCTTTCTATCTTCATGATAATAATGAAAGATCAAGAAAAATATAGACAGAAGTGTAAGGAATTCTATGATGGATGAAATTGTAATGTTGCCATCATTGCTTTAATGATTCTGTCTACCTCAGTCACCATTGTTATTGTAGGCTGTTTGTTTAAATCAGGGTTCCCACTCTTTCTTCAACATCAAATTTAAGGACTTTTCCAGGTCATTTCAAGGCTTTTCCCCTCAAATTCAAGGACACGGATTGAGGTGTAGGCTAATGTTATCGGAGCAACAATACAACAATTCTTGAAGCGACGATACAACATGCTACAATAGAATTTCATTTATTGCTATACATATGCATTAGAAAGAGGTATGACTGACTGGCCAGTGGTGATAGGCGTAGTGAGCAAATTCATGTTTAAAATGAGATCTTTTAAAGGTGCCCCGCCACACAAAACCGTTTTTACCTGTTGCTTTTGGTATAGAATAGGTCTATATGACCTCGAGTTACACCGTGCATGTGAAAATGTAATACTGTCTTCGCTATCGGCAATAGCCCATTAAAAGAAATAGCGGAGAAATTAGGTCAATTTGAATCCATGGTCTGTGCTACGTAGTATAGACCACGTTACAGCCATTGGCTGACTTAGGAGAATTATCGCCCAATCCATGCTCTCCTGTATTTGACTAAAGCCCGCCCCTTGAAATACTCGCGAAAAAGAAGGAATATCAATGAAATGGTAACAGGCAACTATTTCTAGTTTTAACTGAATATCAAGACGTTAGTGAGTTTAGCTTTGGCTATGAGTTTAGCAAACTGTTAACTCATCTACCTGCTAGTCCATCATTTATTCAGTGTCCTGTATATTTTGGGAAGAATTTGTCAACTTGGCGAATTCAACAGTCTTGGTAAGTGTAACGTTAATCTGACTGGATGGATAGGCAAACAGTCGGCTACTCTTGCAATAAGTATCTGATTATGTTGGCTACTGTGACATCCTGACTATGTAGTAAGCTTACCTTTGCAAAGTGGCCGTTTACAATCTGCAAGCTAGGTTGGTGCAGATATCCTCTTTCTCGGTTTCATGATAATATTCCAAGGTTTTTTTTTTCATACCTCGCAATTCGCAATTAAAACTAATGTAAATATTCAGCCCATGTGCTTTACAACGTCGAGCTTCAGCAGCGAATCAGAGCGCAGCCCATTATCACAGTGGAAAAAAAACGGAAGAACCGCATGAAATTTTCGAAGGCTATTCCTACACTCTGCAAATGATCGAAGTACGGTCTCCTTGGACCGTTCTCAGTCCAAGTGAAGTCGCATACCCTATTTGTAGACCTCAAAGAACAATTTAAATACCCTGTAGTGGTGTAGCATGGCACCTTTAAAGTGAAGGTTTGGTGTAGGCCTAATTCCAGCATAGCCCTGTTTTTCAAGTTTGCTGACTGCAATAGATAGCGAGTGGAATTTAAGAATTTGAAATAACATAGCCCAAACGCAAACATTGACTCAATGGATCATACAACATTCTAAACCAAAAGTAAGATATTAGGTGCTATTAACTCAATGCAAATTGGTTGTCCACTTCTGTGTTTGTGTTCAAAGTTGTTAACTCCGCCAAGGAGGTTGTGTTTCCGCCTTCATCTGTGTGTCTGTCTGTGTACAACATCATTTGAAAAGTACTGCACGGATTTGGATGGAAATTTTGGGCAACCTGTATATTGGGACACGTACAAGTACTGTAAGAACTGATTCAATTTTGGTGTCGATAGGTGATCCAGAACCCCATCTGGAATTTACATTGTGTCTGTGACCACATTGCCTTGGCCGGATTCTTTTCTTCTACTCGCTATCTAGTGCAGTCAGCAGATGCGTGCAACAGGGCTAACCTTGAATTAAAGTGACCTTTGTTTTAAAGGAAATATGACTTGCAGGTCTACAGCTAAAATAGCATTTCCAAGATGGCAGGTCAGTGAGGGGACTTGCAATAAAAGGAATTAAGTAAAACTAGCTAGAATGAACATTTGGTCAAACCAACTAAACTATCAAAAAACACATTTGGCCAATCTAGCCACACAGCCAGCTCAAGATAAAGCAAGGTAATAAAGCAGCTCCTTGTTCAACACTTTCTTTTAGGTCTAGCGATTCACAATAAAAAGCAAGGAAGTTATCTTCCAATTCTGAAACTCAATTTTGAGATGGAGACTGTACTATACTATACTATTTTATTTAAAAATACAAACCAGACAAATGTATCTCCCCAGCTTATCAAAAAGCAGCAAGGTGTCTGCGAATCTGAATGAGTGGCTAAATGAAATTATAATTTTCCAGGTCAGTACAGAATTTTTCCAGGACATTTTAACATTTTAGCCAATTTCCAGGTGTTTTCAATGACTGGAAGGCCACCTCTAAAATTTCAGGTTTTCCAGGACGCGTGGGAACCCTGTTAAATATAATTTAATTTTAACTTTTAATTTGAATACCACAAGACTGAAATTCTTTCATTCCATGCACCATGCATGATAGCAAAATGAAAGGAACTCATTCTTGGCAGGTAAGCCAAGCACAGGTGTGGTGACAATAGGGCTTCCAAGAAATGAGAGCCTTGCTTCATAAGTAACCTGATCCAAACCTTTGATCATTCAATTGTTTTGGCACCTTCCAGAGATACTGACAGCTGACTTTTAGTCAGAATTTAGTTAGAGTTTTAAGTGATAAGTGTTAAATGATGTGTCATTTTGATAGTGAAAGAACTTCCAGTAAGTAATGACCCTATTTGTACCAATATGCAATTCAAAGGATCGATATTTCCAACTTCACATACAGGTGCTCCGCTACCATCATCAAAACTCATGTGCAACCCTTTATAGAATCATTTTTAACATGTCAATCAACATAGTTCTTTGAAACTTCTTGTTAGTTACTCCCTATATTGTGAAGATGACAATGAAAATTCTAGGCCAAAACATTCCATGAACCTTTTTAAAAGACTTACTGCAAGAAACTCATTATATAACTGATTAATAGTCTGAGATACAAGTAGACTGCAAAGGTGTGCCACCCACCTGTACAAAATACCAAATAGTCCAACAATAATTCTCTCGTCCTTGGTCTTTGGCTCTCCTAATCACAAAGGAATTATGCGAGAGACTGAGAGTGTTAAAGCTCATGTAAACTGTCTCCAACAATGTTCACAATGGCCTAGTACTGTAAAATGAGATTACAGGAGAAATTGATGTCTAAGACAAATATTTGTATGATTGACAGCCTACAATATTTACCTCTAATGAGATTGAGACTGACTACCATGGCCATGCTAGTGGAATTAGTAAGCTTCGGTCTCTTTACTCTCTCCATACTGAAACTTACATTAAAATTGGCTAAAAATAAATAAATTGGCATCATAAAAAAAAATTACCATTGTACTTTATGTCCCACAGAGAATGCTAGAAAACAAATGTTATCCAGCCATTAAAGGTGCCCCGCCACACAAAGCCGTTTTTACCTGTTGCTTTTGGTATAGAATAGTTCTATATGACCTCAAGTTACACAGTGCATGTGAAAATGTAATACTGTCTTCGCTATAGGCAATAGCCCATTAAAAGAAATATGCAAAGAAATTAGGTCAGTTTGAATCCATGGTCAGTGCTACGTAGTATAGACAACGTTACAGCCATTGGCTGACTGAGGAGAATTATCGCCCAATCCATGCTCTCCTGTATTTGACTAAAGCCCGCCCCTTGAAATACTCGCGAAAAAGAAGGAATATCCATGAAATGGTAACAGACAACTTGTCAACTTGACGAATTCAACAGTCTTGGTAAGTGTAATCTGACTGTGGATGTAGGCTAACAGTCGGCTACTCTTGCAATAAGTAGGCTATCTGATTATGTTGGCTACTGTGACATCCTGACTATGTAGTAAGCTTACCTTTGCAAAGTGGCCGTTTACAATCTGCAAGCTAGGTTGGTGCAGATATCCTCTTTCTCGGTTTCATGATAATATTCCAAGTTTTTTTTTCGTGCCTCGCAATTCGCAAGTAAAACTAATGTAAATATTCGTCCATGTGCTTTACAACGTCGAGCTTCAGGAGCGAATCAGAGCGCAGCAGTGGAAAAAAAACCGGAAGAACCGCATGAAATTTTCGAAGGCTATTCCTACAGGCTGCAAACGATCTCATTACGGTCTCCTTGGACCGTTCTCAGTCCAAGTGAAGTCACATACCCTATTTGTAGACCTCAAAGAACAATTTAAATACCCTGTAGTGGTGTGGCATGGCACCTTTAAGGTGTGACAGCTGTGTAAACATAATTGCCGTCTGAACTAATTAAAATTTAGGTTTGAGCCGCATTTGTGACACAGGTTGATTCTGTGCCAAGCATTTGACACATGCCATGCTCGTTCCCACAATTGTCAGATATTCAGCCATTGTGATAATAAACTTTGTCTTTTGAGTTTGTCTAGACTTAAAGGAGAAAGCTGGTGTGATACTGTATTAAAATATGTTAAATAATGATCGGAGCACGGACTTGTCACACATAGTTGACCTGCACCTGACCCCTCCTCTTGGGAATACGGCTAGTTAACCGATTGGCTATAAACACATCTCATTCACTTCACCGTAACAGAGCCCGACCCCGGTTTGCATAAAGGGGGTTGCCCCCTCCCCCTCTCCCCCTTGCCAAAGTATCGATATTTGTTTCTTTTAGTTTTGCAAATCGAGGATGAACTCTCTGTAAAAGTTTAAAATCTTCAGTAAAGATCCAATACATCTAAACTGTTTGCTATTTGTCTATTTTTTACATATTGCCAGGGCAGTTCCAAGCTAATAACTATTTTGGGGGGCGGAAGAGGAACGGATAAAAATTGAAACTAAACAGTAGGCTAGGACCTAGAAAATACAATTTGGTGTCTTAAAACTTAATAAGTTGGTTGCCTTCTGCATTCAGCCTGCGGCTTCATGCATATGGCGAACAACACACAGTGATGATATCCTTCCTACAACATCACTCCCACTCGTGTCATATTGCTTCATTTCCTGTCTTCTCTTATCTGAATAATCAGACATTTGTGACAGCCAGTCTACAAGTACAGCCCAAAAGAACAAAGAAAAAGAAGGGTTTTGCATTTTCCAAATTAATTAAAGTAGTGAATGGATGAATTACATTCAGAGAATAGTTATGTGACCAGACCCCAAACCAGTTTCTTTTCTTTCTCAACTGAGTGTTGGCAGTGGTTAAATGAAACTTACAGAGTTCTGTCAGTGACACTGGTAGACTGGGTAAACTCAGACAACTCCATGCAACTGAGAGGGGGTAGGCTGGAGACAAGCAACTGCATCTGACTTTGTGTTTGGTGAGATTTATAGAGACATAATCACTGCCCCCCACCTTAGATGGATGGATGGATGAATTATGCAATCACCCATACCTAATATCGTAAAGAGAGGGGGATAGGGCAGCAAAAAGGCCTTGTCTTTGCTTGACCAACTTTATTTGCAGAATTGCATGGGTTCAATGGAATCTTCATTAATTATTATTACCTCCGCCAAGGAGGTTATGTTTTCGCCGGCTTGTGTGTGTCTGTGAGTCTGTGAGTGTCTGTCTGATTGTGTACAAGATAACTCGAAAAGTACTGCACGGATTAGGTAGAAATTTTCGGACCACATCTGTATTGGGACAGGGAAGAACTGATTCGATTTTGATGGTGATTGGTGATCCAGAACACCCCCTGGAGTGGATTTTATCAAAAGTGATAAAACATTTCCGCTGTCCCATACTTTGTCTGGTTCACACGAAACTTGATACACATCATCTTTGGACCTTGTCTCACAAAACGTATCCGTTGATTTGTTTGAAGGTCCTCGCCTTCTACGGCCAATGAAATCTGATGGTGAAGTTGCCAAACCGGAAGTGACCTCATATCTCGACCATGCTTTGATGTATCACATCCAAACTTGGTATATTGACTCTTCACCCGACCCGGTCCTGACCAGGAAAAAAAAAGTATGTTACACTCTCTAGCACTCCTAGTAGTCAAACTATTTTAATTAACTATTAGGGTTGGAACTTTACAGAAATTTTCATGTTCGATTATTCAGAAAGTTAACAAACAGTAATCGATTATTTGCGAAAAAAAATACGTCATTTGGCCACTTTCAGAGCCATAGTCTACATACATGTGTTTGCGCCCATCTTTCCCACGCAAATTAATGTAAAAAAAAACGCACATAAAATGACTTATATTTCTCCAAAGTTATTAAGGAAATACAGCATTTTGGCCTTCCGCAGCATGGGAGCGAAAGGATCAGTGTGCATTAAGGTGCGAACTTGCACCACATCAACCGTGTAGACCTGGTTGCGATGTTTAGGGATTTCGTGAAGGAATTGACCGTCAGTTATTAGAGCTCTAATGTAGCTTTTGTTTATGCTGTTAAATATTTTTTTTCGACTGTGCTTTTATAATGACGTCCCAGATTGTGAAATAAGAATCCAGCTCTTGGCTAGATTTGTCACAATGTTTTGAATGTAGCATAGGCTATCATGAGCATTTTTGAATGCACAACAAAATATGGAACTTTTCTGACCAAAATTGCCAACGGATAACAGCTGGTGATAGGAAGAACTTTCACATAGTTTTGTTCAAACTCAGGACGAGATGGCGGGCGAGCAAGGCACACAGGTATGCATATTCCAGTGGATCACACTTTCATGCTTTTCGAGGCAGACACAATTATTATAAAAAGTTGACGCGCTCTCTAATAGCCTTCAGTAGCCAAGAAGGGCTACGTTAAATAACGAATAACATTTTTTTTCTCAAATTACGTAGGCCTAATAAGCAGTAACCAATTTATCAACAGCATGCCTGTTTCCCTTCACATCGGAGAAAACATTGCGACTAGGCAATGCGCACATACTTTTTTGCCAAACTAGCTGATATGAGAAAAGTTCTCCACTATCAGACCGCATTTTAAATAACGTTGGTAGGTAACAGTGTCACTGTAATTGCATTGAAATGTATAAGCAATAGGCCCATGTTTCTTGAGAAATGGTCCCACATTGCTATTCTCCTCCTAACCTCCTTCACCTCTCCTCGTTGTTGCACAATGGCCGGAAGATGTAGCTGCTCTAATGCGCAAGATTTAAACGATTATTCGCTAAGCTTTAATTTTTATTCGAACAAGCCTTAACAAACAAATAATCGATCATCGATTATTCATTAACAACCCTACTAACTATTATATTTCGGCTACGCTTTGACATAGTGCAACCAAATGTGGTATATGGACTGACGACCTGGTCCTGACTATGTAGAAAAAAATATGTTAAAACTCTCTATCACTCCTAGTGGGCAAACATTATTGACGTATCATAACCCAACTTGGTATATGGATTCCACATTGCCTTGGCAGAAGTGGAGTCTACAGAAGTGCAAAGTCTACGTTCAACCGTAGACAGTTCAGCTCTCCCATTGGCCTGGTGTCTACGTTCAATATAGACTCTGGGCCAATCAAAGTGTTGGATTGTCTACATTCAGCTGGCCAACGTAGACTACCAATCAAATGGGAGCTATGCAAATACAGTCCTGGCAGTGAACAAGCCCCTAACATCCGCCTCCCTTGGAGAGATCTCTGTTGACTTCACAGTGAGACATCAGCCATTTTGAGGTATTTGCTGTTATGTTTATGTTATCTGTAGATAATTTAGAGAAATGCATCCACAAATGTAGAGTGATTAGTTGCTAAATGAGAATGTAGGCTACTGCCTGTCCAGATAGCTAGGCTACATTGTCTACAGAAGTGGTAAGGTTAGCCTATGCTTGCTAGCTTTGCCTTAAATCTCATCAAAACAGTCCCGATTGTATTCGTTTAAAGCCCATGGTGCAGGTTGAACATCACTATGCAGCATTGTGTACATTGATGAGAAAACAATTCGATTTTCAGTCTCATAGAAATCTAACTATACCATAAATGGAATTATTAAATAAAATTGTGTTAAAAAATAACTTTCGTCTGTCTAAATCACCGACCAGACGTGACGAGTGCCAAGGAACACAGGTCAAATCTAGGTTCACGATGTCAATGGAAGTCGAGGAGGAATTCCCTGGTGGCCACGTCTACAATGGCCCACAGCCATATAATAACGAGCCTTCAGGCGCGAAAGAGGATAGGGCGACAAAACGGGGCGGAACGATGGGCAGAGAAGAGAGGTAGAGTTGTGCGTCCAGGAGAATTAGTGGAGAATTGGGCTAATGTTTTGGTGAGTTGCTGTAGCATTAGGGTTGGGCGATATGGCCTTAAAAGTATATCACGATATTTTCTGTTTTTTATCACGATAACGATAACTGACGATAAAAAGTATATTAGGCCTACAATTTAACACAGGGTTCATACAGGTGCCTGAAACCCTTGAAAATGCTTGGGTTTTAAATGTTGCGTTTTCAAGGTTTAGAAAGACACTTCTTGAAAATGTTGTACAGGTAGCCTAATCAATTGTAAAGTAATTGCTGCCTATAAATATTCACCTGACAGAGTTGTTTGTGTAGGAAATATAAAATTATGATCCTAAACCTGACAATTGTGCCACTGCATGAGTGAGTGACCACGCCTCTCCCAAACTCACTTCATAAATTGTCCATGGTAATGCATGTAACACGCGTTTACAACGCAAGCAGCAGATAGACCGATGTGATTTTTTGTACAGGGCGGTTTTCAACATAATAGAATATAAGCAGCAATGTTGTCACAGACGAGAGCCTACAGTTGACATAGAAAATAATTTCCAAAGTGCCAGAACCAACCACCCCTTTTAGATCGCTAGGTCAGCATTGAGTCAGATTGCGTCTAGTTTATTTGTGCTTCCATTTGCGCTCAGATAATCAACATGTCCGTAACAGCAACGGAGAAAGAATAAGCAATTCTTCCCGCGTATCATAGATTGTAGACCTTCTGTGAGTAACGTATTTGTGAAGAGAAAAAAAAAGCGTGTTCAATAGGCTATGCATGACAGTGCACATACACCAGTCTATGCAACTTCAGTTCGCTCCATCTCTCCACTGATCAAAGTTTGCCTGTCCTTGTTGATGCTGCCCTGACATCGCGGCAAGAAACCTTGAAACTGTGATTTGACATGTTGAATGTTTGAAACTACTTGCAACTACATGAAAACTTTGATTCACACCGCTGTGGTTCTCTCATGTTGTCTTAAATCTTCGGTCTGAATTTGAATAGGCTTTAGGTTAAGCTACGTCAGCTACTTCCATAGCTGCACTCAAACAGTAACGTAGGCTATTTGTGAAGAGAAAGAAAACGTGTTCAACATGCGCATACACCAGTCTATGCAACGACTCTACTTCGCTCCATCTCTCCACTGACCAAAGTTTGCCTGCCCTTGTTGATGCTGCCCTGACATCGCGGCAGGAAACCTTGAAACTGTAATTTGACATGTTAAATGTTTAGCGGCTTGAAACTTCTTGCAACTACATGAAAACTTTGATTCACACCGCTGCGGTTGTCTTAAATCTTCACTCTGAATTGGAATAGGCTTTAGGTTAGGCTACGCCAGCTACTTCCATAGCTGCACTCAAACAGCTTGTGCTGAAGGCATGGGCGGAGCTTGGTGAGGCTGCAAGTGAGCGCGTTGCATATGCATAGGCCGTTTCTCCTAAGCTTCATTAGACACTAACAAAACATTTTCTGACTTAGTCTATCGTTTTTGCCGATATGACAAAATTCCCATCGTGGAAATTCTTTTTCCCGATATACCGCAGACGATAACATATCGCACAACCCTATAGATCAGCATTGAGTCAGATTGCGTCTAGTTTATTTGTGCTTCCATTTGCGCTCAGATAATCAACATGTCCGTAACAGCAACGGAGAAAGAATAAGCAATTCTTCCCGCGTATCATAGACTGTAGACCTTCTGTGAGTAACGTATTTGTGAAGAGAAAAAAAACGTGTTCAATAGGCTATGCATGACAGTGCGCATACACCAGTCTATGCAACTTCAGTTCGCTCCATCTCTCCACTGATCAAAGTTTGCCTGCCCTTGTTGATGCTGCCCTGACATCGCGGCAAGAAACCTTGAAACTGTGATTTGACATGTTGAATGTTTGAAACTACTTGCAACTACATGAAAACTTTGATTCACACCGCTGCGGTTATCTCATGTCTTAAATCTTCGGTCTGAATTTGAATAGGCTTTAGATTAAGCTACGTCAGCTACGTAGGCTATTTGTGAAGAGAAAGAAAACGTGTTCAACATATGTGCGCATACACCAGTCTATGCAACGACTCTACTTCGCTCCATCTCTCCACTGACCAAAGTTTGCCTGCCCTTGTTGATGCTGCCCTGACATCGCGGCAGGAAACCTTGAAACTGTAATTTGACATGTTAAATGTTTAGCAGCTTGAAACTTCTTGCAACTACATGAAAACTTTGATTCACACCGCTGCGGTTGTCTCATGTTGTCTTAAATCTTCACTCTGAATTGGAATAGGCTTTAGGTTAGGCTACGCCAGCTACTTCCATAGCTGCACTCAAACAGCTTGTGCTGAAGGCATGGGCGGAGCTTGGTGAGGCTGCGAGTGAGCGCGTTGCATATGCATAGGCCGTTTCTCCTAAGCTTCATTAGACACTAACAAAACATTTTCTGACTTAGTCTATCGTTTTTGCCGATATGACAAAATTCCCATCGTGGAAATTCTTTTTCCCGATATACCGCAGACGATAACATATCGCACAACCCTACCACAAAGCTGACCATACCAGTTTAAGATGGAGAGTAAGGAATTTCACAAGATCAACCTGAGCAAGGATAATAGTTTAGTTAGGTCATTGGATAACTCTATGCACTTTGCTATGATCTTCCTTTGATGATCTTTGTGATGATCATCCTTTTAGGCACCTAGTCCACTAGTTCTACACCACAACCCCTCTGTATTGCTTTAGGGTCTCATCCAGGGATGCTGTCCCTCCTGCTCAGGGCCCCCATGACTGGGCTGGGGCATTGGGATTGACACTATCCCATAGAGCACTAATAATATAAGGTTCACTCTAGCTTCAAGCTTTCAGGCAGCATACCAAAGACAGAGCCTCACCTGCCAGTAGCCATCTTTCTCATCAAGCACAGTGAATATTTTCTTGCCAGCAAGCCTGCTAAGCACTTCTTCTGTCGTGGGAATGGAGTAGTGTTGTCTCAGCCTTATTCAAGTCAATGGGATCTAAACACACTCTCAGCTTATTCTTGTCTTTCTTTTCAGTGACCACCAGGCTGTTCACCCATGGTGTG
>JAODXP020000004.1:15308327-15310778 GCA_027497455.2 Sardinella longiceps | reverse complement strand
ATAGGACTGCAAAGTTGACACAGGAAACTCAATTTGAAAGCAAATGGACTGGAAAACATGTATTTACCATACAGCAAGTAATAGACCAGTGTGTGTAGCTGTAGCTTGATATCAATTTGTGTGTCTGTTCTCTGTCCGGTCCTCAGAAATGTTGTCATTTTCTAGTTTGGCCCCAGAGTAAAGGCATTTGAAAAGCCCTGCTCTAAAACATTCAACTGGAGAAGGGTTGGGGTATAGACATGAGCAATCAAATTTGGTTTGGGCAATTTGGTCTAAGAACTGACAAACACACACACACACACACACACACACACACACACACACACACACACACACACACACACACACACACGTTTAGTTACCTGAGATCTGCAGCCTTATGGTAAGTCACTGTGAGGCTCCGCTCATGACGCTTCACTCCTGAGACAGAGATGCACCACTGGAGTCACTTTGGGAAGCAGCTGAGACGAGACGAGACGAGACGAGACGGAGTGGAGAAACCACAGAAGGAACAAAAGGCTTTGACAAATATACTGTAAAAATCAGCTCCACACGAGAATAAAGAGCGAAAAGAAAAAGAAGGCAGTTTGTGAAACTCAGAGAGCTTTAACAGAGAAAGAACAGCTCTACAGGACAAAACAAAACAATAAAAACAGACCGTTTGCAAAACTCAAAGGGCTTGAAGGGTCGAAGAAAAACAGACTGAGTGACTAAGAAGAGAGAGAGAGAGAGAGAGAGAGAGAGAGAGAGAAATGGGGAGGGAGGAAAGAGAGAAGTAGAAACAGAATGGAGAGAGAGAAAGACAGATAG
This sequence comes from Sardinella longiceps, assembly GCA_027497455.2. Taxonomy (NCBI): domain Eukaryota; kingdom Metazoa; phylum Chordata; class Actinopteri; order Clupeiformes; family Clupeidae; genus Sardinella; species Sardinella longiceps. The sequence continues at coordinate 15,309,968 of JAODXP020000004.1, read as the reverse complement.
AGAGAGAGAAAGAGAGAGACTGAAAGAGAGAGAGAGAAGAGAGAGAGAGAGTCTTAATTCACCAGTAATCCCTGTTCCAAGTTAACCAAGGGCCAGAAGGGAAGCTTAGATCATGCTTAGGTCAGTGTCCACATCTGTGTGTGTGTGTGTGTGTGTGTGTGTGTGTGTGTGTGAAGGAGATCAACTTTGCGTATGAGAGGTTTTTTTAAACATGGATGCCCAGTGGCCAGAATGGAGAGAGTCCAGGGCACTTTCACAAGCAGCCATGTTGTTTACAGGCGGTGTTAGCCGATGACTGTATCGAAAAGAGGTGTTAGCCGATGACTGTGTAGAAAAGAGGTGTTAGCCGATGACTGTATAGAAAAGAGGTGTTAGCCGATGACTGTATAGAAAAGAGGTGTTAGCCGATGACTGTATCGAAAAGATGCGTTAGCCGATGACTGTATCGAAAAGAGGCGTTAGCCGATGACTGTATCGAAAAGAGGCGTTAGCCGATGACTGTATCGAAAAGAGGCGTTAGCCGATGACTGTATAGAAAAGAGGCGTTAGCCGATGACTGTATAGAAAAGAGGCGTTAGCCGATGACTGTATATACTGTACAAGAGGTTCTAGCCAATGGCTGTATAAGAGGTTCAAGCCAATGACTGGAGGTGTTAGCCGATGACAAAGCTAGTAAGGGTCACATAGGCATCACAGTAGACATAATGGAATAAAGAATCTGTTTCAATGTTTTATCAAACAATACATTCAAATGTACTCTCTGCTTGTGTATGTTTGTGTGTGTGTGTGTGTGTGTGTGTGTGTGATGCAAAATAAAGGACTCGAGCAATGGAAGAGAAACTTTTATTTCAAGCTGCGACAGACTTGCTGTAGTTGAGCAAAAAGCGGAAGAAATCTGTGTGTTTGTGTGTGTGTGTGTGTGTGTGTGTGTGTGTGTGTCTTGTTGTAGTGGAGCAAAAGCAGGAGAAATCTCTCTATGATGCTATCGGGTGTACAGATAGACACACAGATTCATTTATGATTTACTTCTGACTCACATATGACTCATTTATGAATCATTTATGACTCATTTGTGAATCATTTGGGACTCATTTATGACTATAGCATCATGAGTAATGGCTGAAGAACACAGCTTTGAAAATGACTATACAATAGTATCACTACTCATAGTCTCATCCTGGCAAACAGCTCTGAGACAAAAGCAAAGCCATTGTAAGAAATCAAATATGTCTAACGTCTCTAAACATCACCTGTGCGTTTGAAGTCAAGGTTTATTCATATTTATTTTTGCTAAAATCCCACTCTCAGACACACAGAGAACAGGTCGTCACAAACAGAGTAATCTCATAATTCTTAGAATGGTTACCGTAATCTAAATCATCTAATTTAAATAATTAGTAGATTAACTCCTGTGTGCCTGTTCAGGTAAAGAACCTAAGCAAAAGAACTTAACCTGGGTCTAAAGACCCAAACCGAAAGAACATACTCTAACTCCAGTTTAAAGTGACTTGTCATAACTTCTATATAAAATAGTGAATTTTATATCCTAACTAGCGCTGCCATCAGTTAAGCCGCAGCGTTTTTATTTCCCACGGCTAGCTCAGAAACTAGCCCCACCATCACTTAGCAGCCCATCGTCTC